>JAHWFO010012653.1:263488-296689 GCA_023313115.1 Rhysida immarginata
AAAAAAAAAAAAAAACATTTTCATAATGACTCGAAATCGCCATCTTGTTCTTCATCATTGTCCGGCCAAAAAAACATGACTGCTCAACAACAGAAAAAACTACAACCTCTGACAATTAAGTTTGGTGAATGACGTCACATCCTAATCTGTGCGAGCTTTACGCGAGTAACGATGCATGTGAATACAAGCCCAGTCATTGTTTAAGCAAGTTCAGACAGGTCACATTTGTGCGTGCAATGGTTTAGCAGATGCTTGTTTCTTCAGTTGAAGGTGTAGCATGCGCACGTAGCTGTGGATAATGGATCAAAGAGGAACACTGCCGTCATCGTGCAACAGTTTCTGGCCAACAAAGGGGTCGTATCCATAGCTCATCCACCTTATTCACCAGACTTGGCACCGGCAGACTTTTTCTTGTTCCAACGCCTGAAACAGTCCTTAAAGGGACATAGATTTGCGGACATTCCAGACATTCAAGCAAATGTGACATGTGAACTTAAAGCCATTCCTAAGGAGCTTCCAAGACTTATACACCCAATCCCAAAAGTGTATTGCCTTCCAGGGTGATTATTTCGAAGGACAATAAAGTAAATGTGGCTCTGTCTGTTTTGCATTTTGTTGTGTGAACTCATTCACTGAACTTAACTGTCAGAGGTTGTATATCTCCCTCCAAATTCTTCATTCCCCGAGCATCTGCAGTTTTACCACTCGTCCTCAATTGTGGCATCTTGAGTTCTCAGTAATCGTGATCAAATTCTCGGCCAACACTATCCAACAACATTTACTAACAGTGCCGTTGGTTATTATTGTAACCTCGGCTTAACACAACAAAGGCCACCTAGAAACTAGCACTTAGATTGTTATTCACCTTTTCAGTGCACTGGAATATTAACATCAGGACATCTAATGTAGACGCTTTTGGAGCATTGGGATTTGCCATATATTTTTCGGTCCTTCAAAATCTCCTTACGCTTGATTATTATTGTCTGTTCTTTTGGAGGTGAGGGGAATGACAGTTGCCTGGATCATATAGGCTCACCAAGCTCGGGACCAGCATGCCGCAGGTCGTCCAAGCCATTCGTATCCTACCTAGATCAGGGGCGCGGATCCCTTACTGGACTAGTGGGTGGGGAGGGAAACCAATACTGGACGAGAAACACACAGATCTGCAAGAATATCCTGTGGGGGAACAGAAGGAAACTGAGGTATAACGCATAGGGCGTTATAATAAAGGTGTGTCTCATAATTATAAACACAATATGCAAGCATCACTTTTTGAGAAACTGGTTATTATTTTTTGCAAAAAAATAAAATTGTAAACTTGTCTAAGCATATTAAAAAATGACAAAAATAATAATGATAATTAAAATAATATTAGAACTGAACAACAAAAATGAATAAAAAAATATTAATGAAACTGAACACTTAAAAAAAAAAGAAGACAAAGTGGAAAATTTGATAAGAAAATTAAAGGGCAGGGGGGAGAAAATTGTAGAAAGGGAAAAACAAAGGCACAGAAAAAGAACTATAGAAAGGAAAGGGCAAAGAAAGAACTGTAGAAAGGCCTGTGGTAAGTTAGGGAATAACTGGATTGAGAGGGGAATGGGGGAAAGGTAATGAAGGAATGGTACCTTTGCTAAGATTAATGCCATATAGGCCTCTTACGCACTGGCAGGTTGCCAGCATCTTCAAGGCATAACTAGAATAGTTGTTGTTTACGCACTTGGTTGCCCAATTTTTGCCTCAATAACTACTCTAGTTATGACTCGAGGTTGCTAGCAGCCAGTCGTCAGTGTGTAAGAGGCCTAAGGGTGAGGGAATTGAATTTCCAAATGAGAAAAGACTCAAATTGTTTACTTTCTTTTTTGTCACGGAAGTTGTTACTGTGATGAAATGAGTGACCTCGAAGTGTGGGTGTCACTCTCGTCAAAGACAGGGCTCAACACTTTATGTGAATGGAATAAGGTTTTTTATTCAAAGACATTGGAATAATCAATATTACAAAACAAACAAGGCTAAAACAAAACGTTACAATACAATTCACTGGAAAATGTATTTCTAAAATAGTTAGTAAGTTCTAAAACAAACATCAAAGTTCTCCATATCACAAGACTCCAACAAATAACTTTGTTAATCTTCAACTTAACTACTCAAATTAAATTAAGTTTTAAATCACAGTAAAATCAGTATTCATAAATACAAAACAATAAACTGCAAAGGCATCCAGTATTCTTTATCTTCAATACTAACTCTCAGTTATATGCCGACTCTCAATAACATTCCAATAATTCTAAAAATATACATAGCTTCCATAATCTCAACAAGCTCACTGCATTAGGCTGAATACTCTTCCCTTCAGCAACAGGGATGAATTCTAAATATTTACAAATTGTTCCAAAACTAACACTCAGTTTAATACAATACAAAATAACATTAAATAACAGTTTACTAACTGCTACGCTTTGGAATTCCCACTACAAACAATTTATTAAGGTCACCCACATAAAAACAACTAAGGCACTACACAACACTCACTCACCAAAAATCATGGCACACATGCCTAATAACGCATTGGCCCCCTCTGGCCCGAATAACGACGGTGCCCTGTCGTGGAAGAGAGTCTACCAGTCCCCAGAACGCATCCACAGGCACTTCAAGCCATGCTGCATTTACCAGTTGTGTTCGTGACTACCTGACAGATCGTTCGATGACGTCCCACAAATGTTCAATGGGATTGCAATCTGGGGAATGTGGAGGCCAAATCATTGTCGTGAAGTCGGTAGCATGTTCCTCTAGCCACTACCATGTCACAAGGGCCATCTGTGGAGGCACATTATCTTGCTGGAAGATGCAGTCACCTGCGGGGTAAAAACTGTTCATGAAGGGGTGCAGGTGTCCCCAAGCAGATCGACATAGGAAGTAGCATGCAGAGTGGATATCAGATGCACTAATGGACCCATCGCATGCCACGAGAAAACACCTCAGACCAGTATAGAGCCTCCACTTGCCTGAGTGGTCCCCACCTGACAAGCGGGGTCCTTGGCTTCGTGTGGCCTGCGGCAGACACGGACACGACCATCGCTCCGATACAGCTGAAACCGTGACTCATCAGACTAGGCAACCCTTTGCCAGTCCTCAGCAGTCCAATTGTCGATGTTGGTTGGCTCAGGCTAGGCGCTGCCAACAATGTGCAGCTGTCAAGAGTGGCACCTGTCATGGCCTCCTGCTCCCAAAGCCTGCAGCTTCCAAGGTTTGCCGAATTGTCGTCACAGACACAGTTGTGGAACGTCCCTGGTTGTACCGCAATGTGATATGGCCCGCTATCTCCCTTCAGTCAGCAGTTGCAAGCCAGGTGACCTGGCGAACACCTCTGGCATCAACGAAGAGTTCCAATGTGGGTTGTAACCCCAGTTCCAGTTGTAACCCCATAACAATGAACAGTTCCAACATCAGTTCCGACATGGGTTGTAACCCCTCGTTGGTGTACTCTCGATAGACCCTTGCAACAGTTGTGAGGGAAAATTGCAGGGTGCTGGCTACATCTGATATTGAGGCACTCATCCGTCTGGCACCAACAATCATCCCCTATTCAAATGTAGATAGTTCCCAGCATGCTGCCATTTCTGCAGTTAGTTTTGCTTACAATGATTATGGATATCAAGGAGTTCTGTGTACCCGCATTCCGAGAATGGAATCAGCGGGATCTGTCTCATTAGGGATAGGGAACCTGATTAGAGCAGGGGGTGCCATGACTTTAGGTGAATGAGTGTATACAATAATACAAAGGCTACTTTCCCCTTAAATCGATATCTGGTGAGATGTCACTCCTATTTGATACATACAAACAGATATGTGTGCTAATTATAAACAGTTACCCAAATGTAACTAAGGAATCGACTGGGATACAAGTAATCTGGACTCCAAGTAAGCACCATCAACATGATCTCCACTTTGAGGACCAACAGCTCAAATACAAAAGTATTTCTGTATTTCTGTCAAATATGTACAGGCCTCCAAACTTCCCCTCCAGATCAGTCTACACAAATATAACTGCTTAGTACTACAACTAAGTAACGATAAACTAAATAACAAAAAAGCTAATACCAATACTCAATAGCCACAATAAGTGCTATAAATCACTTAAGCCTTCCCACTAAAAACAACTTGCTTCTCACCTAAGAATCACCATAGCGTGCCAAGACTAAACATAATTAAAACAACGTTAACGAAAGAACAATACAACACAACACAATACAATCTAAGTTCCAAGAATAAATACAATAAATAACGGCAAATAAATATTAGGCACTGAATAAAAAGAAAATAAATTCATGGTAGACCAAATAAATAAAATAGAGAATGTTCAAGAGTTCAACAACCTGACTGCCAAGAGTTCATTCGACAAGCACCTCTCCAAAAAAAAAAAAAAAAAAGGCCGAGACACTGCATTTCAATGACGGCATCACAAGGGCAGTCCTTTAGGCTAGCCTCATTCAAGCTAGGGCTAAACTATTTCAACTTCGATGATTCGAAGAATTGCGACAGCAAGGAACAAGGAGCACACTGGGAGTACTGAAGATCAACTCTGCAGCCGCTACAACATACATCCAAAGGCCAGTGTAAAGGACAGAAACCACCAGGCCTAAGTGCAAGGAATCCGCCATTAATTCCAGTAGTGGTCACGTCGATCCATGCTGTGTAGCTGGTTGCATCCGTAATCACAGTTTGACTAAGTGTCTCATCAGCAAATCGGGTGTCATTTTCGCAGCTAGGTATCGGACGCTGGTCTTTGTTTGCCCAAAATCACATCTGGATTGCCCATACCAAAAGTACAAATTTTGGTCCATATACTGTATTCATAATTTTCAGTTCCACATGAATCCTGGAAGGTTCGAAACTCTTACGTGATGCGAAGATTGCTTCTAATTGGCCAGTAGGATAAGACGTTTTCTAGTAGGTCCAGGCTCGTAAGCACCATCTGTTGAGGAAAACTGGCAACAAACATTGATTTCTCAGCAAATAATGAGCACTAAACACAATCGATGCTCTGCAACAAGGCAAACATATATCACAGGGCTTGAAGAAAAGAAGCAAGACACCAGTAGTCAGGCACAATAAGGGCTAGGCAAACGAGTGCATAAAGATAATACAAAACTAATACAAAAATAAAACCATGTGATATATCGTCATATTACAAAGAATATAAACATTGCCTTATAGGGAGTGGCCAGGCGAATTAAAGTGTTTAGAAACAGGGGATGTCGAATTTGTGCTTGGTGAATTTGATAGGTATGGCCTTGGCAGTTTCTCCAAGTACTATTTCTGACGAGGCGTTTCCAGACCTTCCCATTGGTTCCTTTCTGTTCTCCCTAGCAATACTTTCTGTCCTCCCTATCGTGTCTGTTTATAAGGTGTCTTCTAATGCCCTTTTTTATTACTTTTATTTTTAGCTTTGGCAAAGGATAATCTGTATCCGAAACATCAGCTTTTTTCTGGCTCCTACCACTTTGTGTCCAATTTTGCCTCCCTGAAGTATTTTTGGTTATAAAGGGCGTCCCAAAATGAACTGACATTTTGAATTTGCTGCCATTTTTCTCGTGGTAGAACCAGAGCAGAGATTTTTATATGCTGTCATTATTAAACATCAAGGTATAATTATGCAAAACCTTTTTGGAAAACCGTTTACATTGATGTCCCATAATTATTTTTCCTTCCATTTTTCAATCGAAAAATCATTACCTATGCTTGGAGAGCATCTCCAGTTAATAATTATTATTACCGTAATTTTCGGCAGTAGCGCCGCGGCGTTTCTGTTAATAAAAGTGAAAATTTTGGCATCTGCGGCGTATCAGCCGCTGCGGCGTTACTGTCGGAGATTTTACAAAAATTAAAAAAAAAAATAAAAAAAAAGAAATTTACCCACGATTTTAGGCCTACTTTATATCGTTCTCTCAACAATATAAAATGAGTAGTGATGAGTATTCCTTGATTCATATTTATTGATGAATTTATCGATGAGTTCACATCCTATTAATTAAAAATTCACTCCGATAGCGATCGAGTGTGAGCGTTCATCGACAGTGGCAGATTGAATCACCGGGTCAGCGACTGATTGAATCCCGATGGGCCGGACAGATGCCTTTACTTTTTCGTGATTGAGGGCCGCTTTCGCCGATTTTTCCTGGTACCTGCCCGGTACAATTTAGATTGCCAGTCCACCCATGTTCATCGATCAACGTGAGCACTGCATCAAAAAACTTCCCACCTTTATCGTTCACTAAATGACCAATATAATCAACTTTCAAATCTGATCGCGTTCAAACGCACCTGTTCACTTTCGCTTTGCAATAATGGCAGACAGTGAAAGCGTATCCCACCTCGAAGTATGTTCCGAATGCGTTTATTGTTTTATAATGAATCTGAAGGCACAAAACAGGTCAGGAAACACGTTTTTTTTAGGATAAATCTTCACTTTTAGGTGACGGCGACGTGCACTCGCTACATTCCCGCTACACAACACGGCCAACTCCCGCAGCCAGCTTATGATTGGCGCGACTGCACACACATGGATATAGTGAAAACGGGAAACGAAATTTGTATTTAAGGAGAACAAGTTGCCTGTAGGCATATTTCTTTTGTGCTTTTTAATTAAAATTTCTTATAGCTGGATACACGGTAGGGGCGAAGGAGCTGAAGATAAACGCGAAGATTGTTTTATATTTTTTTATTTTTTAAAATTTTTTCTCTTAGGTTTCGAATTTTCTTTAAAGTTTCGTTTTTCTCGTATGTAGATTTTTGCGTTTTAACGCTCATTTTTGCATTGAAATCTAATAAATCCCCACCAGATTATAATATTGGATAATAAATAATAAATAATTACGCTTAAAACAGAAAGTTTAAAAGCATAACGAGTTTCTGTGGCAGTTAACTCTTATCTAGAACAGATGAAGGTACGCTCTTGCTCTTATTCACTGATCGGATTTTTTATCTCGATACACTACTCGATATCGGGGCTGACTATCAAAAAGTTTCACAAGCGCGTGCGCGGGGCTAAATGGTCACGAGAGCGCTTGAGCGCACCAGTATTTTATTATATGTTACTATTATTATTATTATTATTATTATTATTATTATTATAAGCAAGAGCACGGTGGAGTATATCTTCCCCTCCATCGTAGGGGGAGAAAGCAGCTTTTAAAGTTTAAACTAACAGCAAAGATTGAAAAGGCCTAAGAGCAATCGTGCAGGCAGGACTCAACGAAATATATAGTCGGTACTGGAGTTAATGTATGCAGAAATATATGTAAGAAATTAAAAATTTTTCCCCACTGAAATGCGTATTACTTTTATTGAAGCATATAAGAAAACTGTTTTAGATTACCGATTGCATGTGTGATGGTGAAGGGGGGGGGTGCGGCGTATTGGCCATCGCGGCACTACTGTCGGATATTTTACATTTATATTAAATTTTTGCTGCTGCGGCGTATCAGCCGCCACGGCGTTACTGCCGAAAATTACGGTATTTAATTGATGTCCCAGTTAAGGAAAAGAAGATTAGTTTTATTTTATTTAAAAATTATATTTTTAAGATAATGTGTATTTTCTGAAATGTGATTGTTTATAAATTTAGATAGTCACAGCAAACAGATTAAACCCATCATTCATTTAAATTTTTTTTTTCAGATTTAGCAAAATCGTTGGTGATTACGGAATTGGGTGGAAATAGAGATCCAGAAGTTATATCAAAAATTCTCAGAAACCTTGAAAGTGTTCAAATGGCAGCTCATGGGTGAGATTATACTTATTTTAAAATTGAAGTAAAATAATTTATGGTAATGTTGTTAGTAATTTACTAATAATTACTGTATTAAAAATATAAAAATTTACAATTGAAACCATTGAAATTTGAAACTCATAAAAATTGTTTCACTGGCAACACTAGGCATCATTTTTTTAATTTTTAATTTTTTCATTTCTATAATTTCACTGAATTGCATTATTTGAAAGAAAAACATGCATAAAATATCTGTTTCAGTTTATCTTAAAGTAATTAAATTAAATTTTCTACAGTTCAGCGATGCGATCATCCATGTTGAATAAACACACGACCACATAGAATGAATAAACACACGACCACATGTTGAAGAATAAATCTCTTGGACCAAAAATGTCGTACCACATGACTTGGTCAGTTAGTTATGATCGGTGTTATTAGCGGGCCCTAAATTTTCTAAATGAAAGCAAAGATATTTTCTTTCTTTGCTGAAAACTAGCTTTCTTTAATTTTTTTTATTGCATTTTACTGCAAACAACATAGCATACGTTAGTACTTTGAATGTAAATTTTGCTTGCCATGTTGAATTATTTTTTCATTTTAAAAAGTTGGTTTAATAAATTTCATTAAGAGAAGTGATCATCACTATTTTGCAAAGATAATTTCTATTCAGGTCTTCATTTACATAAAGTGCATTTGTGTTTGCCATTCGTTTACTTTTGCTTCTTCAGCATGAAGATTTTTTGTCCGTTCGAGATTTGCAGTGGTGGAACATCTATATACAATTAAAACTCTGAGATTCTTGTTTGTTTTTCAATATAGCGGAAACTGTGCACGATAGAGCAAAAACTTTTGGAATAATGTCCCCTTGAAGTAGGCTTACTTGCAAAATGAATTGGGTTTAGATCAAATTGGGCTATGGGTTGGTGAGATGTGGCTTCTGTTTGGGTATTTTAATTAACCAACATTTAAAATGAATGCTACCTTATTGTTAAAAAGAATGGAGACATTTAATTGTTGCTCCTTTAATTTTTAATTTTTTAAAACTGTATCTATTTATCCTCCTTTTTATCCGTTTGTTAACTCACCTTTTTATGAAAAAATTTACGAAAATTGAAATCAGTATGCAAGACATGGAAAAGAATTCTATATTCTTCCGTTTCTCATCATAACCAATTGAATGACATTTCATGTTGCTTTTTCAAAAATGTTAACAGTTTCTTAATGTCATATGACAATTAAACTACTGTATATACCATATTAAACAGTCAATTTTGATCCTATTAGGATAATACCAAATTTAGAGAATAAATTTCAATCCTATTAGGATAATACCAAATTTACAGAATAAATTTTGATTCTGTTAAGAGAATCTGGTGCAAACTTCATAGTGGTGTAAGTCAATCCAAACCAAGCTAAAGAGTGAAGAAGAACATGCCCATTGCAACCTATGTTTACAACCTTCTGCATGAACAGTTGTTGAAGGGGACAGACCAACATAACAAAACCAATAAGTAATTTCTTCTGTTGCTGAATAATAAAAAAAAGTTCATGGATTAAAAAATAGAGTACTTTGTTTATATTTGCTGAATTAAAGTAATGACATTGATTTATATTTTTATTTACATTTTAAAATAAATATTATTGCATGTAGTGCATTGCAAGGCACAAAAGAATGAGAGGAGGCACCATTCGATCTTAAACTTTTTGGTTATTTTTGTCGATCTAAGAATGCAAGTTTGATTCTGTCTCGTACGGCATAATTTTATTTTTGCATTTTTTATAATTTGAGGCAAAAAAACTGGAGGCAGTTCACAATTAACTTTTTTTAAGTGATCGTCATGCATCCTTAATTGTGATTGACTAAAGAATGAACCAATCAGGTGGTTGGTCAGTTGCTGTATTTTTTTGACATTATTAAAGAGTAAAAACTGAAACTTGCAACTAGCCGAAGAATTGACTCTGCCCTCTGATTGGTGAGGAACACAATTGGAATTAGCTTCCTTTCCTTTCTTTGAATGCAGGTTTATAAAAATAAACTTTTATGTTTCCCAAGAAGCAATCTTCTAAATACATTTTGATATGTATTTTTTTAATTTTTAAATTTATAAGTGTCAAAAATAAAAGATTTTTATTAACACTTGCATCTTTGGTATAGGCATGGATTAAATAACATTAAAAAGTATCTGGCTAAGTTAAAAAATTTGGCAAAGTTTAAGGCATGTGTTTGTGATTCCGGGAAGTCATTTTCATAATAAATTTTTATGCATAAGTTTTTTAAATTTATAAGAAGTTTTAAAAAATAAAATATCTCTATTAGCACTTGCATCCTTGAAATACACATAAATTTAGATTAAATAACAGATTAAAAACTGTATAAGTTTAAAAGATTCAGTATAAGTTTGAAAACATAAATTTTACATTTTTTATAAATTTTTTCTTTCAAAATTAGAGATTAAAAAGTTAGTTGGTACACATGATCACTTTCAGTATGAATATTTTCAATGTCTTTCTTGTGAATTTTTAACATTTCCTTTATAAGATTTTTCTTTGCTTCTGTAGGCCTACGTAAAAATACAGCATTAGCATTATTTCATTTTCGTGTTGAACTAATCGGCATAGACCAACCGATGCCGGGTCAGCTTGATTTAATAGCGGGTCGAGTCCCTTTATAACCACTGTGGCTATAAAGGGACTCTATTAGCACGTTCCTTTTATCATTAGCTCTGATAGTACATAATTAGCAAAAAAATGTTCTTCAATGATTCTATCCAAAGCTTTATTGACAAGATGTACATAAATTTTTTTTTACAATTCATTAATTTAATAATTTACTATTTAAATCAAATTTTTTTTTGTTACACAACCATGTTTACATTAAAATTCATGTAGCTTATTTTTTTACATGTTAATATTGTTTTTTTGTTGTTTTTTTTTTAAAAGGATATGACATACAAATTGCATGTTATCCTTTGAATATTTAAACAAGATACAGAAATGTATGATTTATACAGAACATTATCATTGAAAGAGGACAAACTCAACCATGCCCGCAGTGGGACTCGAACCCATGACCCAGCGGCTCAGAAGTCAGCATGTTAGCCACTTGGGCGGCTTAAATGGGACTTTCTTTTGAGCTTTCTTCTGAATTTTTATTCATTTAAGTTTATAGCTACAATTTTAAGTGTTTCTGTTTGTTGTGAAGAACAACTGAGATCATTTGTTATTATTATTTTTCATTTTGTTGATTGAAATTGCCATTGTTACCATAATTTGAGTCCAAGAGAGTAGGCTAAAAATAGTCCATATTGTACATTTTATTTGAAGTGTTAAAAGCAATCAGATTGTAATAAATGACTTGTATTCTAGTGTACGCATGATGGGTTCAGCAGCTTTAAACATGTGCCAAGTAGCAAGAGGAGCTGTTGAAGCATACGTGGAATTTGGCATTCATATTTGGGACTATGCAGCATCTTCAATAATAGTTACTGAAGCTGGAGGAGTTGTAATAGATCCATCAGGTAATGAATTGTTTTTTCATATTTTCAGAGATTTAAAAATTTGATCTTTTGTAGATTAAGACAAAAAGTTTGACTCAATTTTTATGAAATAAAATTAAACATTAATAGAATAAAAACTTAATATGATAATAATAGGAAAAAAAAACTTAAACTTATCAAAAGCTTAACTTTTTTATGCTTAATAAATAAATAAATAAATAAATAAATAAATAAATAAATAAATAGTAAATAAATGTTTTCTTTACTATTTTCTATGTCCCTGGACCTGAAAACAATTCAAGTCCCTAGACATGAACCAGGGATTTTCGGATTACTGTTCTGGTGCTTTAACCATTAAAATATAATAAAATATATATAAAATACGTAGGTGCTTCTACTAGCCACTATAGCACTATTATCAACATGCCATTTGGGCTTTTTTTTTGAAAGTCTGGACTATCGACTATCTTTACTAAACGGCAAACAATAATATAAGCTGGAAATAATGACCCAATATAATATAAGAGTTTTTATATGCCATATCTCTTTGATGTTGATAAATGGGTGACTTTCAATGAAAATCATGAACGTTTACCAAAAGTGTGCACGAATGTGTAAATCCACTTATGTGGGTGCATTTCGGTGAAAATCATGAACGTTTCGCAAAAAGTGTGCACGAAAGTGTAAATCCACCTATGTGGGTATTAAACATAGACAATACAGGGTAATTCAAAATGAATGGGGCCAAAATTATGCAAATGACTGTTATTACTAAATTTATTTCACAAAAACTGAAATAACATGAAAGGTTAACTCTCCAAGTTTTAGCTGGCTGGCAACACTGAAAATTCACCAATTCCAAAATGTTCACTAGAAGCACTGTTAATCAAAATGGAAGCAACAGCGAAAGAACAAAGCATATCATGTATTAGAAATTTCCAACTGGCTTTTGCTCCAGTTGGAAGACGAGGTATCCAGCTTCATTTTTCAACAAGATTGGTTCTCACCACATTGGCACAACACGTACACGGTTACCTCAACCAGCATCTTCCAGAACACTTCATTGCCCATGCTAAGTCTAATGATGTGCCCTTGAAGTTGTGTTCCCCTAGGTCCCCTGACCTAATTAATTCCTTGTGATTTTTTTTTCTTTTGGATGTTCATACATACACTTCCTTAGGACTTACAGCAGTTAAAGCAGCAGATAGGTCATTCAGTCGACTCAATTGATCAGGCTATCAAGAACAGGTGTGACAAGAAGAACTGGCCTATCTCTAGATATCTGCTGTATCACAAAGACCCCCACATCGAATATTTGTGAAAGTCCATAGAAACTCTTGGAGAGTTAACGTTTCATGTTATGGTAGTTTTTTGTGAAATACATTTATTAATAGCAATCATTGGTATGTTTTCTTAGAGTAGGGATTGGTATTTTTTTTTTTTTTTTGTATCATTCGTTTTGAGTAACCCTGCAGTAAATATAATTCCATGGCCTGGACTTCAATAAGGGATCTCTGGATTACCATTCTGGTGCTTTAACCACTGAACCTTCATAGAAATGGATGCATACCATTATCAACATAACATAACCATATTTGGTATTATGTCACTAAAAGTAAAACAAACATATTAAACTAAACTTTAACTCTTATCTGATTGATGTCTTTCATACAACATTGATTAATACACACTTCTGAAATTACAACTTTGTAAATTGTGAAGAAATTTTGGATAAACAGGGTGAGAGTGTAGGCTGCTTCGTTTTCAGAGCAAACAAGTTATTTATCCGGACATGCCTCGTATTACAACATTTCAAAGAGTGCATGAAATTATTCTGCGCTCTTTCATATATCTCTGGTGTCTGCTGTACAAGTAGACGTGTTGGACCATGGCAAGCAGTATCTTATCAGATTCGACTGGGGTTTCATAAGTACACCATTGATATGCCCCCCCTCTGGAGGAGTGAGATCAGGCGATCATGATCCAATGAATAGGAAATATGTTCTCCAGATGCTTGTGGATGTCACAACAAGAGGTACAAAAATGTTCTTCACTCAGATTACTGTAATCTACTTAATAGTAAGATTTTGACTCCAAAATTTTAAGACATCCTGTATACAGTGTGATGACTTGTCTGCTTTAGTTTTTTTTGTACTAAAGAAAAATTGAAAATTCAGAAATACCTTCCAAATGTAAAAAAAAAAAAAAAAAAAATAAACGAAAGCCAAATATTTTTAATGAAAAAATAATTTATAGATAAATTTTTCAGAAGTAACCTACACTAACGTCCAAAAGTTATGCAGAATTGTAAAAAAATAGCATTTAAAGGTTCAGCTCCAGAAAAACAACAAACATTGGGTATGTAAATATTATGTAAATCAGTTAGATAGTTAAACCAATGTCAATTCATGATCAGATTATTTCAGAAATGCAAATTTATGTAAAGTGATCAAAGTGCAATAAATACAGTAGAGTAAATCAAAGGGTCACGTTACACACTCTTGCAAGTCACACTAGGGGAACTCCTTATTATCGTTGATTTTGCGTTTAATATGGACCACAGATGCCAAATTGATCTTTATGTGGAAGGCAGAATAATCAGAAGGCTTGAAACAGGACAGTCAGAAATGGAAGTCTCCAGAGAACTGAATGTTCACAAAGTTTGATTTCCAGACTTTGGAGATAGTTCCCAGACACAGGAGATGTTACACAACGACCAGTGCAAGGTCACCCAGAGGTTACAACCACTCAGCAGGCAATTAACTGCAAAACGCCAGGAGGAACAAGAGTTTCCAAACAAACAGTTTACCGTAGACTAAAGGAAGCTGGTCTTTTTACCAGATGTCCGACAGTTTGTATCCCACTCACGCCTGCAAGTGGCCCGTTTAACTGGAGTCGAGAACATAATAACTAGACTTTGGATCATTGCAACAACATCCTATTCACCGATGAGTCCAGATTCAGCTTACAAAATGCTTATTGTCAAACTATCATGTGAAGAGAACGTGGAACCCGTTATAATCCTAACAGCATCAAGGAAATGAACACGGTAGTTTGGAGAGGCATCATGCTAAATGGACATGCACAGCTCTGCTTCTTTGACAGAGGTACCGTTAATGCTCGATGATAAGAGACAAAATATAGAAGGTCATGTCAGGGTTTCAGAGGTGCCATGGTCCAGATTTTATTCTCTTGGATGATAATGCATATCCCCATAGAGCTCTGATGGTGGAGGAGTTTCTGCAAAGTGAGGATATGCAATGCATGGAGTGACAATAAGATCTCCAGATCTGAAGCTAATTGATCATATATGTGATCTACCAGGGAGATGAATTGCATCCCATCAGCATCTGCAATGACCATCCCAGAGCTCAAAACTTGTTGCCAAATAGCTTATGTGGCTGTTAGGGGTGACCATTTTCTCATATTAGCACTATTTTCCCCAGGGTCTCAGAGCTCTAAAAAGTTCCGGTCGGCTGTACAAGCTTGAATCATATGATCTCAAGCTATTTTGCATAAAAACGGATTAAAAGTAATTTACATATGTTTCACAGATCGTTTTAATTCAATGGTCAGATAGTGTAGAATACACGTTTGAAAACCCCTTGGTTGTGTTTTTTGTATGCATAAAAACCAGGTACTTTTTCATAAACTTCTCTTTTATGAAATAAAACTTGTTTAATTAAGCGATTTTGTCTTTTTCTACACTTGTAATGTGGTGTTGCACACACATACAAGGTTTCATCACATTCTGGAAGTTGGTTTATGAAATAAGTATACTGACATCGATTATGCTTAACTTTTGGAGACAAGTGTATATATCAGCAATCAATAAAATAACGATTTTATAAATTCATTTATTTTTTTGTAGGAGGCTTTGTGGATTATTTGGGAAGGCGGATGTTGTGTGCTTGTTCAGAAGCAGTTGCAACGAGTTTATCAAAGATAATCATCCCAATTGAGTTCGAGCGGGATGGTCCGTAATATAAAACAGTATATTATAGAACCTCGATGATTCGAAGTGTATGGAACAGAGGGCATTTTCATGAAGTTCAATTGGTCGCCAACGGGTCACGTGATGCAGTTGAACCGTTGCCAACTGCGTGATTCTGTGCATCTTTATGCTTTTAGATGATGATTATTCGAAACTGAAACCACATCGTTAGAATCAGTGACTACAATTACTATTAAAAGCATCTGAATATCCAAATTTTCATAATTCTTCTTCATTTTCTGCTTATTGCTTGCATTAACTTCATTCTTTTCTTGCTCATAGACTTGTATTTAGGCATCCGTATTGTTGGAAAAAGCTTTATTACAACTAAAAATTTGAATTTTTTGAATTACATCTGTCATTTTAATTCCACTCTACCAGGCATCTGGTTTCTATGTGTGCAAAAGTTGAACACAATGAGCGAAGCAGTCATTAATTTTAGGCAGGATTTTCGTGACCATTGCGACCGGTCGGACTTAATGGAAGCACCCCTAGAATGTTTAGAAAGAATTTGAAACATTGTATATAGTATGCCTCTTCCTTTTTCAAGGAAAAAAAATTGTTAGTATACATTATTTATTTAATATTAAAATATTTATGTACATTTCATCGCCCATATATATAAAGAAATATATGGCTTCCTGATGTATTTAAATATGTGCAGAGAAACTTCCAACTTTTGGTAATTTTTGCATTTGAAATTTTAAAAAAAAATCATTTCTTTTCTGCACAATGGAAGTACGTCTGGTTTTTATTTCTCTTTATTCTCAAAGCCATAGGTATATTACCTGAGATTTTGAGAAATTATAAGAAGCAAATTGCTTCTTCCTGCAATTATTGCAGGTTCGAACCATTGAGGTTTTCATTAAGATGAAATATATATTTTAAATTTGTTGTTTGTAATAATTAAAGATGCAGACATATGTTTTTTGATGTTTAATAGGTAGCATGATATAACCAAATAAAACCATCAAGTGGAATCCAAATAAAATTAATTTTTCATAATATTGGACAGGACACTGACAATGTTATTTAAGATATTTTATTTGAACAGATGTTATGTCAGTTAAATTGAAGAAAACGGCATTATTATTCAGATGGAATTGATCAAATGTTATAAAATAAGATAAGATTGAACTTTGTGAAGTAAGAATTTTAGAAGCATATTTTGAAATCCCAGATGTTTGAAAACTGGATGTTTTCTTGCCATTATTAATGTACATGTTCATTATTTAAATAAAAATGTTTGTTGAGTTTTAATTTATGTTCATGTTTTATTTTAATACATTAAGATAAGATTTAGATTATGGAAACATTAAAATTCAATTTCTGACATAGGAAAATACATTAATACCAAGAGATTTTGAATTGCAAATATTTTTTAAAAAATTATGGAGTTGATCGGTTTGTGTACTGTATTTACGAACAACAAAAATTGATTAAGTATAAAGAAGGGCTCTTTTACCACAACAAAAGTAATAAAGAATATAACAAAAACAAAAATAACAGAAAAATACAACCTGGAAGCGCTTTTCGAGAGCAAAGCTCTCATCATTCGGCAGGAACCAAGGAGAACACGTGAAAAACCCAAAGTGAACTGATTAGAAACCGAAGAAAGCGGTTTATATAGCGAGAGAAATACAAGGCAGACCAATAATAGAAAAGAAATAAAAACAATATTATTGGTTGACTAATTGAGACTACCACTGAATTAGAGGGGAATCACCAATAGGGCCTAAGTCGGAGTTTAATAACGTGTTGTTCTTGGATTTATGGATAGCCATGCTCTCGAAAGCATCTAGTAAGTGTTTTTTATTGATAGATTGTAACAGTTTTAAGTTGTCGATGGAAAAATCGTGACCCGTCTCTATTGAATGTTTGGCTATGGCTGATTGACTGCATCTACCGAATCTTCTGTGGCCGAGGTGTTTCTTAAATCTGGTGGATAAACTGCATTTGGTCTGACCTTTGTAAAGCTTAGGACATTGCGAACAATGGATGACATAGATGCCCGACTTTTGTATATCCGGTACCTTATCTTTGGGGTTGCCCAGCAAGTTTCGTATTTGGTTGGGGTTGCTAAAAGAAAGAGAAATGTTATATTGTTTGAAAATTGAATTTAAATTTTTAATAAGTAGTTTATTGTAAGGAACTGATATGGTTCTAAATTTCATGCTTTTATATTAACTCCAATATTAAATTTGCTTTTGTAACAGTATGTAACCTAAATTATGACTGCATAATGTCTGACAGAAATTTTTTGAACTTACTCTTCCTCAAAAGATCGTCAATCATTTTCGGGTTGTGTACGTTTTTCTCGGCCGTTTTTTTAATCAAATCAGTCTCTTGTTTGAATGAAATATTGTTTAATGGGATATTGAGTGCCCTATCCAACATGAAAATAAAAGCTGAAACTTTTTGGGTCCAAGGATGGCTTGACTCCATGGGAATGTAGTTAAGGTGAATGGAGGGTTTCCTATGAATATCAAAATACAGGGAGTGATTATTCCTAATTATCACTAAATCCAAGAACGGTAATTTATTGTTTTCTTCAACTTCACAAGTAAACTTGATAGAAGGGAAGAAACTATTGATGTCACATACCCCAACGTATTTCTTGAAATTTTCCAGTTTGTTTTAAAGTTTTGTTATTTTATAATTTATTATTAAGCTTATAAATTGCTATGATGAATCAATTTCACTAAAAAAAATTTTAGTTTAACAATAAATAAAGAGAAAGTATGATTTTTTCCCCTTTATTTAAAAAAATATAAATAAATGAAAGAATTTTATTTCTATTAGAAAAAATTTAACTATTACAAAAGCAAATTTAATATTGGAGTTAATATAAAAGCATGAAACAGTATGTAACCTAAATTATGACTGCATATTGTTTTGTTCTGCATCCTACAAACATATTTTTCCAAATATGATATTACATGTTCCAAACACAAGAATTGCTTACATCTTTGGCAGGAATATTTAGTTTTTCTGTCTTTATATCTCGGACATAATGAGGATCTTCCTAAAAACATTCATTAATATCACAAACAAGAAAACAGATAAAAATGTCTTATTATTGACTGAAGTAATGCAAAGAAGCCTACTTTTTCTGTCACTGCATTAGTGCAGTGGGGTGTGAGAAACCCAAACAGAAATCAACACATGCTTACACGATGAAGTCTTCAACCAAAATGAATAAAACTTCGTGTACGTTATCTATGGTTATGTGTCGAAAGGTATAGAAAAAGCCATTGTTGACAAACTACGCCAAGTTATGATAAAATCAAAAAGAAAAGGTCTGGGGTTTCAGACACCCTGCCGCACTAACGCCGGGTTAACGTTTTAAGCGTTTTGTTCTCTATTTCATCGCGTTTAGTTCTTGACGAACCCCGTGTGCACTCTTGTAGTTCTTATACACCAGTGTGACCAGGTTTTGAAAATGGTTAGGACCAAAAATTTTTTTAAATAGGACTAAAATGAGGACCAAAGAGTTCACTATAGGACTAAAATAGGACTGAAATTTTGTTAGCATTATAATACTGTAAGCCAACGATAATTGCCATCAGGTTACGTTATTTGGCTAGCCATGGCATGAAATTTCAAGTCCAGGCCAATTTTGAAAAAAAAGAAGTTTTTTTTTTTTTTTTTAAATAAGTGTTTAACACAAGAATTTTTCAATTTCTGTCTTTTTAATTTTAATTTTTTGTAAACTTTTATTCAATTTAGATTATATAGCCTAATCCAAATCATATTCCTATGAAAAGAGAATAAATATATTAAAAAACAGTAAATTTTATAAAGGAACAATGGATAATTTTTCACGTTCAGGTACATCATGGTCTGGTAGAAACAGTGGTAGAACTCACTGGGTACAATTGGTAGAAATAGACCATGCTGCAAGTTTGATTGATCGGTTTCACTTTTGGGGTGTCATAGAAACCTCAAGAAAGAACTAAGAAGTACCGTTTGATACTGTAAAGAACTAAAATAGAATCAAATTTCTTATTGGACCAAAAAAGAGATCTAAGTAGTTTTTTTAAGAGAACTAAATCTGGTCACACTGTTATACACTTACGCACACCTCAAATTTCCCTTGAGGTGACATATCGTGTGATCTATTAGACCAATCACAAAGCTGTCTCCAGAGGCAAGTGCACGATCTGCACAATATGCACGCTGTGGGTGCACTGGCTGTTCCGCATCGCTCTGTGCGTTTCGTGCACCCTGTTCTTCATTACAGCTTCATTGCCAGTGCGTTTAGTTATCGTGCGTTTCGTGCGCGCACGAAACACACTATCCAGAGGCCAGGGTTGCTCAGTGTATAGAAGATGGCGGAGGAGCAATGAGGAAACCGAAACACAATTATCAAAATTGAAACAGTGAATGTAGATGAAGAAACTGCAGAGTTTATTCAGGTTATTCAATTTCCTCCATAACACTTTCAAGCAAATCATCGTCATTGCTGCTTTCGTCTTCAGCATTTACAATATGTTTATTTATAACCGTTTGCATGGTATTAAGATTGACATGGTATCGAAACTTTTCTATCACAATTCGCCATTTGCAAAAATCGCGGGTTTATCGTTAACGCTCTGTTCTTCTTGGAGCTGCCTAAACTCCATGAATTGAACTGCATGACTCGCACTGATTACTTGACTCACTCTCACGATTGTGAGTTTCGTGCGCGATGGAGAATGCGCCTTTAATTACGCGTCAAAAATACAATTTATTACACTAATAGGCCTAAATTTATTTGTACATGGAATTTCCATGGAAGCCTCCATTCTCTTTTTTTTTTTTGCATCTAAAGCGGTCACTTCCCATGATGCTAATCGTGTATATTCTCGCAACCTGATTGGTTATCGTGAACAACAAGTCGCGTGAAAGTCGGACAGAGCTGAAGTCGTAAAAACTAGTCGCACGACTCCTACGACCAAGATATAAAGAATACAGGTAGCGCCGTCCGAGAGGAAAACTGACTGTTGCCCCATCTGGTGTTGATAATTGGAATATCGCCAGCTTTATGACGTCACAAGGTCCAATGTTTAAAAACTATTACGAGGAATATTGCTTTTACACAGCAAAATGCCATCATGCGTGATTCGGACTTGCAATAATACAAAATAAAATACAAAAGATAAGAATGTTTCCTTTTTCATTTCCCCAAAGATCCAAATTTAATTAAGAAAAGCTTAAAATCATGCAAATTGGATAAAAATATCTGTACTGCAACTGCAATGATTTGCTCTATCATTTTAAAGAAGATTATTAAAACAAACACCCAAGCTTATATCAACTCATGAATCGAAAACCACCTCTAATGAACTCCGCGATTCCGAGGTAGGAGGATATACGAATTCATTATTTTCATAATCGTGGTCTTTAAAATGGTTAATGTGTGTAGTGGCCTTACAGTATAAGAGATGGACAATAGAATTACCAACTAGTTTCGCCATTTATTCCCGGCTTTGTCAAGGTACACAAGAAGAGGCTCGCAGGCCTTATATACAGAAAAATGGTACAGATGGACCAATGAGCGTAAAAATATGATACATAGGAAATGGCCAATAAGAGAAACAAACGAGATAAGCATAAAAATTAAAATATAAAACTATAGGAAATGACAAAAGTGATGCGACAAAAAACGCGGACCGTAAAGAGAACATATCTGGTTGTCAACAGGTGAGATTGACAAAATAAAATAGAAAAGGGAGAATGACAAAATAAAACCAGTTTACAGTAAATCAGAAAGAGGATTAAGTATGGTAAATATGTCGAAGTCGGTCTGGCGGTTGAGTAATCGGTCGGGGTTGGTCTTCTTGGCCTTGTAGATTTCGATAGCTTCGAGGGTGGTAGTTTTTGAAGGATTATGGCATATGTGTAAGACGGACATCACTTCATCTTGCGTGCTAAGGGGGTGTCCGGTTCTCCTCAGGTGGTTAGCATAGTTGGTAATTCTATTGTCCATCTCTTATACTGTAAGGCCACTACACACATTGTAAATAAGCACAGTATTATGATCCCTTCTGTATCCGATATTTAAAATGGTTAGATGACTACAAGCAAAAACGGATGAATGGGAGAGGGAGGGGGTTAGATGACTACAAGTGAACGTTCTTCCGTTCTTGCTACAAGTGAATGTAAGAGCAAATTGGCTAGATATTGTAAATATGTAGTTGGTACAGAATTTACAACTGATGATTTTTAAGATAAAAATAGAGACGATGTTAAAGGAATACGACTTTTTCTTGTTAAAGCTTATGCGTTTCGAAGCAGTAGCTTCATCTACAAAGCCGGTGAACCAGTAGAAGAAGCTATTGCCTGGTTCACTGACTCTGTAGATGAAGCTATTGCTTTGAAACGCATAAGCTTTAACACTAAACCAGTCGTATTGCTTTAACATCGTCTCTATTTTTCTCTTACTTTAGCTAGCAATACAAGACCTTGACACAGTGTTTATATTCATTGATGATTTTTATTTTAACCTAACCTAAAGAATCCTTAATATCCCATGATTTAGTTGTAAATATGTTGTTGTGAATGTTAGGCAAGAGGATATACGAATTCATTGTTTTTTCATAATCGGCATCTTTGAAATGGTTAGAGCAAATCACTGCAGTTGTGCTACAAATATTTTTAATTATCATTGGCGACTGCTGCATCACGGATTTCACTCTCTTACACAACTTCATCAGTGGCGAGTGGTCGGGTCTGCTGGATGTCTGTTCTGATATTAACCATTTTTTAATTAAATTTGGATCTTTGGGGAAATACAAAAAGGAAACAGTTTTTTCTTTTGTATTAAATTTTATATTATTGTAAGTGAGAATTGCGCATAATGGTATTTTGCTTGCTAAAAGCACTATTCCCCATAATAATATTTACCGACTGGTCCTTGTGACGTCATGAAGCTGTCAATATTCCAATTACCAATACCAGATGGGGTGACAATCAGTTTTCCTCTCGGACGGCGTTACCTGTATTCTTTATATCTTGCCTACGACCACAGATATATAGGCTAAGGCAAGGCCTCCTATAGACAAGGCCTGCTCACTCAGACAATATGGCGGGAATAGAAGGCTGGCAGATGATATAGCTGAGATGGATTTTTTTTTTAAATGCTGAGCAAACAGAATGTAAAAATGCAAAATATGATTTTTTATTCACAATAGTCTTCACATTAAAATATTCCAATCGTCTAATTATTTAAATTATAGCAAAACAAAATAATTCTCTTTCAAAATCTCAGTTTAGCTTAATTACG
Source organism: Rhysida immarginata (assembly GCA_023313115.1). Taxonomy (NCBI): domain Eukaryota; kingdom Metazoa; phylum Arthropoda; class Chilopoda; order Scolopendromorpha; family Scolopendridae; genus Rhysida; species Rhysida immarginata. The sequence goes on from JAHWFO010012653.1 coordinate 286,021, forward strand.
GTGACCAGACGTCCCGCTTTACCCGGGACCGTCCCTATTTTCGCATCACCCGTCCCGGCGTCCCCGAAAGGTCAGGAAATGTCCCGGGTTGGGACGTTTTCCGAAGAACTGCATACTTTTCTTCCGACTAAAGCCCCATTCCATTCTGTTTCCAAGTCACACTGCCCAACATGACATCACATCACTCCATATTAGTGCCTAATACCAACACCCCCTGAAAGAAGGCCAAGGCGCTACGTCACATCTTAAGCTATGATGTCATGCCAGTAGGGATAGGGATTAAGGAGAGGAAGGGATTTATAGCGGTTCACTCCACTTTGGCCCCGTGAAGTTGGCCCCTTCCACTTTCACCCCTTCCACACTCGCCCCCTGCAAAAATACTTTTAAGACCCACTTTCATAAAAAAAGACCCTGCAGAGAGGTTAACAAGTCAAATAGAAAACTAAGAATTCAGTTATTTAGAATACTTACCTAACCTAACCCACGAAATTCTCCTTTTAATTAAGAACGATTTAAATTAAAGCTTTCCTAAAATCTAAATTGTTTTAAAAGATTGACCCGGCATGAAGACATCATTTACAATAAAAAACGAAGTAATTTTTTTTTTTTTGATTTTTAAATGTGTTAACTATATTTCGTTCTTCTTATTAATTTTTAATTATGAATCCATAGGATCACAAACCAGATTGTTACAATACAATACATCAGTACACTAAAACAATTACATCGATGGTTCTATTATTTTTTTATCTTATTATTATTTCCCTGATTTTTCCCGGTATTTTAGTAGTAATTTAATATAGTTGTTATTTTTAGTATAATTCGCATCATAATTATTACACAAAACATAAGTACATTAACACATAATATAATATATAATATTTATTAAATCATTTATGTTTCATTCATTTAAAATTCCATGGTTTGCACAGTAGTCGTTAGCCTGTTATTATAGGCCCACGGTTTTCAAAAATTTTTGAACAAGTACCACCCCACAAGGACAGTAAACTGAAGTTTAATACCAAATAATCAATCAATCTAACTTTTTTTATCTGCTTCACAATACATTGTTATAATATTTCTGATTTGTTTGTTATTAAATAAAAATTCATGAATGGCTTCTTCTATGTGTTTATTTTGCTTCTCTTTTAACCATGGAAATAAATTACAATAAACAGATTTAATTTTAATATTTTTTAAAATAGATTCAATTTTTCACAATAATCGATTCCAGGAATCGATTAATCGTTACTATGCAAAAATAAATTGCATAAAAATTAATTGATTATTAAACGATTCGATTTTTCAGGGAATCGCCTACCACTAAAAACCACTTAAAACAATTGGGTGATTATTCGTGAAAAACATTACTTGAAGTACCATCACAGTTTGAAACCCTGACTATGTTGTATTTAAGTTACTTGCGTACAGCCTTAGCCTCTCCTTAGGGCTTCGATAAAATATATTGGCGATAAAATTACCATATAATGGCGCCGGGGCGAAAGTGGAACGGGAAAAATTTAAGGGGCGAAAGTGGATGGGGCGAAAGTGGAGGACACCATTTATAGCTGTAGTTGTTTTGTGTAAAAACGCCACGTGTTTTTTAAACCGTAATTTCTTAATCATAATCATAAGACAACAACCTCTTGTCCACAACTGGATTCTATTCCGCATATACGTATTTCGAACTCTTTGAGTTCATTGTTGAACGTTTGAGATACCCCCCCGCGCGTCCCAGGTTGCCCCTATAAAAATCTGGTCGCCGTAGCTTAATAAATCTAAAATACATTGTTATAATATTCTGATGGGATGAATATTGTGAATAAAAAATCATATTGTGCATTTTTACATTCTGTTTGCTCAGCATTTAAAAATTAACCATCACAGCTATGTCATCTGCCAGCCTTCTATTGCCGCCATTTTTTCTGAGTGAACAGACCTTGTCTATGGCTAAGGTCAAAAACTCTCACCGGTGAGAAGAGTTAGCGCTTGGTCGATCAGAAATCCCAGTGAGAAATTTGTGACGTCATTTTAACGCGGTTAGAAACGCGAGTTAGTGCTGCTATGCCTAACCGGTTAGTCTCACCGTCCTCACCGAGAAAAAGACGGTTAGCCCAGTGAGAAATTACGTCATCATTCTCTCACCGGTGAGAAGAGTTAGCGTTTGGTCGGTCAGAAATCCCGGTGAGAAAACAGTGACGTCATTTTAACGCGGTCAGAAACAACAGTTAGTGCTGCTATGCCTAACCGGTTAGTCTAACCGTCCTCACTGAGAAAAAGACGGTTAGCCCAGTGAGAAATTAAGTCATCATTCTCTCACCCGTGAGGGTTTTTGACCACAGCCTCCGACTGACTGTCTGAGACCGGAAGTAGTCGTTCCAGAGTCGCATGCGACAGCTAGTCGGATGTAAACCGTGCATGTGTGTCTCCGCCTTAGAGGTACATTCGCTTGTATAAAAGTCGAGTCCATTTTTTGCATCATAACATTAATATAGGATAATAAAGTATATATCAATCAAAATTTTATTATTCCGGCTAAATATTTATTAAGAAAAATGTCTCAGAAAATTAAAAATTTGCTTTCTGGTCCTCCCCTCCCTGCTCTTGAGGAAATCAGCGCAATATGACGTCATATCCTGCCGCGAGATTCTTCCTTCATCCATTTATGTTCTTTGGTAAGGCTTTTTGTTCTACTTCCTTCCTTCATGGTCGAGGCATTCTGCAGTATATACAATATCTCAACATTTAGCTAACCTCATTTATGTATAGAATGCCTTTCATAGATTTTCACAATCAAAGTTGATCAAAAAAAGTGGATTAGCTTCTGCTAGCGAGAAAATTGCTATCCAATTGCAAACAAACATAGTGTGCTCAGCTCGTTTTGAAGCGTCGTGCTATTTCTTCGCTCTTTTAAAATTTCTATTAAAGACATTGTCAATTAAAATAAGAAATTCGTTGAAATTAGATTCTGTTCCAACTTTAAACGAACCTAATTCTTCAAGAACAATGACCGCGACAGGCAAACATTTCAGCTATCTGTTGTTTCACATTTCATTAGCGCGGCTCATTTCATTTCTCACGTAATGTCTCAAGCAATTTATATAAGCTTTTTAAGATTAAAGTTTTTATGTTATATCCATTTTTTTAAAATTAAATATCATGCAACAGAAGTCGTTGAACTGCGATATCGTCCCTGTATAATCTATTCATTTAATGTTCTCACTAATTAACCCTGAATCTCAAGAGTTCGTTGTAGAAACTTTTTGTATCTCGCACTTGTTCTGACGGCTATACCTAATAAAGAAGAATAAGCATAAAGAGGATGAAAGTTCGCTATTTTCTTTTCCTATTCCGGACGCTACTAACAGCATTATAGGTTCTCCCCGCTTTCCAATTTTTGCCTGACTGGGGTAGCATTTCTTCATGTGAGAAAATTCGAATTTTTACGCCATGTAATTGCGCTCTTTTGCCCGGTATTTTTTCTCTCCACTTGAAATATCTTTTGTATATGAATTGGTAGTAGTATAGATTTGTTAATTCTTTGGTTAGATGTCGGTGCAAACGTTTCAATTTTTTAAATGGACCCCTAAATTTTCTACGGTTTGAATATTTTAACGAAATTATTGCTATAGTTGACTGTGTCATGTTGAATTTGTGGTTTTTATGTGGTTATATTCTTTCTATTGACTATTGAGAAACTTTAGCTATGCAGATTTAAAGTTTGAGTTTCTATTGGTAACTGATACAACGAAACAGTTCTTGCCAGCAAATTCCACCAACTATTCAACGAGTATCCTTCATAAAACGCCCTCGTTCATATTTTCTTCTATGACTGTTTCATCAATTTGTTTTATTTAATCCGCTTATAGAACGATTATATCGCACGTTACACGTATGAAATTGCTCCAAATTGAAGTTTTTCCAAAGTTTGATATGCGAAATGTCGTTTCCAAACATTATAGCGCCTTGCAAAGCGAATAATTTTCTTCATGGTTACCACATTTTTTTTTTTTCCCTATATATGGCGACTTGGTTGGGTTGCGACATGTTTAGTATAATTTTAATTTACTGCTTCGTGCTAAATTTTGATAAAGTTTTTTTTTTGTTAAACTTTTAGAGTTTTCACTCTGCTACATTTTCTGTTCCGCAGTCCGGTGCTATGAAGATTGTTTCCGATTAGTTCTATTTTGAGATTCGTCTGTATCCGGGTTTACCCTCCAGTAGTAACATGCGGTTTCAGGGACCGACCCATAGAAGTTTCGGCGCTACAGCTCAAACGCTTGTAAATAAATGGTTGATTTTTTTGTGTACCTTCAGTTTTCAGATAGTCGTATGATATATGCTTCAGCAACACTTTTTATGTAAATGCGCTAGTGAATTATTCGTACCTTCGGTCCACTTCGTTGGGTGTGGGCCCCGAATTCTAGGTTACAAAGTTGTTCACAGTTTCGTGAATTATTCAGGATTTATTAACTTTATATTGAATATTAGGTAAAATATAATTACGTAAAATGTAATTAAGAAAAAATATTTTATTCAAATAACTGGAGAAAGAAGGTTAAAGATTATTTAACAACAATGTTTGCAACGGGAAGTGGGAAAAGTTCCCATACAGCAAAGAGGAGTGGAAGTACAGCAAAGAGATTTTTTCTTTGAAGTACTCCTTTAAAGGCGTCATATTTCAGATGCTGGTAAAAAGACACCGGATGATTGATCCTCTTGCTCAAAGTGTGATGCAAATTTGTCGCTATAGGTCCAGAGAGTAGTGCTGGAGAATGGACGCTACAGAAATGTTTTTGATTTAACTATTCCATTTTTACTCCCAGTCTCTTTCAAATTAATGCTAAACGTTTTCTGAAAGGCCTCTTGGATGCAGGGATTGGATTTATGATGTGCAGTATTTTGATTTAATTCTTTCGCACCACAGGGTTCCATTTGTCTTGATGCTCTTTTAATTTTTTTCCCAATCTATAGTAATAATCGAGGCTAACGATAAATACAGGCTCTGGCACTGAAAAATCACGTGATCAAAATAGGTCTAGCAACAATCCAACCGTCATTGTTTCCAACAAAGGAAAAAACACCGATTGTTAAAATAAAAGATGGAAACAATGAAAGTTACATTGTTAATAGACCTATCCTGGTCAGGTGACTTTTCAGTGCCGGAGCCTGTCTTTCTCGTTAGCCTCGAGTAATTATCTAGTGAAGTCGATTAGTCCAGTCAAATGGTGGTTTTTCCGTAACAAAATTGCGGAAGTTTTTTTCTTAGCTGTTCTATATGTTTTTTGGGGTGCTAAATCCAAATTTCAAGTTTGCTGCCTTGTAGGAGGTCGGCTTCATAATGAAAAACGCAAAAAACCTCAAAATTTCGCACTTTTTTCAGTTTTTCGCTTATAACGCGAAAACTATGCGATTTTCGAAGATGACTACTGTACACAAAATTAAAGTAGACAAAATTTCCTACTAAATGCACTAGTCAACTTTGATTTTCTGACGAGCGGTATTGGCGCTAGAGCGCGCTGAACAACAGCGATTTTTTGGCGCTTCTGCGAAAACATCAAAAAACGCCCACTCCCACCCCCTACAACTCGAAAAATATACATGTTATCAACAAAAACCCTTATACTACGTGAAAGTACATTAAATTTTCTACAAGAGACGTCCCTAACAATCAATTTTCTCATAAGGAGGAGGGAGAAAAGCGTAAATTACGAAATATGCCTTCTGCGCCCTGTAGCCAAGACGACCCCTCCCACCTGTCTATCTCTCATCGACGCTATACTTTTGATGTATTACGCTTAAAAGAAGTTGCTTTAAAAGAATTAATAGCAAGACATGTTTGATGAAAACATTAACAAATTGTATTTACAACTAAATATAAAGGTACATTATATTAGATACTTTACACTGAATATCTTAACTGAATATGAAATCTGTATGTAGTAACTGAATATGAAATCTCGTAGTAACGTACAAGTGTCATGAAATGATTGAAAGTCGAGTCCAGGATTGGGTCATCACTTCGAGTAGGTTCTCTATCTGGAAAAGAGAGAAGGCATTTAGTGTTACAACATGATTACAAATGACCGATAAGTTGTATTGTGAAGTATCGATGTATGAAGAAATACCTGAAGTCATATGCGCAGTTATTTTAGTTGTTTCTGTTTGGTTGTTGGTGGCCCAGGCAATGTTTCTTGGGCACTAGATGGTCCAGGTGAAGGGTCTTGGGCATTGGAAAGCCCAGGCAAAGGGTCAGGAACTGTGGAAGATCCAGGCACAATAGTGAGTTGTTGCCGTTCTTCAACTGCAAAAATTTTGTAGAATGATTAATATTATGATAGAGAAAAACTGATTAGTAAAATTGCATAATGCTGCAAAATATTACATGAATTAGTATCTTCTGTCGCCTCAGCTGCTTCAGATAGTAGTACTGCAAGGGGCTCGTCCAGGTCGTCTTCCTCTTCTGCATCCAAATTGTCGTCGATGTTGGAGCACGACCCTTCACATTGCTGGCACCGTTTCGTGCAGAACAGTCCTGCTCGCCTACACCCACACCAATCTTGGCGATCTGTTTTGCATTTGCAAGATATAAGCTGAAGAAGCCTCTCGGGAGCCGGGGGTTTCAGTGTAGTAATGGGAACCAACCCATTTTCTGTAATTTCCCACCCCCACTGCTCTGGATCCAAGTAGTTTCCGATCCACTGCTGCACCTGATAGAAAACTCTGAAGGCGTGTTGTTGAGTTGCAGCTTCAGTGGGAGGTATGGAAGCCGTGTTAACTGATGCCTTGTAGGCTGATGTCACATATTGCTTATACCTCAGATTGTTGAGTGTTGTGGTTTGGTGGTTACCACCATAAAGGGCAATCAGAAATTTCTCACCAGCAACTGTTATTTCCTTTGGATGGGCTGAAGGATCAGTGAATTTAGTAATATATACTTCGAGATCCGGATTTTTGGAGAGGGTCTTGAGAAATTTAATCTTGCCTTGGTTGAATAACGCGGACGTAGAGTCGCAACCATTAATTGCGTGGAGGAATAGCATGTGGTTGGCGACACTCTTCTCCACTGCACTTCCCGGATGGTAGAGGAGCTGAGGGGCTTTACCTCTCCAGGCCAATTCAACACCTGAATTCGTTAATTGTGTAGCCACCTGAATTCGTCAATTGTGCGAGCTATGTGGGGTTTAGCGTTATCTTGTTGAAATAGAAAGGGATGGGTTATAAAAAGATGTCGCCGCGAATGCAACTTATGTTCTTCTAAAATTCCAATATATGCTTGTGCATTAACGGTGCCATTGCAGATGTGCAAGTTGCCCAATCTGTTGGCACCCATGCAGCCCCAGACCATTATTGAAGCTGGCTTCTGTACAGCACGTTGGTAACAGGCAGGATTGTCGTTTTCCTCTTTGGTCCTAAGTACACGCCGACGATTTTTGCTAACAACAACTGTAAATGTAGATTCATCGGATCACAAAACACGTCGCCACTGGGCGTCAGTCCACTTCAGTTGGGTGCGTGCCCAAGACAGGCACCTACGTTTCTGGTGTGTGTTTACAAACACCTTTCGTTTTGCATAATAGAGCTTCAACTTATATTTTGTGATGTAGCGACGAAAGGTATTCAACGATAAAGGTTTTTGATAGAATCCTCGAGCCCATTTCGCAATTTCTGTCATTGTTGAATGCATATTTTTAATGCAGTGACGTCTGAAAACCCGAAGATTACGAGCAGTCAGAATTGGTCTTCATACTTGCCCTTTACGAACGGTAGTATTTCCACTTGTCCTGTATCAATTAATAATACACGTATTATGAACTGTAGATGATGGAAGTCCAAAATTCCTGGCTATTTCACGCTGAGATACGTTGCTTCTAAATTGGTGGATTATTCTATTGCGCATATCTTGACCCACTGCCTTGCCTCGACCCATGTTGTCGTGTAAATGAGTGGCCGCCCATTGCAGTTTGCATTTAAAGAGAGAAAAGTTTTGGCGTAATTTTCTCCAGAAGTTTCGAGAATATTCATGTCACTTCTATGGCTTCCGGTGCGGTCTTTTCCTTCCGTCCCAACTATTTTGATGCATGTTGCCAATGGCAATTTCATTAAAAAATTATATACAACCAAAAAAGAGATGGGAATTTATAAATTGTACACATTTTACTTCAGTCACTTCAAACGCATTTATTATTTTTAATTTTGCTAATATATATTTAGTTAGTCATGTTTTATTTGCATTTTTCATATTGTCCCAACTTTTATGGAATTGGGTATTGTACATATTTCAAGTCTGGCATATTTTCGGACTGTCGTAAATTGTCGCCCGAGCGAAGGGACTGCTTCCTCTATCCGCTTTCCACTCTTTCTCAAAATTGGTTTCAGTAATTATACAATTCTTACTGTAGACCTTCCCGGTGTTCACATGTTTCAGATACCAAGATAACTATTTGTTTGTCTCGTTTTTTCTTCGGTGGCATTTCGTTAGATATTATTTGACATGTATCCTTCGAACGATTATTAAGCAGCACAATACAATGTGCCGACGATTCGAAGATTTGAAGATTCGAGTTGATGTATGCGATATCGGTTAAGTCGTAGAATGTCGCTCGAGACTGACGGCGACTGACGGCGACTGACGGCGACCTGGTGGCGGCTTCTGTCATACTAGGAGGATCGCCACAGTTCTCCTCTCCCGAGTACCGGGCGGTACGAACAGTTATAAGTATTTGGGGTTGAACCGGACCCGTCTGCCTGACCGGGTGGTCACTGGTGCACTCGTTGTCGGACGGCGGAAGCGGGCCTACCAGGTGGATGTGCACATGTTGAAAACAGCCGGCGGGAGTTTGGAACTGCTGGATTGGGGTACGGGTGTGTCGGTGCACCTTATTTCTCTGGCATTCGACATAAGCCTGGGTCCATTCTGTCACATCCTTGAGCATGCTGGACCAGACGAAACGTTCGCGTACGAGACGTCTCGAGGTGGGAGATGTTATGCAGGGTGAGGAAAGCTTGGCGGCGGAGGGTGGTGGTCACAAATGGGCGTACTTTGCCATTGCTGATGTTACAGTAAATGCTCTGTCCTGGTGCGAGCTGCATTGGTTGCAGGTTTAGGGATGTTTTGTTGTCGGCAAGCATCGGCCTAAGTTAGCTGTCAGTTGTTTGGCCTATGCTAAGGCGGTGTAGTCTAGGTTTGGTATACAGAAATCCAGGCCAGACAGTACATGGTGTATGTGTCTTTGAAATGTCTGTTCTGTGTTTCTGAGACCGAAAGGAGTCGTTATAAACTCGTAGAGTCCAAACGGTGTGGTAATCGCTGTTTTGGGGACGTCCTGTGGAACACCGGAATTTGGTGATATGCTCTTTGTAAATCCAATGTGGAATATATTTGAGAGCCGCTAAGCCTCTGTGTGCAATCTTGCACATGAGGGACTGGGTAGCGGTCTGGAATAGCCATTGTGTTCAGCTGACGGTAATCGCCTTTTGGTTTACGCACCATGGCCCATGGGCTTTTTGACGGGCGTATGATCAAGGCCCGGACAGCTCGAGCATGATGGGAATGGTCATGTGATCAAAGGAGGGAAAGGATGCAGACGATGCAGGCGTTACTCGATCTTGGTACTGAGCGTACGTGCGGATGGAAATCATCTTATCATCCAGCATGAACTATTTAAAATATAATTCTTTCACAACATAGTGTAAATGAAGTATAGGTTGCTAATATTCTTCAAGTAGGCATACAAATTTATTTTATTTCTGTTCATCTAAGTCACTGATGGCGTTTATAAGCGATCCTTCATGCTTATATCATGTTCAAGCGATAGCGACACTTACATTTGATGAAAATCATTTAATTAAATAAATTGTTCATTCTAAAAGATCGAATAACATTTTGGAAGATCCAAAATAAAAGAAATTACAATCGCATTCACTTAAAACATATTGTAGTTAAGTTAAAACTGAATAGACATCGAAGCATTAGATCCACTGAAGTAGGCCTAACTATAAGTTTGTTGAATGATTTATCTGCTATTTGCATATTACTAACATTTTTAAATAAAACAAATGTTCACACACACACTTAATCATAAGCCAAATTTGGAGTTAGCCTATACCCTTTGTAGTTTTTTAAACATTTAAAGCATTAAGGTGTAGGTCAGGATATTCTCACAGGTGAAAAATTTGTCTACTACGTTTGTACTGCGTAATGCTTGAACTAGAATTAAAAACAACTACAAATCAAACATATATTTATTAAGTGTAATAATTTAAATATTGTTAAAAACCTACAATATTTTTAAAAACAATAGAAAAGACCTACAATATTTTTAAAACAATAGAAAAACTCAAAAATGTCTATCGACGTTTTCCTTTAATTTGCTAACGAGATCTTTTTCCTCCTCGTATTGTTTTCTCGCTGCTCCTTCCCTCCTTTTGTGACGTCATCAGGTCATAGTTTTCGGGCTTTGTTATCTAGGAGGCCTTGGTATGATGCCCTGGTTGAGGAGGCATCGAACTCCTTGCAGGCGGCCTGCAGAGCGTCAGCCGAGAGGCGGCGGGGTTTTGAGAAGACCGGCGGCCCAACTGTTAGGATATGATGAAAAACGGCTGGGTCTTGCGTCAGCTCTCTGCATAATGATGGGTTCAAAAGTGACGGGAATTCTTTCAGGAGTTT
>JAHWFO010012661.1:0-13542 GCA_023313115.1 Rhysida immarginata
TATATCTTAACAATTTCTTGGAAATCTTTAAAAATGATCAGTACCTGGAGATAATTTAGAGTTAGCAGACTATTGAGAAAAAGTGGAAAGACGACAGACGAAGCAGTCCTTTAGGTCCGTGCTGTATTGAGCAAATGGTGAGTATATCAATAGAAGAATCGGCGACTGCTAGACTGCACATAGTGATGGATGGCCAAGTCTTGCTTCAAGACATCGAAGAGAAAATTGGGAAACGCAATAACATAAAGTGAACCTCTATAGTAAGATTGCGTGACTAAGAAATTATTTAGACTAGCAATGGGATCCATTGTGAGCATTAAAAAATTATTTTTCGATTATTCATTAAGAATTTTTACTATATTTTTTCTAAGCGTTTTCATGTGTTTATTTTTAAGAGATTCCAAAATTTAATCAAGAAAACAAAGTCAGAGCCACGCCAGGGTTATCACCTAGCTTATTTGGTAGCACAGCAGATCCAAACATTTCATAAAAATAAATTTTGACTATATTCTATATGAATGTGAATATTTTGGAAACTGAGATGCTGATAGAGCGATGAGTGACTGTTCATTTCTAAGAATTAATAATAATGAGCATAAAATGATGATGCATGACAGGACATAAATAAGGCAGCGTCTATTGAGGTGGCAAAAGAGTCAGACGTGTAAAACGTCCAGACGACTGGCAAAAATTTATGTGCCTGGAAAGGAAAGAGAAAGAACGAGTATTGATCAGAGAAACTCTTCAGCTAAAACAGAAAAATCCATATGGGTACTGGAAACATCTGAACAACGGCAATTTCGAATACAGCAAGAGGGTATAAGAGCTTCTACGTCAAGAGCAAGAAAAAATTGGGTCTAAAGTATCCAGTGATGTTCACCGGTGGTGAAGATGGATAACATTTTAATCTAAGGCAAGTCAAAAAGAAGTTAAATTAAGTTCCTTTATATCACCTAGAAATCATATTTTTTGGATTTTTCTTAGAATGATGTTGCATCCATTCAGTTATTATTTAACGAATTTGGAGATTGTTCTGTTTACCTACAAGTATAATTATCCCGGGCAACGCCGGGTATTCTGCTAGTCTATACATATAATAAAACTGTAGAACCGTCGTGTCTGTACATTGAAAATATTTCCGTAAATCTGATTTTGGGTGATGTAGGGAGTGTAACCGAATACAATAAGAGCATTTTTAAAAACTTTGTCTATCTGCTTGTCTGTTTGAACAAACTAATCTCCAATGCTACTTGACGAATTTTCATGGGGTTTTCACAGGTAACCTGAGTGTAGTTTGGGACAACATATAGACTTTATTTTATCAAAATCGATTCAAGAAAAAAAGAAAGCTATATTAATTTAAAGTTTTTGGAGTATGCTCAGCTTAGTACAGTTCGTAAAAAAGTCAAAAGATGGCGCTTCATTAGTTGATTTTTAAAGGTGCTGAGAGAAGTTTTCGGATGTTTACCGATCATAACGGTTTAGTACACCAAGAAACCAATAGATGGCGCTGTTATTTTTAAAAGCCGCTTACAAGGATTTTCGGGTTTTCGGAAGTTGACCTCAGTGACTAAATTGAGCGCCACAATGTCATACATAATAGGCTTTGTGAAACGGATATATGTCGCAAATTCTTACTTAATCGATGGAAATGTTGTTAGGTCCAGCAGGTATGGCATTAAAACACTATGTTAGGCGTCCTAAATATACTCCTTGGTGGACTTCGGAGATCACCGAGCTATGGGCTAAGAGAAGAATTAAGTACAGCAATGCTGTGCAATTCAAAATTCAGAGGCAATGATAGAATTAAAAAAAATAAATAAAATATATAAAAAATAATTAGAAAAGCTAAAAGACAATACTTGATGAGTTCAAGCAAGCAATTTGACCTATGGAAGTTTGTTGGTAAGGACCGAACTAAAGATAATAGTAGTTGGAAGCAAGAGGTAACATTTGAATATCTGAAATGGATAGACAATCCTTTAGAATTAATCCTACTTGAACCAATTTTGAACGTACAGTCGGGTGCATAAAGGTTTTTACCTGCTCCGTAGGGGCTGAGCTTTCTGGATGTTGATCGGATAAAATCAAGTACTTGTACTAAGAGTCAAGGCAGATTAGAATGGACCTGTCCCTTCTGAATGAAAATAGGATAGCAGGTATACGCTTGGGATGTGCTGGTCGCGTGCTCCCTCCTGACAATAATAAGCGATAGCGGCTGACAAGCAGTATCGTTAAAGTCTCTGACTACTGCCTCAAATGGCAGAGTTCGAATCCGATATGGATAGACATTTTTTTTGTTCATTATCGCGTTTTTGATTTCGTTTAAGTTTTAAACAATGTATGTAAAGAACACCATAAACAGATTAAAAAATTTTCATCCAAGTGTGCAATTTGATCTGTTTGTTTGAGGGTTTAAAAAACTTTACATGTTAATTGCCATGTCATGCTTTACTCTATATTTTAGTATTTAATCAAATATACACTAATTCACACCACCGTTACTTTTACAAAAATCCTCTTTTGTTCAGATCATTTAATATTCACTACTATTAAAATATATAATCCTATATATTAAAACGCAAAGCAATTTTTTAAGAGCAAAACTGGCACTTCTGCGCATGGGCATCTGAAGCCAACAAAGAAAGTTATGACAATCCATCAGAAGCCAGGGACTGTTGTAATAAGACAATATTCACTCATTGTTTTGAATTAAATAAACTGAAGATTTGCAGAATGAAAATCTTGCCTTGATCATTTTATGACGTTCCCTTGTGACTACTGAAAAACTCTGAAAATGTTCTGTTAAATGTTATATCGTTAGAAAGAGCTTTAAAAACTGATCATTTTATCCGTGACAATTTATATCTCAGTTTAATACTTTCAGAGAAATTTACTTTAAAGGTATTTTGATTTTATATATTAACTCATTTCTTATTCTTAGTGCATAATGAGATATTTAAGCTCTGATTATTCTATTTGTTGCTCTGACAATTTTTTAGTTTATTATATTTTAATTAAAGAGATGGGGATTAATAATAAGATGGATTGTTCTCCGTCAAATTTTGACGGGATCCATCTAGTTATATAATAAATTAAAAAAAATTTTCGAATAGTTTTGGCATACTTGTCGTTGATTATTTTATATATACACAAAAAATGAGACTTGTAACCTTTCGAGCAGTGAAAAGAAAATAGCTTCCACTTACACCTGTAAATCACTTCCGCATCACACCATAACGAGTGCTGCATCAGCTTATCTCTTGATCACGCATATAATTATGTCGATACTGTGAAGCATTTATGTTACATTATTAACCAAATAGATTAGTTTATTATTAATAAAATAAAAATTCTCATCAGAACAGCCAAAATAATCTTTTTGTCAACATAGTTGAGCACGTGACGTAAAACTTGCCTACCCCCGATGCTAAGCAAAAACTTAATGGAATCGTTCCATAGTAAGCGTGCTCGACTAGACACCTGGAAAAAGTAATCTCATTGAATTGAAGTATTGTAAGGAAGCCGAACAATTCTGACTTAGGTAAAAACCTTTATGCACCCGACTGTACCTATAAAACCTGAGGTAGTGTGGCATCTGCCTAAGAATCTTCCACAAGAGATATTTTAGACAAAAAGAACTGTAAAATTTAAACCAAATCAAAACGACGGAATATTTAAAACGTTGGGGACACCAGGGGATCCTTTTGTTGGCCTGTTTGATACAAAAAATTTGGGATGCCGGCCATTTTCCAGCGGTGCTCAAACAGGCTTATATACGTCCAATTTTTAAATCAGGTGATAAAACAATAAAATCTTAAAATCAGGTGATAAAATCTTATGACCTTTGTAAAGTTTATCCTTGACAATATGGACACACAGCTTCAGGTCGACGCAATTTACACTGACTTAGCCAAAGCATTTGCTCAGGTAGACCACAATATATTATGTCACAAATTAAAAGCACTTGGAATCACAGACCCCTTTCTGTCTTGGATTTCTAATTTTTTATCTTCCAGGCTTCTTTATGCTAGAGTGAAACAGTATATCTCTGAAGCAATTAAAGTAACAAGTTGGGTTCCCCAGGGTTCCCACCTAGGTCCATTGCTCTTCTTACATCAGTGATGTCAGTAGGTATCTGAAGTATGCGCAGTTCCTTCTCTTTGCCGATGACCTTAAGCTGTACTGCTCAATCAAGAACCTCAATGACTGCCATCGTCTACAGAATTCACTTAATTCACTTGTCTTGTGGTGCTCAGATAACAACATGAAGTTGAACATTGAAAAGTGTAAGGTTGTCTCGTTCTCCAGGAAGAAACATCCTGTGACCTTCACATACAACATTAAAAACAACCCTTGCAGTCTGTAGAACATATCAATGACCTTGGTGTCATCTTTGATTCCAGAATATCTTTCGAGTATCACATTGACTCTATTTCTAAGAAACCCAACAAAATACTTGGTTTTATTAATAGGCATACCAAATCCTTTACATCTATTTTGGCCTTAAAGACCTTATACAGCTCCCTAGTCCGTTCTAATTTGGAGTATGCGTCCATTGTCTGGTCCCTATATTTCTTAAAATATATTGATATCATCGAGAGTATCCAAAATCGTTTCTTGTATATTCAGTTGCGAAATTTAAGCCCACCGAAATTGTGTAATGGTACGAAGCTTAAAATTACTTCTCTCCAACGTAACATCATTGAAACGCAAATTTGACGGGAAATGGCACAGGCAAGCGAGGTTTTTATACCCCGAATCCCGCTTATTCCAAACAATTTCCCATTTCGCCTTAAACGTGTACAATTCTCAGTGAGCTTATGTTATGCCATGGCAATAAATAAAGCACAAGGTCAGACGCTTCGTGTTGCGGGCGTGGACCTTAGTGTCAGTTGCTTTTCGCACGACCAGCTCTATGTGGCTCTCTCCCTGTTAGTGAAGCAAACAAGCTCTTTGTTTATGTCCCCAATCATACTACTTCAAGCGTTATATACAAAGAAGCTTTATAATCTAATAAGTCAAAAATAAATTCCACGCGTACGAAGTCGCGGGTACAGCTAGTTATACATATTTTACTTCAGTCACTTCAAACGCATTTATTATTTTTAATTTTGCTAATATCTATTTAGTCAATCTTGTTTTATTTGCATTTTTCGTATTGTCCTAACTTTTATGGAAATGGGTATTGCAGATTTAAAAAGAAGAAAAAAGAAAGAAAGAAAGATAGATAGATAGATAGATAGATAGATAGATAGATAGATAGATAGATAGATAGAAGAAAAAAGGTAGATAGATGAACTGGAGGCTTTTGTTCTGAAAATGAACCAAAGCTACTCGATGACCAAAGAGCTATTTACAACAGGATAATTGATACTGTTAGAAGTCAGACTGGAAAACTTTTCTTTCTTGATGCGCCTGGAGGCACAGAAAAAACTTCCTGATCTACCTTCTTCTCGCAAAGACCAGGCAGCACTGCATAGCTCTTGCTGTGGCATCTTCTGGCTTTGCAGCAACATTTCTTACTGGATGCAGGACTCCACATTCAGCTTTTAAGATTCCTTTGAACTAGGCCAAAACAGATTCTCCAATATGAAACATTTCAAGGAATTCAGCCAAGGTTTTGCAACAAACGCGGCTCATTGTCTGGGATGAGTGCACCATGTCACATCGCAAGGCGCCGGAAGCTGTTGACAAGACTTTGAAAGACATCAAAGGCAGTGGCAGACTCATGGGAAGAGTGTCTGTGGTGCTTGCAGGAGAATGTCGACAGACCCTTGCGTTATCCCAAAAGGCACAAAGGCTGATGAGCTGAATGCTTCTTTAAAGACCTCCATTCCCTGGCAACACGTTCAGGAGCTGGAACTGAAGACCAGCTTGAGAGCCCGTCTGTTTGGAGATTTAACACCTGAGCACTTTTCACAGCAGCTGCTTGGAATTGGCAGCGGAAGATTGCCTTTGTGCCAGCAGCGCGACATGCATCAAAGATGGTTAGCACAGTAGATGAGCTTAAGTCAAAAGTCTTTTCTAACTTTAACAAAGACTCCACTTGGTTGTGTGAGCTTGCGATTTTGGCTCCACAAAATGATGAAGTCGACAAATTCAATCTGGATCTTGAAGGCAGCTTGAATGCCGAAATGCGCATACGTGAAATGAAAATCTCCGGAATTAGGTTTCTCCGTTTTCATTTTGTCGATCATTGTCCACAGTTTCTGGCACCTCTACCGTTTATATTGGAAGCTTTGCATTATCTAATTCCATATTTTGTATGGGTTGGTGTTTAACTTACGCTTTTTTTTGCTTTTGTGATATCTTTTGTGACACTTTATGCTAATTTCATGTCAACTTTATAAGAGGCTAGCTTGTTAAGATGCTGAATGTTTATTGTAATTGCTATACTGTACAATGAATTGTTGTAATGGTTTTATAGCTCATATTGTTATAACTGATATGCTGCTTTGGAAGAGCTATTCGATAAAATGTGTTGAAGGTGTACAGCAATTGTTGCAGAGGCTGCAAGGAAAATTTAGAGAATTACGAGGGATAATCAAAAAGTAATGTCGCGTATTTTATTTCTCGAAAATGACGGCAGATATGAGAAAATTATGATAAATGAAAGTTAATTTGATTCATTGTTAAAGTTTCCTGTTAGTGTCGTGTCCATCCGCTAAGCACTAGCGACGTCACAGTCCAAACAAGATAGCGGCTCTCATTTCATCGTCCAGTGCTTTTGAGAGGCGGAGTGTTATGCGTTTTCTCTGTCCAAAAAGACTGAAACCAGTCGATATCCATAAGGGAATTGCGTCACGTCAAGTACAAAGTTGTATGGAGGTGATATCGTGCAACTCCGAAAAGTACCAAGTTCGCGCAAGGCTTTTAAAAAAGGACGAGAGGGCCTGCTGGACGAACATCGCTCTGACCGGCCGCGGGAATCTATGGCTGACAGCAACATTGCCGCTGTGGAAGCTCAGGTGCGGGAGAACCGGCCGATTACTGTGAGAGAAATTGCTGCAACGTTGAACATTCATATGGGACGGCGTACGGCCTTGTTCACGAGCAGCTCGGCTTTTGCAAAGTGTCATGCAGATGGGTGCCACGACAGTTGACGGCCGAACATCAAGGTGCTCGTTTCGATGCTTGTTTGCTGATACCAGGAGGAGGGTCAGGATTTTTTGGATCGAATCAACACAAGCGATGAATCATGGGTCTACCATTTCACAACCGAAACCACGATGCAATCGGCGATTTGGAAACACACCTCATCTCCCACAACGAAAAAGTTCAAAACTGTGCCATCAGCTGGCAAGGTCATGTTGACATGTTTTTGGGAATGCCGTGGTCCGATACTGCTTGAGTTTCTTCCACGGTATACCACTGTCAATTCCGAACGCTACAGAGGCACATTGAGGAATCTTCGAGTGACCATACGCAGGAAAAGACCTGACTTGGCAATGGAGGATGTCGTGCTTCACCACGACAACGCACGTCTCCACACAATGAAACGAGTCACTGACCTGTTGCAGCGATGGAACTGGGAAACACTGCTTCATCCTCCATACAGCCCGGACCTCGATCCCAGTGACTACCATATCTTCGGACCGTTGAAGAAGTCACTGGCCGGTGAAGACAACGAGGTGAAATCGGCAGTTCGCAACTGGTTCCACACTCAGGCGGACGACTTTTATCGACAGGGCGTGGAAAAACTTGTCCACCGCTGGGATCGTTACATCAATCGGCTTGTAGATTATGTGGAAAAATAAAACTTGAATTATTCTATCGAATGTACATGTGTTTATTTTTTTCCCGGTACGATTTTAGAGAAAAAAAATACGCGACATTACTTTTTGATCAACCCTCGTATTACAGAGAAATGGGGAGACAGAACAGTAAGGAGGCAGAAAAAAATGGTGTGTGAGGCTGGCTGCAATTCATTAGAGGGATGGCATTAATGGAGCCATGGCATTTGTTTGATAATTGATGAGATGGATTAAGCACAGGTATTATTGAAATCTGAAAATAAATTCCACAGAGACTGGATAGTGGATGAAAAATATTCCGTGCTTACAAGGATTTGTACTTTGGAACACCGTTTATGCCTATACATAAACTGAAGTAACCATCTTATCAAGGAACTCAAGTTTGAATGGTAACAGATGCATGTTGAATATTAATTGCGTATTGGTATAATATGGAATGTGAAGTAAATTAAATTATTTAATTGCTTATTGTCATAAGTTAAATAATCAATTGCGTAATTGTATGCTCTGAGTTTTTTCATGTTCCTATCTGGAATGAATACGTTGTCCAATGGAAGATGATATAATATCATTTTTGGAATTATACAGGGTATTCCAAAATATTTTTGACAACTTCAGGTCATTATATAAAAAAACTATTTCAGGTAGAGACAGATGGTTTTCAACAAACTGTTTATCAACTCAAAGAGTATTTTTGATGCACCATTATAACGCTAGGTGTCGCCGCACCTTCCTTCCTGTGTCAGTTTCTGGAAAATGGCGACTAGCATAGAGAAAGCAAATGTGTGGCATGGTTTATTAAGACTGAATCTGGAACACAAAGTCAAAGGAATTTTAAGACAAAGTATGGAAAAACCCCACCAACTCGAGACCAAATTGCGAAATGGCATGAACAGTTCACGACCTCTGGAAGCGTTCAACCAAGGAAATCAACAGGTCGACCAAGCACTAGCAACGAGGCTGTGGATCGTGTTCTGCAGGCTTTTTTTTTTAATGTAGCCCTCATAAGTCGATCAGATCAGCAGCCAGATAGCTCCAGATTCCTGGAACAACTGTTCACCGTGTTTTACACAAACGTCTTAAACTTTATGCCTATAAAGTTCAACTTGTGCAAGCTTTGAAACCAAGTGATAAACCACAACGCCGATCATATGCTGAAGAAATATTACGACGAATTGACAGTGATGAAGATTTTTTGAAGTCTGTTAAGATCAATCAACATAATATGCGTATTTGGGAATAACAAAATCCCCATAAAGTTCTTGAAGTCGAGCGTGACAGCCCAAATGTCAACGTGTGGTGCGGGCTTTTACATGATCGAGTTATTGGCCCCTTTTTTTTTCATCGAGCCAACCGTTAACTCAACCACCAACTACCTTGACATGCTTGAATAATACGCATTTCTACAACTTCAGGACGACCAACCAAATGATTTCTTCCAACAAGATGGTGCCCCTCCTCACTGGGCGTTAACAGTCCGAGATGCGCTTGATGCTGAATTTCCTCAGCGGTGGATTGGGCAGATGGGCCTTTGTTGTGGCCGCCTCGCTCACCTGACCTGACACTTCTGGAGTTTTTCCTGCGGGGTTTTCTTAAGGACAAAGTGTACAGCACAAAAGTCAAAAGTGTGGCGGATTTGAAGTCCCGCATTGTTTCTACAGCTAATTTGGTAGATGAGGCGATGCTGGCAAGAACATGGACGAAGGTTGAATATCGTTTGGATGTTGTCCGTGCAACAAATGGTGCCCATATTGAACTTTACTAATATACCAAAAAAACTAATATGTATGGCGATCGCGGAACTCTCGGCCGTGTGTTCCTTGAACCTAGTTTGTAGATTACGGCAAGTGGCTCCTCTGTAGAGTATGGAGCATTGGCTACACTTAATCTAATAAATTTCGGATTGCAGAAGTGGTGGGGTTTTGTTCTTTGGGTTCCCTAACAGATTTCTCAAGGTATTCGGATTTTATACGCTATAGGTAGCTGGGTCTCCTTGAATATCGGCCGGCCAGGTGGCTGAGAGGGTTAGGGCGTAGGCTTTCTAGTTCTTGAGTCCGCCTGGCCATGGGTATGGATGTTTGTGTTTGTCCCGGGCTGCGTACAGATATAACTTGTGTAAAAAGGCGCAAAATGACCTAAGTAGTCGACGACTAAATTTCTAGAACACCCCCCCCCCCCTTGAATATCGCATGTAGGTTACTATTGACGCCACTCACTGCTGCTGCTGTTGAATCTTTAACCAATATTTCGGAACTTCTTCTAACCAGATCTTCAACCAAGTATGGTCTGTAGCCAAAACTCTACAGAGGAGCCACGTGCCGTAACCTGCAAACTAGGTTCAAGGAACACACGGCCCACGCCAGGTTCGGCCGCCATGAGAACATATGCCAAACACATATCCGCGGTCCCAAACATATGCTTGAAACGGGTCATGAAATTCTGAAATAGGATTGTCGACTGCTTAGGCCGGTGAGGAACAGGAAACTCTTGGACGCATACGGGACCTTGAATAATGATTCAGGCCCCCTCGGCAATTTTTTATTGTTAAAACTGCTAAATAATTCATAATTTTGTATTGTATTGTTTTTGTAATTTTGAAAGGAACATTTGTTTTTTAAATCTTTACCTACACTACATGATCAAAGGAGTTGGGACACCCCTGTGAACACCTGGGGTGTTTCTCCTGGACTGGACTGGGCCCGCTCATCAAGGTGTACGGAAACCTCGATGCTGATGGCTACAGGAGCATTCTGGATAACGGGGTACTTCCAGCGCTGTGGGAACACTTCGGTGACGGGCCGTTCCTCTTCTAGCATTACAGTGCACCGTGCCACAAAGCAAGATCTATATCCGACTGGTTTGACGAGATGCGGGTTGAAGAACTGGATTGGCCCGCCCAGAGTCCTGATCTCAACCCCATCGAACATCTTTGGGATGAATTGGAACGACTTGTGAGATCCAGGATGGTTCGCCCTACATCTGTCCAGGCCAGGAACTGACCACGACACTCCTCGAGGAATGGAGGTCAATACCTGTGGACACATACCATAAATTTGTGGACAGTATGCCATGTAGGGTGGAGGCAGTGACAGCAGCTCGGGGTGGTCCTACACACTACTGATTGAAGCTTTTTGCGGCTTTACGGTAGAGCAACAGGTGTCCCAACTCCTTTGATCATGTAGTGTATGTTGTAAATGTGTTCACTTTAGTTTCTTATTGGGCATGTGCTGATTGGTTGCCTAAGGTGTCCACATATAGTATAAATAGCCTGTTACTGTTCTTGCTTTTTGAAAATATGAGCATCCCACTGAACTTTTCAAGGTACTGTGGCGTGGTTTTTCTTGATGTCATTAAGGCTTTCGATCAGGTGTGGCACGAAGGGCTAATCTACAAGATGATTAGAAACGAGTTTCCTCCTGGGGGTTTGATTTTGATGGTGAAATCCTTTCTGAGCGACAGGTTCTATAAAGCTAAAGTTGGGGAAAACTTCTTCACACTCCGCAAGGTAAAGGCCGGTGTCCCACAAGGCTCTGTACTTGGGCCCGTTTTATTTAATTATTTTGTACACGATTCCCCAAAACCAGAAAAATGTAATTTATATCTCTATGCTGATGATAGGGCGCACCAGCCATCTCACGTTATCACTCGTCTGCAGAACGCCTTGAAGAAATTTGAAGACTGGTTTAATTTCTGGAAGCTGAACCTTAACGTCGGAAAATGCAAAGCTGTGTACTTCAACAAGAAGCTCAAGCGTCCTCCGAATTCTCTGGTCTTATTCAATAAGGAACTCGAATGGCTCGACAATTACAGGTACCTTGGCGTTATAATCGACTCAAGACTCTCATGGAACTGTCACGTGATTTACGTTCTGAACAAAGCAAAGAAGGCTAAGTACAGCCTCATAGCTCTCCTGGTTCGAAACAGTGCCCTCAGCATCGACAATAAGCTGCTATTTGTACAAGACGATGATTAGGACCATCCTCCTCAATGGCATGCCTGCGTGGGCAACCATATGTAAAAGTAGATGGAGGGAACTCCAGTCATTCCAGAATGTTACCCTGAGGACCATCGCCCAGCTTGGCAGAAGGACTGTGAAAAACCAATTCATACACTCGGATCTGAACATGACTCACCTTGGTAAGTGTGCGCAAGATCTCCTGATGAACATGGTGCAGACGATGAAGAGCCATGATAATGACCTGGTGGCTGGAATACTAAACAACCCGATGGTAATGAAGTGGCATACAAAGTATAGAAAACCGAGGCATATTCTTGATGTAACTTCGAAGACATTGGCAACGTTTCCTTCCCGGATTATTGGAAGATGTGATACCATCCACCCCCTCTCCCAATCTTCTGACATTCATCAATCTTATTTTTTTTCTTAGTGTGGAAGACCTCTTTGGGTTAGTCAGGCTTCTTGCCTATTTCAGTGTATTTCATGTGGATTTTATTCTGGTAGGGTAAGCTTCGTGAAAGCACTGCTTTCGTCCCACCCGAGGAAATGTACACTTCACTGTTCGATTGTCGATTGCCTTGCTTCTTGTATTGTAAAGTGAGCTAGGCTTCCGCACCACTCGTGCTACTTTTTTTCACTACACTGGGCGATTGTCGATTGATTGTCGATTGTCTTGCTTTTTGTAGACGGCGTTGAATAATAATTTCAAAGAGATCGAAATATGTATTTCCTTAATAAATTGTGGTGGACAAGGTCTTGGTTCTTTTCATCATGTCATTATCCACAGTCAACCCATTCTTCTCAATCTTTCCTTATGTTATCTAAAGTTTCTGTCATCACCTTTGCAGAAAATAGACACGGCGTATTCTTTCACAAAATGCTCTACGTATTTGTCACGTGGATTGCGTCAGCGGAGATCGTCTGCAGGAGGAGAAGATGGGAATGACGTAGAGGAAGCGTCAGAGGAAAGTGATGTCATCCCGAAGGAATCACGTGGGACAAGAGAGTTAGTTGACAGAAAAGAAAGATGATCGTAACCACGACGGGAGAGAAAAGTGTCTCGGGAAGGAGTGGAGTTTTAGCAAGGCCCAAAATACGGCCCTCGACAGGTGAAACGAGCCCGTAATAAGCAAAACGGAACTTTAATGCCGCAAGCAGCGTTGAAAGACGAGTGCTGGAGGAGCGCGGCGTTCGAGAACGATATTGTGAGAGCGGCCGGCGAGAGGGGCGACCGAGACGAGACGACGGAAATTAGCAGCGCACCTGAGAACGAAGAAAAGCCACGGGAGCCTTTGGATTTACAAGGTAGGCTTGCGAGAGCCTTGGAGAATCTCATATGCTATTTGGAGAACTCGTCTACGGAGGTAGAAATTAGCTCGAGCGAAGGGAGCCAACCTCACCGTTATCCGGTATCTACGGCGGGGATGGAAGATGCCAGCATTAAACATCGACGGAGAAAGTGCCACGCCTAGCCACTCAATTTACGGTAGGACCTTTACAGTTAACGTACAGACATTGAGAGTAGCGAATTTGACGATATTTCGAGCGCAAATTCAGACAGTGGTGTATAGCGAGTTCCAGTCGCTGTTCTTACTGGATGCTAAAGACTTAAGGAAAACGACGAAGCTCTTGGTATTTTTCCGTTCTCTATTTCAACTTACCTGAGTAGAGGAACAGGTGAAATTATTCCAGGGCGGTCGTCCTCTTTTCCCGCATGAACTTTGCAATTCATAAGATATTTTTCGCTCGATCAAGTCGGAGGGGCCGCTTCGCTTCACTGCAGAGTTCGCTGTCAGCGAGCAGCATGTCCAGAAATAACGGAAGTGA
>JAHWFO010012680.1:0-10261 GCA_023313115.1 Rhysida immarginata
ATAAATACAGAGTAAGTTTGCAAAGAGCCAGAAAACAATTAACTGAAATGCAGCAAAGTTTATATAACAGTGTTATATTTATCTATAGTTGATATTCGAGATTTCTGTAGTGATTACATTTTCACTGTTTGTCTTTTATAAATTTGTCCATGTGAGATTCAATAGCATTTGTATATTTCATTTTTTGCATAGTTCAATTTTATCATCTTTAGATTCTAATAATGGGAATTATAAAATACACATTAGGAATTATGTGGATATTTTTGCATTATTAATGCCCATAAAGCAATATTTATAAAATCTATTTAGCAATTTAAGTTTTAACAGGAACAGATGAGTTTGTACTATTATTTTCAACACAAAATAAAATTGCTTGAAATTTAAAATGTTTTTTTTTTTTTGCCATTTCTGTTTAAATATAAGATGTCCAGAAAATAATTTTAAAATTAAAAACATAAGTGAAAAAAATGTTAAACTGAAAAAAACTTTGTACAATGAAAGTTTTACTCGGCGTGTTCAGTTAAATTTCCGATTTCAATTGTTAGACATTGCAACAAGTTTAACAATTGAAATAGGAAATTTAACTGGATACGCACAGGATTTACTGTGATGTCAATAATGCCTTGCCTCAATGTTACTACTTACATCATTCATGGATGTCCTGAGTGTTTCATTGCAAATGTTCAGAAGGCACCTATTTACAGCATATTACATTTTTTCTTTGGGAAAATAATGAAATGGTATGTCTGTCTATTGAAAGTCTCTGATTTGCAATCACGAAATTACATCACCACTTGTTTTTGCCTTCTCAAAGTTACGCACAGCCTAGAATTTGTGTTCGCAGATTTACATGTCAGCAAGAATTTGCATTCACGAAAATTACATCACCGACCGTTCTTGCGATCGCGAAATTAAGCACTGAAATTTTATTTGAGCGTTTACGTTACGGCCAGCATTTGCATTTAAAGAATTATGCCCAAGCCGGTTTTCATGACCAGGTATCATTGTATCGTTGTCACTTTTATGGGCCACTGCGGATCTTATACCGCGACAAAGTTACTATCGCTGTGTTCAGATGAGTTGGTGAATATTATAATTATTTTTGTTATTAACGTCGTGAGATGTTACACCGTGCAACAAATGATGGTACCTTATCTCCTAGAAATAATTTATGGATGTGGAGTTCTATTCCTTACAGTTGATAAAAAAAATCCCTTGGACAAAGACATGATTATTACAAGTTCTTTGATTTGTTTATGAAAGTGTTGTCTGTTGAATTTGATTGTTTGACATTTGGTTGAGTGATTGAATTTGCAACTTTTATACTATTGAAACTCTTAAACGAACAAATACATATGGTACCATCGCCAGATTTGAATTGCTGATAGTGAGTTTAGAGTATAAAAGTTAGATAAATTTGGGACGCTTTTTCTGTATTACATTTCAAACCTTCACTAAATTTGCATCCGTATTTGACTGTATGACACCTGAGTTTGTGCAAAAAGTGCATGAGATAGCGGCCCTAAGAATAGTTTGTACAAAAGAAGCAAGTATTTCGCTCACCAGTTAAAGGTATCTTTTTTGTTTGTATTTTTAAATTGAGCTTAATTGTGAAATATACCACAAAATGAATGCCTGTCGTACTTCTTACTGTCCATACACAAGTGTTTGGTGTTGTGAACGAAATCATGTTTTTCAACTGTGACATTGACATAGTGGTTGTTAAAACCTTAACTATGCTGTTGTGTAAAATGTTGAGTCGTTCGACGTTGGAGAACGTTTGACGCGAGTAGCACCGGGTTGCCAAACAGGTTATTTACTTTGTCACACAAGCACATGACTGCATCATAACGTGGTTGAATTAGAGAGATTGTATCTAAGTGAGTTCTACCATCCCATCGTGAATAGATTTACACTGGGTTGCAGAATTACAACCATGCAACACCTTAACATATATGTATGGCAGTGTTTGGTAATTAGGGAAAGGCATGTAATGTTTTCAATCTTTAGATAACAAGACAATCAACCAATCAACCAACCAACCAACCAACCAACCAGCCAACCAGCCAACCGAGCAAAACTTTAATTTTTAGAACAAACTGACTTAATGAATGAAACTTTTGCTGAAAATTCAGTATACAGTCCGTCCCAAAAAATTACGAACATTGGTTTTTTCTGTGTAATGGAAAGAATTCAACAAATTGTTAACATAGTTTATTGTTACTCTACAAGATAGGAAATTATTTCAATGCTGCTATATGTTTAACAGTCAGATCACATATGAAAACATCCGAAAAAAAAGAAATAGGCGTTTTCGCTGTCCCAAAAAATTATGAACATATTATGAAAAACGTCAAACAATACAAAGAACGTATGAATTAATAATCAATAAACTTGCCATTTCTTTTAATCACTTCAAAAATACGATGTTTTATTGATTCAATGACTTTGCGCAAGTTCAGAAGTGGAATTTCCTCCCATGACTTTAGAACGGCCGTCTTAAGGTCCTGAACGGAATCAAATTGACGTCCATCCTTATAAACAGCCCTAACCAAGATTCCCCATACATTCTCGATTGGGTTTAAATCAGGACTCAATGACGGTCATTCTAAAACAGGGATGTGCTTTTGATTAAGCCATTGTTTTGTCGATGCTGATGCATGAATTAGAGCATTGTCTTGTTGAAAAATGTAATGCTCTCCACCAATACGGACAGCGTGTGGGAGTAAATGTTCATTAAGCATCTCTTGATATGCCGTAGAATTCATTCTGCCATTGACGATTGCAAGTGATGACTTTCCGTTCATGCTGAAGCTACCCCAGATCATCAGGGAACCACCTCCTTGAACTCTCTTGCTGAAATATTGTTCTTCATGGCGTAGGTCGTGCCAATATCGCTGTAGTCCATCAGGTCCATCTAGACTGAATTTTTTTTCGTCACTGAATATCACATGTTCCCACGCCTTGTCCCAGGTCATGTGATCTTTGGCCCATTGTAGAAGTTGTTGCAGATGTGTTGCTTTAAGGGCTGGTCGTTGTTTGCGTTTCATGAATTTGATGTTTTTGTCGCTTCTTAAAATGCGATGCACACTTGATTTGGAGATTTCATGATCCAATTCTTGGGCTATTGTACGTGTTGAGCAATTTTTGTGGATAGCTAATCGCACTACTTCTCGTCTAGTACGGCTAGTTGCCTTTTTCTTGCGGCCACTTGCGTGTTTGTCGCTTGCAGTTCGTTTCCCTTTCAAATATTCATTAACTGTCGATCTTGCACGACCAATTCTTCTGGCTATTTCAGCTTGTGAAACACCTTCAGATGCCAGAAGCATCCATATAAACTTTTTCACGTTCTGTAACATCTTGTGAGAAGTGGTCAATTTTTTTTTAAAACTTGTAGGACTACAAGCAGAGTTCCTTCTATCTATCTATATGCAACTTTCATGTTAATAAATGCTTCCACCTACTGCGAAATGATTCATGTTCTGCGTGTTCGTAATTTTTTGGGACATCACGTTTAAGGTAGACTGGATGGTTTGTTATTTCTTACGTGCCTAAATGTTAAACACATAATAGCAACATTGCGATAAATGCCTATTTTGTACAGTAACAGTAAACTGTGTAAACAATTTGTTGAATTCTTTCCATTACACAGAAAAAACCAATGTTCGTAATTTTTGGGGACGGACTGTATGTACGCAAGCAGAATCAGTACATATTCGATTCTTCAAAATTACTATTAGTACATGTGAGTTGATTGGTTTTAGTTCACACATCATTAATGAATAAGTCTGAAGGTGAATTGGAGAATGAAAGTGTCAATATATTTAAAACTTTAGTGTTGGAATGACTGTTCAATATAAGATTTATAATAATAATGCCATAAACTTGGTCATCATGAGGGAGTTTTTAAACTACTCAGTTACCTGGAATAAACCGCTCAAAGAGGTAATCTGTGAAACTAATAGGGAAACTTCAATGGAGCAGAAAGCAATGTATTTCATGTACGCTCACTGAAAATCGCGAAGACTTTTTAGTGGGGTTTAGCACGTATGATAAGCATAACAGCTGCCGACTTGATGACATTCAACATGATCAATGTTATACTTGAGTTACTGTCGCGTATGCACTGGGTTGCGTGATCGCCTCTGATGCCCGAGGACGCGGGTTCGACCACGGCCGACGACGACAAGGATTTTTTTCAGGGGGAAAATCCTGAGACTATGCACTTCCTTCAGAAGGGAAGTAAATCCGTTGGTCCCGTGTAATCGTTTGCCGGCTGCACGTTAAAGAACCCTTGCGAGACAAAATTTGCGGCCCCTATAACGCTGTCCTGAAATGACCATGGCATTTGAAAAGGACGTTAATACCAAAGAAACCAATCGCGTACGCATTGCATCAAAAAATACCACTTTAATAAGGTGAAAAAACCTGTGAAACTAATAGGGAAACTTCAATAGAGAACAAAGCAACGCATTTCATATACCCAGACTGGATATCGCGTAGACCTTTTAGTGGGGTTAGCACGCGTAACAGCTGCGACTGGATGACATCCACCACGGTCAATGTTATACTTGAGTTACGGGGCAACCGTTGCATATGCATTTTACCAAAAAGGCAACACTTAAATGAGGTGAAACTAGCGGAGCAACTCGTGTGAACCTCAAACAAACAAACGTATTTCACGTACCCAATTTGAAAGACGTGAAGACTTTTTAGCACAAACATTTATCATATCAGATGCTGGTTTAGATGACATCCAACGCGGCCAATTTACTATGTGAACAACGTGGTAACAACTGTGTACTCATTTCTCGAAAAGAAACACTTTAACGAGGTGAAGAACCAGTGAAACTAAAGGTGGGGCTACTCGTATGAACCACAAACAACCGTATTTCATGCCTGTCAATCGTAGGTCAGTCTGGAAACAATAATCGTAAACAACTTTTAATGACATCAAAAATAGTAAAAAAACTCAGGTAAAAAGAAAAGGAAAACGAGTTTTGACCTTACAACTGTGCGTATAATGGCTTAACAATAGGGATTGGCAAAAAAAAATGTGGGCCCTAGAGTCACAGAGAATCAAACTCAGACCATCACTCAACCAGTGAATGATAACCTGATGCTCTACCTACTGGACTGTGTAGAGCACACAGTCAAGTAACAGTAAAAAGTCAAAGTAAATTTTTAACCTAAATTTAACTTAAATCTTGTATAGAATGATGCCTGTAAAACACTAACCACACTCGCCATTAAAAAGAGTAAACATTGAGAGAGAGAGAGAGAGAGAGAGAGAGAGAGAGAGAGAGAGAGAGAGAGAGAGAGACAAAATTTTTTAAAATACAAACAACGAACTGAACAATCAGAATACAGAAATCACAGAGAGTAGATGAAAATTAAACATTCATAGTGAGAAACTGTATTTATAAACTTTGCGATTTCAATTGCCAACCCTCTAATTTATCGGCTCGGCGTTATCAGTAGTCAATTGAAACAATGTACCAACAAATTTGCCTAAAGGTAGAGTTTAATTAGGCGAATAAACAGTGAAACTAATGGGAAAACATATTTAACACACCCTAACTGGAAGACACGAAAATTTTTTAGCTTGGATTAGCCTAAACGCGGTTACTTGGGGGATCCACAGCACTGTTCATGCCAAACGCGGTAGACCACACCCAAGTAGCTGATAACAACTACATACAAATTTGTTAATAGTTATCTACTGCATACACCATTGCGTGTATGGTTGAAATAACAACAACAAAGACGATAAAAAAACGTAAGGTTCATACCAAAAGTAAAAAGAATAGTTGAATTGAAAAATTAACACCTGTTTTCAATTAATTTTGGGAAAGCACCTTTTTAACACTGCCAGTTAATCTGTTGCTGTCGGAATGCATAGACAATGTTAGTGCAAATGCACTCGCAATTGTTGGGAAACAGTGGACGGTCGTCAACGTATCTGATCATTTAGCAACGCTGAGAGGAAATGAAAGCAGCAAAAAAAAAACAAAGAACCAGTGAAACTAAAAGTATATTTGAATGTCAGCTCTGCCTATGTCATCTCCCTGAGCACTGTTGTTTTTGAGAAATCAGTGCAGAAAATTACATATGACTTGTTTTAAAATGTGAAATAGAAATGTAGCATAAATACTGTATAATTATATTCGATGACAATTACCCGAGGAAAAGAAGTCATTTAGAATTTATATTTACAAAAGTTTAAGGGACAAGAAACCTTGAAAGAGAAAGAGAGAGAGAGAGATGAAGATAAGTTTACCCATATAAAATTGAAGCAACGAGAAATGCACCATTTTTAATGACCACAGCAATTCAGTTCAGTCATATATTACTAAAGAGAAACATGGATAAACCTCGACAGTGTTGAAAAAAGAAAACTTGTAATTTTAAACTTACAATTTTTAACTTAAATTCATATAAACCCAGCAAAGATGTAAGAGGTAGGGCATGTTGGCAATCTAGGAGCACATTGAAAGACAATTTTTTTCAATCAGACTCACACATGCAAAAACGAAAGCATTACCCAGAAATTTAGGAAGTCGGCCTCTGTGACAGCCTAGTGCGACTGCCCTATTCTTTAACATGGGAACACGATTTTAAGCAGCTCTCACAAAAATATTTTAATAGATATCAACACGCCATAAAAATCGTATCCGCATTTGAGCGTTTTCGTTCGATTGGTGCATTTTTTAATTCGTACAATTAAAACTTGATTTTTTAACATGTGTGTGAAATCTTTTAGTATATTTTTAACTTTTAACCTTACGTCTATGGTGAAAAGTTCAACACTCACATCGAAATGAATTTATTTCTCCTGAATGAAAATGCAGCACCAAAACCGTTGTTTGTCACTTATTATAAACATTCCAAGAAAAATGTTCGTTATTTTTAAATGGAAATTAAACGTTATTTGAAGGTTAAAACCGTTTTATTTATCACTTTTATACCAAATTATCGTTATTACTGATCGTTAATGCGCATGTCTGCACCTATCTCAACTTCCGCTTTCTCTAGTAGGAAGAGCTTAAAATGGATGCCCGCTGAACTGGTCGTCGCAACGCGTCGATTAAATTGAAATTTTGGAAGATGATTAAAGAAAACATGTATTAAATAGTTGTCTAAAAGTACATCGTATACGTACATAAGAGTTTTCCTTGATTTTATGGATTGTGCATGTTTCGTTATTTGATACAAGCTCTTGGAAGTAGATTCTCTCTGTAAGCAGCAGGTGCCATTTCTCTCTCCAATCTCTCTCCCAGCTCGAGTATGTTCCCAGGAGACAAGTTTCTAATCTGAGCAGACTGTCGAGAAAATGGATCCTAACTAAAATAGAACGGGTTACTGGCATTACATAACAACTAAATCAGTATGTATGATCATTGGTTTCAGATAAACACGTTTAATGTGAAATGTGGGTCCAGGAATGGATGAAAGTGGGGGGGGGGGGACTTAAACATCAAAATTAATTTCTCGTATGTTCTATCCTAATTGATGATAGCTAATTAAGACATGCAAATTAAGAGACTATTAATCTGTAAGCTAGGTTTATTTCTTTATATCAATAATAATGAAAATTTTAGTTAAATAAAATTAATAAAACAAGTTCATGTTACTAGAAGATTGAATATTTTTTCCCTCAATTAAACCCTATCGTTTGTTATCTTAGATCAGTGTTTTTCAAACTTTTTTATCTTGCGGCGCAATAAAATTTCTAAAAATTTTCGCGACACACTTGAAATAATCTTAATTTTTGTGAAGAATTATTTTATTTGTTTAAGGTGGAAAATTAATATTTTTTAATTTATTAAATCAATTTTCGCAAAATCCCGGAGCACATAGTTTGAGAAACACTGTCTTAGATAATAAGAAAATATAATATTCTTTTGAAAGAACGAAAATGCACTTGCATACATAGGTTAAATATTGGGGGGGAGGGAATGTAAAATAATGTGTATACCCTGGCATGAGAATTTAAGCTAATTTTCTTATAAAATTATACTCAACTACCAAAATATATATACACTCCCCCTCCCTCCCACAACTAGTCATTGACAGGAAAAGAGAGAAATATCCATCATTTTTCCCCAAGCCACTGTTGTACTTTTAGACATTTTGCATATTTAATTGACAAAAAGGCATTTTCAATTTTCAGAGGATGGAAATGCCACTTGCATGATAAATCAAGTATTTCATATGTCAGATAAAGTTTAAGATAGGATCTCCTGTAAATATTGAATTATGAAATACTAGGAAATGCTGATATTTTATATTTAACCCATATATATAATCGGCTAATGTCATCGCTATGTTGCCAAGGTTAAGTATACATTGTTTTTATCATCATTGTTTGATGGCATTTATTATTATTTATTATTAATTAGGTGATATGCCTGGAGTTGCCCGGTCGGTTTGTTTGCTGAAATTTTGCAATATAAATAAGAACACAGAAAAATCCTTAATAACTTAAATATTCACTTTGGAAAAACGAAGAGAATTCTTTCAAATTCTCGCATTGGAATTTTGTGTCGAGTTAGGTTTGCCCAGGAAAATTCGATATTCCATCCTTAACATTTTAGAATATCAAAGAAAGGCTATGAGTACTGAATTAGTTCTGTCTCTAGTACAAAATACTTCAGAGATGGATTGAGAGAGTTGAGGAACTCTGTTTACATGTAACCGTTTCAATAGAGTTGTATTCAGTCACAGAACAGGGAATCATGTCCTGAATTTGGTTGTTTATATGGACAGTATCAGTTTTAACAGCAAAGATTGCCCTCTCGCACAATCAGTTGAGATATTTATAATTTTCTGATATGTTTGGATGAATATCTATCCCTTGTACTTAATTCTCTAAAGCGTCTGTCTGCTGTCATGCTCCCTCTCTGTACTTAATTCCTTCCATAACTCAGAAAATACTCAAGGAATCTCCACGAAATTTTCCATGTACGTAGTTAGTGTTGCTGTGCATTCAGTAGGGTATTTTTATATCGTGTTTATATCAATTTTTTAAGTTATTCTTATTTTTCAAAAAGTTGAATTGTTTTTAAAGTATGTCACTAGATGGTGAGGCCAGATGGCACACTTTAAAGTACTAGATAGGGACGACGCAGTTTAAAGTACCTATCCAGTACTTTAGCACACTTAAGTTACATTAGTAGCCAAATTCATCGGATATATATATTAAGAGAAGGACGAGACACAAGAATCCTGGAATACAATAAATAATAATTATTAATTAAAAATACAAAATGAATAAAAAATAAGATAAAATAAACAAAAATGATTAATCAAAATCAAAATTAAAAAATGATGTTTTGGATAGAGACTATCCTTTATCAAAGCAAAAAGGTTACTTCTCTAAAAGCAAATAAAATGATAGAGAATTATCCTGAAGTTATGAAAGTTGTAATCGACAATCGAACAGTGAAGTGTACAATCGACAATCAAAAGCGCTGCTTTTGTCCCATCCTCATTTGTTAGGATGGGACAAAAGCAGCGCTTTCACAAAGCTCATCTAACCAGAATAAGCTCCAAATGAAATACACTGAGGTAGTCAGGAAGCCTAACCAACCCATATTATACAAAAAAGAAATAAGATTGATGATTTCAGAAACATAATACAAACGAAATAAAAAACACGAGGAGAAAGAAGAGTATCACATCTTCCAGTAGTCCGGAAAAGAGACGTTGCTAATATCTTCAAAATTGACGTCAAGAACGTGCCTCGGTTTACGATACTTCGTATGCCAGTTCATATTCAATGAGTTCTTCAGTATTCCATTCAAAAGTTTATTGTCGTGAGACTTCATCTTCTGTATCATAATTAAAAGGAGATCCTGTATAAACTTTCCGATATGGGCCATGTTTAAATCCATGTGGATGAATCGGTTTTTCACCATCCTTCTGTCCAGCTGAGCAATGGTCCTCAGGGTAACATTCTGGAATGACTGTAGTTCACTCCATCTGCTTTTACAGATAGTTGCCCACGCAGGCATGTGTGACGTACCAGGTGTGCTGGTAGTCACGTGAGTCCAACGGAGGGGGGGGGGTGTTATTTAGAAATCTTACCTGTGGATTGATTTGGGTAGAAAAAGGTTTGGAGGTCGTAAATGGAGTGTTTTTGAGGGATTGAAATGTTTGTAAAATGTAATTTTATTTTGCATATTTAGTTGTTGTTTATGTGTATCGGTATTGTTGTGGCTGATATTGTTGTTTCATTGACAAGAGAAGGGTGATTGTT
>JAHWFO010012686.1:0-36338 GCA_023313115.1 Rhysida immarginata
ATCCAAAACTGGATGGTCCATCTTGAAACTGTTTTATAAAAGTCCCTAGATTCCATATGTGCTATATCGGTGATTTCAGTTAAACTGGATAGGCTTTTCTCCTAAGTGAATGGAATGGAGGTTTCAGGCAAGATGACGAAACAAGGATACCCATCCAGCCGAATACGTAAATCTACGCAGAAGGCAGAGGATACGTGGATAATAGGTCGTTTTTTGGAAGTTCTAAGAAAAAACGTGGTTTGAAAGATGTACGACTGGATTTTCCTGATATCTATAGTCTCTATAGTACCTTGGGATTTTTTTTTCTAAACCGAATAAAAAATCGCAATCTATGTAAATTAAAGCCACTCGGATTTAAAAAAACAATATCTCCAACATTAATTTTAGAAGGGAAAGAACTTGACCTGTTTATAGAAATTTTAATTGCTTTTGAAATATTGCATATTTTCTGAAATGCATTGTTAGGTCTCAAAGACTAGAAATATCTCAGATTCTATCCCTCACCCATTCTTTCAGCTGTGCCGAACCGATTACAGTAGATCACGTGATGGCTGTTCAGGAAATGCTAGGTTAAGTAATCAGATATACTTATTTAACTTTTTTTTTTTAATTTTATTATGTAAATTATATATTTTAATCCTTTGTATAATTTTTTCCTTACGCTTTGCAATTTAAAAACGTTGATTTAACAAATATAATAATTATTATAAAAATAATAGAAAACAAAAACATTTCATCCTTGTAATTGATAGGAAAATGCACAAGACTGACTTTATGAATATTTTATTTGCATCATTTTTCATAATTATTCAGAATTTCAATCATTAACGATTGTGACGTCACATACGCTTTATTTCGTCATGTCATTTAATCTTTGAGGCCTATACGCAGTCACAGCAGAATGACTCGACGAAATTATTCATCAGGAAAGCTACCACGGAGCCTTCTAATCCAAAAACAATAAATAAATAGAGAAATAAAAAATAAAATAAATTTATTATTGATTATTATTTTGATAATAATTTAATAATTTTATACACATTTAAAAGTATTGTATTCAAAACTAATATAAACGGAGGTTAAATATATATATGAAGTTATATTTATAGAAGAGTTTATTACTTTTGAAATTCAGAAGGCAACATTAGTACACAGGCATTATTATTTGCGTTCCGCGGATTATATACACATTTATAAAGCAAATATATTTCCGCAGATATTTTTAGATTAGGAATTTTTATATATGTATTAAAATTTGAATATATGAGGAAATTCTATTAAGTTCTTGTTGCTTTTGAAAACGAGGTTTTTAGCAGCAATAAGAATTGGTGCGGGATATGACTGCAGGGACAGGCTGACTGAAATGTAGGTGACGCTAACTTCCAAACCGTGACAGATAGGTGCATTCTGACAAATCGAATGAATTTTCGAGAAAATTCTCCTGTGGATCGATATATCACAAGACCCACTTTCCATTTAAAAAAAAAAAAAAATCATCCCTATCCAATATGGCGAATTCAAAAATGGCGGACAAAGTACCTTAAAAATGTTTGCCAGTAACCAGAAAATTGGAAACCAAAGTTAAAGAGACTAAAAGTTATTCGCAACGTATCTAAAAACGAACCTTCTCATTTCATGATAACATTGGCCACCATTTTGAAAACCGCCATATTGGATAGGGGCGAATTTTTTTTTAAAGGAAAGTGGGTCATGTGATATATCAATCCACATGAGACTTTTCTCAAAAATTCATTCCACTCATCAGATTGCATCTATCTGCAACGAGTTAGTCGCAACGAACCTAAAACTAGCAAAGATGATAATTACCTAGAATCAAGCTTCATTACTCTCGCAGCCACGCTTCGCAGCTAATTAGCCGGAAAACCGTTGATGCAGCAAGGCTGTTCCGGGAGACTGAGTTTCAAGGTATAAAGACAATGGCTGAGGAAATGGATCCCCTGTTATTAAGATGGCAACGGCTTTTTGTAACTTGACAACAAAATGGGTTGCCTCCTCTAAATTTTGTAATGAATTTTTTTTTCATAAAATATATAAATGAGATAATACAATAGCACGTGAAACAGTAGAAAGTGACTTTTCAGCAATGGGCACGCAAGCCTCTCTCCCGTGCTACGCCTGGGAGATGGAACCGGAAGAATATGAACTGACGCCCAATGGAACTTACATCTACGCCCAGAATCGAAGCTACAGTCCAAGCGAGTATGTTGTAGACAACGCCACTGGAAGTCTTTGGGTTTGCATACCAGATGAGCTCTTGCCGAGCTTCATTTACATGGACTACGTGGTCGTGACCTTGTGGTTGGCGTCGGTGATCTCTCTATTGGTGTGCGTTACAGCATACCTCACAGTCAAAAGAAGGAGTAATCTAAGAGCACTGGTGGCGCATATGCTCAGCCTAATCTTACTCTATGTCCCCATCACCATCAACATGGCGCGCCAGCATGCCTCTCGAACTGAGTGCTACGTGTACACAGCCATCAGCCAGCTCAACTTCATGGCACAGGCATCCTGGCTGAATGTACTCGAGTTCAACATGTGGCGCTTATTCAAGTGGGAGGGGATTGGTCTGGAACCAGAAAGTGACGCCTGGGCGTTTCTATGGCAAGCCCTGTACGGTTGGGGCGTCCCAATCTCCATCTTTCTAGGCACTAATGCTCTTCGCTGGTTGGATGAACCTCACATTCCAGAAGCTACCAAAACGTGCTTGGAGATCTTCTACGCCAATGACGTCCAAAAGTACGTCTTCTTCGCAGCTCACGGCATACTCGTCCTCATCAACCCAGTCTTAGTGGTCGTGACCAGTATCAACTTGTTCAGAACGAGCAAATCCCTCGAGACTGTGAGGCGGATGAGTGCCTACAACCGACAACTGTAAGTAAGTTTACGCTTCTCGTTCTCCTTATCTTACTTCCACATAGGGATACCGTATTTGTGTTCTTTTTCAGCTACGTCGTCAACGTGAAGCTGGTCCTCATCTCTGGCGTCTTCTGGCTGTGGGAGGTCATTGTTTGGATGGCCTTTCCCCACACAACACAAATCTACTGGCGCTCTCTCTCCGAGTTGGTCACATCCGTCCAGGGTCTTTTTGTCAGCGCCGTCTACCTCGACAGTCACACCATCAAAGAGGCCATTGCCAGCAAATTCTTCAAGTGAAACACTGTCATTAGCTCCAAAAGACTTCTGCTTACGGCTCGTGCACGAAACTTAGCGCTTACCAGGTCTGGAAGTTGTTATATCAAAGAGCACAGGTAGGTGAGGTAGAGGAGCTACACAATAGATCCACAATACCAGATAGATAGATAGATAGATAGATAGGTAAAAGTGCACCTAGAATTTTTAACCTGTTCGCAGTATGTCCTTGTGGTCACAAACTAAGAAACTAGTTTGTATGCTCATTAATTGTCTAGCCACAAATATCTGTGCTGTGCTCGACAACCAGTGTTGCCAGAAGACTTTCAACCAACAATAGCGCATAGACCAGATCTCCAAAACTATAAGCCTGATACATTTGATACATCAAACATGATAGCGTTGTTGAATTTAACGTGCCAAATGTTAGCCAGTGTTATCGATGAAGGTTATGTCGTTTGTTTGGATAAGTGTCACGCAGCTTGCTGCAGAATTTGGGTTTCGCAAAGAAACCACCGGAGATATGACCTTCTTGTTGGATTATTAGAAAAAGCTCTTAACGTTATGGAAAGCTTCTCAATATGGCTCTTCTATAATTTATTATTCATGTAGAATGTTCTACAGTCGAACCTCATGTTAAATAACTTTCCAAATAAGGAAGACGTATTTTTATAACAGTTTCATAATTGCACAAAAAATAAAATAAACTATACGAATAATGAAAAAAATCCTCCAAATATAAACATAATATAGTTTATTAACTCAACAAAGAAAAATTAACTTAACAACCAAAAACATATGAAAATAAAGAAGTCTGCCAAAAACAATATCCCGCCACCCCTTAACTTAAAATGTAACAATTCCAAAAAAAATAAAAATAAAAAAAAAATAAAAAAATAAAAATGAAGTGTAACAATTCCAGAAAAGTGAAAATCCAATTAAATCAAGATTTAGAATTTGAATAAATTTCCAAGTTAAAAAATTCCCCCCATTGACAATGACAGAAAACACACCAATCAAACACACAATTTTAAAAATATAAATACATTTAAAAGTCTAAAGTTGTGATCTGAAGATTGCAATAAAAATAAAATACATACAATTAAAAACAAGCTGGATGATACTATATACAAAGACGTCTTCCGGGATAAAAATCTTCATGGTGCGATGGAAGGCACTTGGAAACGTTCGTATAGAAAATCACACAGTAATAATGCAACCTCCAGGAGCACAAGATAGAAAGATGTAAGGCGGGACTGCTGACATGGACGAGATCTCTTTATACAGTGAAGAATTAAAGATTGATGATAATAAAATCCTCCAGAAGAAAGAATATGGTGGGCAAAATGTCTAACATGACAAGGCCATAAAAATCCACAAGGCTTTAGCGTTTTCAAGCAGACTAGCTGCTCATCTTCAGAATCAAAATAGGAGGGAGATACCAAACAAAAAAGTAACAAATAAAACTAATACTAAAGATGAAGAAGTCAAAGGATATGACATCACTCAAGAATACTCCAATCACCGTGAATATCGTATGACGCTTTGGCCAGAGAATAATCCGAATTCTTAATAAAGAGGGCCTCCTTTATTAAGCGTTTGTTCAAATTTTGTTCCCTGCCCAAAACCTTTACACCCTTCCAATTTATCCTGTGGCCCGTGCCATGACAATGTCTGGCCAAAGCATAATCACAGTGATTGAGTCTAATCGCTCTCTCATGTTCTCGTAACCTAGAATATAGAGAGCGACTAGATTGACCAATATAATTAGCATCACAGTCCGAACATGGAATTGAATAAATTACATCATTTTGATTTGCTAACTTATGAAAAATCAAATCATTATTATATAATTCTTTGAGATTATATTGATCAACATCAATATTGTTTTGATTCTCGCTATCATCTTGAACATGCATGTTCACCAATTTTTTCCTTAGAGTGTTACTTATTTTAGGAACTATTTGAATATTTTCTCCTTGGAAACATTTTTTAATTTCAGGGAATTTTGAATCATACGCCATAGAAACCCTTTTTCTCTGTTAAGAATATTCGTTTTCCCTTTCTGAAAGCTCTGAATCATCATTCTCTTAATGAAATATGTGGGATACTTATTGTTGATCATTTTATTAATTAATTTATGAATATAGGATGGTAACAGATTAGGCGAACATAATAATCTAGCTCTCTGTATAAAATTTTGTATTGTATTTATCTTATAATCCAAAGGAATTTTGGAAAAATAGTGCGGCAAATTATTCCCTTGAGTCTCCTTTTCATGTATACTAAAATATAGCATATTTCCATTATTATATATGGATAAATCTAAAAACTCTAATTCCCCTTTTTCAAACTGATGACACTGGAATTCAAATTGAGAATTAGCGGATAAATAAGAGGACAAAGTGTATATGTCCTCTAAATTAGTGATGATCAAAATATCATCAACGTATCGTAACCAGCAAATAATGTTATTTGAAAAAGGAGAATTGTTAATGATGTCAGACTCCCAATGTCCTAAAAAAATATCCGCTAGAACAGGGATACTTTTTTGTTTGGTATCTCCCTCCTATTTTGATTCTGAAGATGAGCAGCTGGTCTGCTTGAAAACGCTAAAGCCTTTGTGGATTTTTATGGCCTTGTCATGTTAGACATTTTGCCCACCATATTCTTTCTTCTGGAGGATTTTATTATCATCAATCTTTAATTCTTCACTGTATAAAGAGATCTCGTCCATGTCAGCAGTCCCGCCTTACATCTTTCTATCTTGTGCTCCTGGAGGTTGCATTATTACTGTGTGATTTTCTATACGAACGTTTCCAAGTGCCTTCCATCGCACCATGAAGATTTTTATCCCGGAAGACGTCTTTGTATATAGTATCATCCAGCTTGTTTTTAATTGTATGTATTTTATTTTTATTGCAATCTTCAGATCACAACTTTAGACTTTTAAATGTATTTATATTTTTAAAATTGTGTGTTTGATTGGTGTGTTTTCTGTCATTGTCAATGGGGGGAATTTTTTAACTTGGAAATTTATTCAAATTCTAAATCTTGATTTAATTGGATTTTCACTTTTCTGGAATTGTTACACTTCATTTTTATTTTTTTATTTTTTTTTTTATTTTTTTTTTATTTTTATTTTTTTTTGGAATTGTTACATTTTAAGTTAAGGGGTGGCGGGATGTTGTTTTTGGCAGACTTCTTTATTTTCATATGTTTTTGGTTGTTAAGTTTATTTTTCTTTGTTGGGTTAATAAACTATATTATGTTTATATTTGGAGAATTTTTTTCATTATTCGTATTTAACTTAATTCCCAATGTTTTTAAATTTAAAATAAAATAAACTATAGAAGAGGTACCCGGCGTTGCCCGGGATAATTACACTTGTAAGTAAACAGAAAAATCTCAAAAAATTAAATTATAACGCAGCTTGTTAATACATTTCGAATTTTCAAAAATTTTTGAAACATTCGATGTTCTAATTAGTACGAGGGTTATACGTAAAGTGAGGTAAAAACAAAACTAGTATATACAGGGCGAGTCAAAAGTCGCATTACACCCTGTTTTTTCGAAAACCTTGCAGGAATTGGGAAATCCGAATATTCCAGTAGTTATGGGGTGAGGTGGTCTATTACCACAAACAAAATAAAATTTATTATAATTTGAAATAAAAAGATTATTATATTTCTTAAAAGGTTTTAATTTGATTTTATGTCAATAAAAATATTTTGCGGAACCCCCAAGGTTTGAAAATCGCTCCTTTAGTCATGGGCTCCTCTACTACGCCCATAGGAAACCATGTTTTAGTTACAGGTCTGCCACGCCGATTATACTAAAGAAAAAATGGCGGACGGACTTTCAATTGGTTTCAAATATGGCGGCTGTACAGCCACTCTATGCCAAGTAGGTTTTTTTTATGGCCATGTCAAAATGGAACTTTAATTATAAGGACCCTGCATATTGTATTGGTTGTTTTATTTTTATTGAGATAAATATTTTAAATAATAATTCCAGGAAGTGACAAGATTCTTATTGTTTCAAAGATTTAATTGCTTCACGGGACTGAATGGTTACAAAAGAATATTCTCCTTCTTTTTCTTAAACAATAAATTGGCTTTTAAAAGTTGAAATTAAATCAAGCAATTTAGAAATTGAGAATTTTATTGAAGCCAACATGGTTTTCTTTTTTTTTTAATTTAAACTTTATTATAAGAACTCAATTTTAATAGTTACATATTTATTCATTAGTTATACCGGATAGGACAGAATTGGTGTAGGAAGAAGGCCATCTAAAAATAAAAGAAAAAAAATTAAATAAATTAAAAATTGATTACTTGGAATTTAAATTATTTATAACTTTATTTTTTTTTCCTTAAATAATCTTACACGGTTAATATGATTTCATGCTTCGATATGATTCAGTGAAAGTTGAGTTACTTTATTCGACATTTTGGTTATCCACAACTTACACTACATGATCAAAGGAGTTGGGACACCTGTTGCTCTACCGTAAAAAGCTTCAATCAGTAGTGTGTAGGACCACCCCACCACCCTACATGGCATACTGTCCACAGATATTGACCTCCATTCCTCGAGGAGTGTCGTGGTCAGTTCCTGGACAGATGTAGGGCGAACCATCCTGGATCTCACAGGTCGTTCCAATTCGTCCCAAAGATGTTCGATGGGGTTGAGATCAGGACTCTGGGCGGGCCAATCCAGTTCTTCAACCCGCATTATTGTGCTGGAAGAGGAACGGTCCGTCACCGAAGTGTTCCCACAGCGCTGGAAGTGCCCCGTTATTCAGAATGGTCCTGTAGCCATCAGCATTGAGGTTTCCGTCCACCTTGATGAGCGGGCCCAGTCCAGTCCCACAATTACGGTAGGTGTTTACAGGGGTGTCCCAACTCCTTTGATCAAGTAGTGTATCTATTAATAAATTAATATTAGGTTTAGTTGAATAGAATTTCATTTTTTGATAAAAAAAATTTTAGAATGATATTTTATATATGCAATTAATAGTAAGGTTGATAATAATTTTTACACTGAAGTAGATTAGTTCAACGGATAAATAACTCAAACTTTTTGACCACCTTTTGTTTACACAGGGTGATTCAGTCAATTTTAATTTTAATTTTGTGATCAAAATCTGAGCTAGTAGTAGTTAGAATTTTGGTGTTTAGTATTGCTACAGACGAACACACATGCTCGCCATAATACTAACAAAGAAAATCTCAAAGAATCACTTCACAGAAAAAGTTAGAGCTGGAACCGTCCAAAATTTTAAAAAAAAATCTGAAAATAAAACAAAAAAATTCCTATCTCGAACACTACAAAAAAATCGCGGAACATACATGGGGTCCAATCGATAAGTATTGGTGTCCCCAGACCGCAGACCTTCGCTGGTACAGGTTACATGAGACACCCTGTATAAATTGGAGGGTTTTAAATATTATACACGGTGGATACAAAAATGAGCCCCCCCCCTTTTATTTTCGTAACCGAAACAGATACACTGGTGGGCAAAAGTTTGGGGTAAGTGTGTTTTCTAAGAAAACAATTATTTCGAGATTTTATTGTTATGACAATTGAATATATCAAAATTGACAATTGAATAATTGATCTTTTAATTTATTTTTAAGTTACATCCAAATAATGCAAATTACACTGGTCAAAAGTTTGGATTAACAGGTAAATAATCATCAAGATATCAAAAGTAAAGGAAATTAATATGAAATCTGACCGCTATTTGACTTTAGAACTTGATTTGTCATTGATGATGTTTGGTGCTATTTTAACAGCGGAGGCCTCAATTGCATTGATTAGCTGCATACGAGTTGAATACTGTTTGTCAGCATAAATAAACTGGCTCATAAGATGCCAAACATTTTCTATAATGTTGAGGTCGGGACTCCTTGCCGGCCAGTCTAGTGTACGAACTTTGTTAGTGGAAAATCATTCAGTAAAAATTCGTGCTGGGTGGATAGATGCATTGTCTTGCTGCCATACCCATTGTTTTTGTCTGTAGTGTCTCTTGCAGAAAAGAATGGATGTGCTTTGAAGGTCTTCTAAGTATTGGTTGCCGTATATTTGCCCTCAATTACTTTTACGATCTTCAGGTATCTTCAGGTGACCCGTGTTTGAGATGGCACCTAATGGCATCACATCTCCTCCTCACATTTGGTGCTTAGCAATTGGTTTTTGGCCTTGTTTTTTAACATAACTGCACGTGTTATCAGGTCCATCCATGGAAAAATCGTTTTTCATCAGAAACTACTACCAACCCAAAATCAGTCTTCTCATGATGTGTTTCTGAGCAAATTGAAGTGTTTCTATTTTATTTTTTGGTGTTAATGGCAGTGATTTTTCAATAGCTTCATAGTGAAAGTTCTCACGCTGCAATGGTTCTGGTTGAAGCCTTCAAATCAACATTTACTTCGATGCATGTACTGTTCACAACGTGGCCAGCTGTAATTTCTCTTCTCCCATGGCGTTTTATGCTAGATTTTGCCAGTCTTGTAAGTGCAGATGGGTTTCCCATCTTCTTTCCTGTCTTCCTGTTTTCATTTTTAATTGCCCTGATTAGTGTATTGTAGCCAACATGAGCAATTTCAGCTTCTCGCTTGAAGTTGTTGTGTTGAGCATACAATGCATGAATTTCCTTCGTTTCTCATCAGAAATCATCTTAAGACACTTCTTCATATTCCAAAAAATCAATGGACAAATATTCATGCACTTTACTGTAAAAAATAGCAGTTATTTACCTGTTACCCCAAACTTTTGACCAGTTCAGTTTGCATACTTTGCATGGAACTTAAAAACAA
This sequence comes from Rhysida immarginata, assembly GCA_023313115.1. Lineage (NCBI taxonomy): Eukaryota > Metazoa > Arthropoda > Chilopoda > Scolopendromorpha > Scolopendridae > Rhysida > Rhysida immarginata. The sequence continues at coordinate 9,975 of JAHWFO010012686.1, forward strand.
ATTAAAAGATCAATCTTTCAATTGTCAATTTTGATATATTCAATAGTAACTTAAAAGGTGCCATAACAATAAAATCTCTAATTGTTTTCTTAGAAAGCACACCTATGGTGATTGTGCAGTCCTTCCCTCCCTTTTTCCGCTCTGTGTATTTACACATGATAGCTTTGTCTCGTGGAGCTGATGTTTGGTTCCATATTTTAGCTTTTTCGTAATATTCATGGATTTTTGCCCTCTGAATATTTAATTAAGCCTCTCTTCTTGTTTAGGGCTTGGCTATTCAGCGGGAGACCTTTGACCTCGTTGTGGGTGGTTGTTCCCTTGCTGAATAGCCTTTCGCTGCCATGTGTTTTATGGCCCTTTTCCGCTCTGGACAGAGGAGTCAGCTTAATTAGCGCGCTTTTCTTAGTTTCGTCTTTTGTGAGAGAGTGACTCTTTCTTGGATCGGATGACACTGGATTCGACGGGTTTGGCTGTCAATTGATTGGTCGATTGACTTGTGTCGGCTTCTTTATGAAGTTTTAGACAGATTTTTCTCTCTGAGTTTTGGAGAGGCAGAGATTTTTGTGACTGGCCGGCCAGGGGAGCAGGTCGTGAGACCTCGCTCACTGGTCGGGCAGAGAGATTGCGACTGGTCGGCCAGGGGAGCAGGTCGCGAGACCTCGCTCGCTGGTCGGGCAGAGATTGTCGCTGGGTGACCGCTGGTGCGAGATCGGACCTCGGAATTGGTCGTTCGCCGATTGCCGATGGTCCTACGGCTTCGAGCCTTGTCGTAGACGGATGGGTTCCCAGTTTCGTTCGGCATTGTTTGGGGGCGGCTTTGCTTGACACCTGGTCAATCCCCTCTCTGTCTCCTTGGTCTCAGCCGTCTCTTTTCCTCACGCCGGGTCCTCACTGACTTTCTCCATCTCATCACTGTTCCAGAGAATCATCGTAGCTCCGTCGGTAAGCTGAGATTATCGTAGGCAAGTTCGCACCGATTTACGTTTTACGGTCGTACTTTGCTGTTTTTACTCGCTTAACCGTTCTCCGTCTTCTTGTTTTCTCCGTTTCCTACTTTATATCCCGGTTACCCAATCCAACTTTCACTCTGTCTAATAAAGGCGTTATCTATGGCCCAGACAGTTTTCTTTCTCTTTCTCTGCTCACGAGAGCGCTCAGCCAGCAGTACTCTGAGGATGATTGTCGCCCTGTGTTAGGTAGTATGATTGTAGGTAACATTTTATTTGTTTTTTGCTTTGTGGGTTGAAAGCCGTGTTTTTGTTATGTTGTTACTGCTTTGCTTTTTATGATCGATTGCTTTGTTGTTGATTGTTATTTACTTTTGTTATTTTGTTTTGTTTATTAAACTGTTTTGTTTTGCTTTTTTATGCCTTTTTATTTGATGCGTTATTTAAGTTTAAGTCTTATTTATAACCTTGTTTTTTTGCTTTTGGCGTTTTTTGCTCTTTCTTGTCCTTCATTGCGAGTTTGGTAGTGGTTCAACCTCCTGAATTCCACTATACACTTTTACCATCCTTAACACAACGCAAATTCAGGATCGTTGAATCGTTCGCCAAAATCGTAGTGGTTCCCTTTTCCCCGTTTCCCATATAAGTGGTGCCGTGAGGTAAGGTTTGGGTCCCGTTCTCCATATAAGTAGTGCCGTTTCAGCCAGGATACGAGGTTTTCATCCCGTTCACCATACACCTACCCCAAAGTTTTGTCCACCAGTGTATGTAAATTTTGACGAAGAACAAATGCACTTGTCTTCATTCGTGATAAAATTAGTAAGACTCTTTGAGAACACATAGAAAACAATGACCACCATCGAGTTCTTCAAAATCCAAATCGTTTTCATTTAGTATCCACTCTTGATATAATGATAAAAAACGCCCTTGCTTGGGTGAGTGCTTATTATCATTAAAAGGAAACTATAAACATTGTGTTGCAGACCGTGAAAGAGATTTATAGAATCTGCGAATCTAACAATTTGCACACCTGTCCATGTAAAAGTGAGCGTAACGAGGCAGTCGAGTAATGCAATTAAAAAACGCTTTTTTCCATAATTATTTCGGATTATTATAATTTATAATGAACCGCCTCGAGCCTTTTAACTCTTTAATCCTTCTTCCTTTAAGGCAATTGGCAATTCCATCTTTAGTCAAGGTTATCCACTACGAGGAGGAGGAAATCCACTTTCTATAATGCAATCACGGAAATACCATCTCTCTCTCACATAAAAACTGGCATCTCATCATTCTACTATAGAGCACATTAATTAAATATTATTATTTTTATGAAATTATTCTTTTTTTAATTAATCAAATCAAATATCACTCTCATTCATTACTCGGCAACTTTTCCTGTTCAAAACCTCAAACTTCCTGTTTCTTCAACTTAACACGTCGTGACATTGAACAAGTTTTCTTTCTGATGTGAAACTGGAAAGCCGTGAGAACTTGACGAATCATCGAAAAGAAGATGATTACATAAAAACAATAAAACACGTTGCTCTCGCTACTCAACTATGTTTTCATGCGATTCCGAGAGCACGACCATGTTGTTGTTGTTGTTAGGTTTGTTGCTCGTACTATTAGTGGCTCTGATTCTCGTCAAAGGGCTCCTCACGGTCTACAAGTGCCGAAGGAACTCGGAGAGACCGCCGCCGCACGTCCATGGATTTCCTTTCGTCGGCTATCTTCCTTTCTTGGGCAGAGAAGCTTATAAAACGTTCCACCGACTCATGGAGGACCACGGACCTATCTTCAGGTGAGTTGGAAAGCGTTAACTGTCTTGATAATGTGCTTTCAATGGGAATTGAATCGGCTTAACAAATCGACTCCATTGTAGTTCAACTGAAAATCATTGGTACGTGCGAAAACTCAATGATTATGAGACCACGGAATTTGGTTGTGATCGGACCTAGTCTAGTAATGTGCGATAAAGTTAGGAAAACAAAGTCTAGATGCTATGACGAGTTAGAGGCCTAATTTCAGGTTAGAGGCCTCTATTGAAAATTGCATGTCCGCCATAAGCTATTAACAGAGACAAGGCTTATATATGAGACTTGGCATCTATTAAGTTTTTTTTGTTTTTTTTTAAATTATAGCTACTCTCTCCTATTCTGATTCTTCTGAAATTATAGCCTCATTCCGAACTATTTCGTTTTCTCTTTATGGCGGGGATCATAAGGCCCGGGCTCTACAATCCGGCTTTAAATCGGAAAATACTCTATCCATTATTATATCTGAGGAGGCAAAAAAGCAATTTAATTCTTATTCTTACAGCTTTTTTCGATAAATAAAACGTAATTTTCGATCATTAAAATAATTTTTTATATCAAGAAAATATAGTTTCGTTCAAAAAAAACTGTGTCATATTGAAAAATAAACATTCACATCAATAAACCGTAGTTTCGCTTCATAAAAATGTAAATTCGTTTCAAGAAAATTAATTCGTAGCACGTATGATAATTTGTCGCCATCTAGTGGCAACTATATTAAACACTTACTATGATACTGTTATCTTATTAATACTCATGTTCATTTTACAGGGGCGTAACTAGGATTTTACATGGGGTGGTTCGGTGGGGGGGGGGGGGGGAAAATGAAGGTTTTTTTTTTTTTAAAAAAAAAAAAAAAAAAGAAACTAAACCAACCGGGGTTTCCCCCCCCCCCCCCCCCCCCCCAAGTTACGCCCCTCAATTGTAGTTTAGAAGTGTATTGGTTAAACTTTTGGACTTTGGAGAGCTATTGTCGAGACCCGTTGTTGAATTCTTCAGTATTTTGAAGGCCTGTTGGGGAATCTTCAGAATCTTGGAGGCCTGTTGATTAATATTACGGATTTTGGAATCCTATTAAATAATCTTATGTATTATAAACATAGGAGTTGTGATAAATATATATTAATTATGATAAATAACACTCCTTTAATTAAAAGAAGACAAATAAATTAAAATAAATAACAGAAAACAATGAAAAAAAGTCACCCAATGGTAGAGTAAAAGTTGAAGGACGAAATATAAATGAAACACAGGACTTGTGGAGAAACTCAGATGAAATACAGAAGAGACGAAGATCTAGTGAAGAAATGTTACACGAACACAGGGAGGCAAATAGTTACAGATGAAGAAGGTCTATGATGGAAGTTCGATGATTCGTAATACGTAGATGACTAACTTGAAATATAACGTAAACAAATAAATTATAAAAAAGACTAATAAAAGAAACCATCAACATTATTTCGAATGAAAAAAATTTAGCCAAACCATCTAGAGAAATTAATAATAAATGGAAATTACTACTAAAAATATAATATCACTTCCCTTACACTCAACAATCCTGATCACAACAATCAAAATAATCATAATATCACACATTGTTTTGTTTTTTTATTATTATATCTTCCATTCATTCAAAAAACTTTAATACTGAAGATGGGAAAAAATCCCGAAAACGTTATATATTTCAAGTTAGTCATCTACATGTTAAGAATCATCGAACTTTCGTCATAGACCTTCTTCATCTGTAACTGTGTGCTTCCCTGTGTTCGTATAACATTTCTTCACTAGACCTTCGTTTCTTCTGTATTTCATCTGAGTTTCTCCAGAAGTCCTGTGTTTCATTTATATTTCGTCCTTCAACTTTTACTTTACCATTGGGTGACTTTTTTCATTGTTTTCTGTTATTTATTTTAATTTATTTGTCTTCTTTTAATTAAAGGAGTGTTATTTATCTTAATTAATCTTATGCATTATTGATTTCTGTGAAGGGGGTCTTCGGATTTAAGAATTCTTTTAATAGTATTTTGGAGGCCTATTTTTCAATTTTGGAGGCCTGCTGGTTAATTTTCCGGATCTTAGAGTTCTATTAAATATCTTTCCGGATTTTGGAAGTCTAATAACGCATCTTTCGTGTTTGGAGGCCTTTTAAATAATTTTCCGGATTTTGAATCTCTACTAAGAAGTCCTATTATCAGTGTTTTGTAGAGCTATTGGCGAAGAACTTAAACAGATCAGGGAAATAAAAGGGGAATTCGGATGAACCCCCCGAACCCCTCCCCCCTAGTTACGCCCCCGTTTTAGAAATAAAATTATATACAGGGTGATTCAAAATTCAATGTACAAACTTTTAGGGAATTCATATGTAATTCATATGAATTTGATCGAATTCCAACGAGAAGTTTCCGAGTTAAGCAGTCAAAATTGTAACAAGTGCTGGTAAGTATTCATAAGTGAACACGTGCTATGATGTTAAATGAGTAACTCGGAAACTTCTTGTTGGAATTCCATCAAATTTTAACAGCATACACAGTTTTATGTACCCTTTTGTTTTACCAAAATTCATCATTCTAGAGTTATTACTTGTTGATTTTGTTGGCGGCATTTTTATTTCTGTTCATATCCCAGTTAACGTTCCAATTCTGACCCATCTTCATATCAACCTTTTTGCTTAGAATCACCCATACTACCTCCCCTAAAAATTTGTACATTTAATTTTGATATAAAGAATATAGATATGACATTTAGTTTTCATAATCATCGTCTTTAAAATGGTTAGAGCAAATCACTGCACTTGTGCTACAAATACTTTTATCCAGTTTGCATGATATTAACCCTTTCTTAGTTAAATTTGGAGCCCCAAACCTTCCAAAACATTACCCTGAGAACGATTGCTCAACCTGACACGAGAGTTGCAACCAATGCTTCCATTGCTCAGGAATCGCAGACCTCGTCACATCCTGAACATCCAAAAGGCCACCTTTCCGGACTACTGGATCTCCTAGCTAAGTACCCTTCGTCCCTCGTCAATCGACAATCAACTTTATTGTCCTGATAGGAAAGGATTCTGGATGACTTAACTATTGCTTAGTTCAGTGTACTTCTTGGACGAGTATGGCAGTGAAAGCATTGCTTCCGGACTGCTCGTTTTGTTTTTCCCTGCCCTGTTCGATTGTCAGCTACGCTTTGTAACATGGTAGCCTCCGATGATGATGATGATGATGATGATGTAACATCGAAACGCGTTAGGCAATAAATACTATTGTTACTGTATTACATCTTCTTATTGGTTATCCCACGTGACACTAGTCATGGATACCAATTTAGAAGAGTTAAAACATCCACTTGGCACGGCCGTAACCTTCTGGAAAGTTTTTCTTAAGTCCAGTGCTCTAATGATTTAGTGTCCGTATACTCTGTTGACAATTCTTTTCCCTTCAGTGTCTACCTAGGTTCTCTATACACTGTGATCCTGGGCAACTACGCATCAGTGCAAGAAGCCTTCGTGACCAAAGGCAGCAACTTCAGCGGCCGACCGCCTTGCCTTCCCTTCAACGTCTTTGAATGCGAAAAGAGTTAAGTTGTTGATCTCATTAAAACCCCGAACCTAACCTGACAGACCCCTTCGTGACAGACCAATGTCTTACAGGTTTCGTCTTCCTCCGTGGTGAAGAATGGAAACTCATGAGAAACTTCACCATGAACGCCATAAGAGGCTTCGCTTTCAGCCAGACCTACATCAGAAGCTTCGTACAGGTGAGTCCACCAAAAACAACCATTCTGCGTCCCATGTGTTCACAGTCTGCAAGTTCTTTCTGGTACTCTACAGGTTGAAATCAAAGACTTGGTGGTGCATCTAAGGCGGTTCAGGGAAGAGCCTGTCCACGTCGAGCGGCTCATCCAGCAGAGCATGTCCAGCCTCATCTTGTCTTTGCTGACTGGCAAGCGGTATGGTCGACACGACCCCTGGAAAAGCCAGGTCGTAGGCACTGCTTCTGCACTTGTTGCGTCTTATGGTACTGCTACTTATGTCTCCTTCTACCCATGGCTCAAGAGACTGTCTTACGCTAATAAGCTTTTTGTGTCAGAGAAGACAAAGTAAGGAGTGTGACCTTCTAGAAGGTAAGTGCAAGTATCTTTTTTACACTTTTACCAAACTTTTGCAGGATGCTCAAAGAGCGACTATGGGCTCTCCTGGAGGAGGAGATAGATGCGCTCAGGGTGTCCTTCTTGCCCAACGCAGAGCCGCATAACTTCATCCACTTGTGGTTCATGGAACATGAAAAGAGGATCCTGGCCAACGATCCTTACCAGGAGCTGTTTTCAGGTTGGTTCCTTCAAGGCACGGTCTTCCAAAATACCCAACACCTTCCTGAATCTCAGTTTCTTTTGTAGATCTCAACCTGAAAGACACCATGGACTTCCTAATCCAGGCCTCCGCCGAGACGACGCCGGTCCTCTTCATGTGGATCATGCTCTACTTGCTCATATACCCCAGCATGCAGGAGAGGATCCATCGGGAGATCGACAGGTTCATCGGACATGAAAGAAACCCCACGGTCGATGATCTCAGGAACATGCACTTCACCAAGGCGTTCGTCACTGAAGTCCACCGGAGAACAGCACTGGAACCTCTGGGCATCTATCGGCGGTATGCTAGAAATCAAATAAGCTACAGGTCAGTCACGGTACCTTCTCTAAAAATCCATGTTCTCTATGTTTTCAGTGTTAAGAAAACGGACACCTTGCAAGGCTATGCCATTCCCAAAGACAGCGTGGTCATCAGCAATCTGTGGAGCGTCCACCACGATCCGCAGTACTTTCCAGAACCCTACAAGTTCAACCCGAAAAGGTTCCTCGACAAATTCGGAAAGTTCAAACCATCCGAGTACTTCAGTTCTTTCTCTTTTGGTAAGTACCCTGAAGCCTTAAGAACTCTTTTGATACCATTGTCCTCATTTTTACTTTCTTTCAGGTCTGCGCATGTGTCCTGGCAAGAGTGTTGCTGAAATCCAAATCTATTTGTACGTCATGTTCTTGCTGCAGGCATTCGAACTTTATGCAGCCCCAGGAGCCATTCCAAGCGAACAGGACTACACCATCGAGTCGATCGTTCGACGGCCCAAACCCTTCCCCGTTGCATTCAAACAACGCCACAAGACCGGATAAGCAGTTCAGTTCTTGCTGGATAGCTTCAACTTGTGCCATATTGAGCAGTTCGGGACGTGGAACCTACCGTACAATCAATTCATGTGATATTAATGATGCAAGGACCAAGAGCCTCTAAGAGACCCTCTGAGAAGTTGGTTCTTTAAAAATGTTCATCAAATATAACGAACATACATTGGATGCTTATTTGGGATCTGATACTTTGCATTTCTGTCTTTTCAGGACAAAGATCTCTTGTGCCATACAGGAAGGCGATCAAATTTTTCAAATGAAAGTGGGTCATGTGGCCTATCAAATAACATAAGAATTTTCTCAGAAATTCGTTCCACTTGTCTGATTTCATCTATATGTCACGGTTTGCAAGCTATCGTCATAATCCCTTGTGGCCACACAGGATAGTGATCAATTTTCTCAAGTCAACGTGGATCATGTGACCTATACAATAACATGAGAATTTTCTCAGAAATTCATTTCAAGTGTCAGATTTAACCTACCTGTCACGGTTTGCAAGGTATCTTCATAATCAGTTGAGGCTGTAAAGGATTATGATGAATTTTTTCAAATCAAAGTGGGTCATGTGACCTATCAAACCAAATGAGAATTTTCTCAGAAATTCATTCCACTTATCAGATTTCACCTATCTATCACGGTTTGGAAGGTATATCAATCTCTAGTGGCCATATAGGATAGTGATCAATTTTTTCAAACGAAAGTGGGTCATGTGACCTAGCAATCAACATGAGAATTTTCTAAGAAAGTCATTCCACTTATCAGATTTCAGCTACATATCACGGTTTGGAAGATATAATTTCATGTGGCCATATAGGATCGTGAAATTTTTTTCAAATCAAACTGCGTCATGTGACATTAAAAAACATGACAATTTTCTCAGAAATTCACTCCAATTGTCAGATTTCACGTACCTGTCACGGTTTGGAAGGTACTATCATAATTTGTTGTGGGCATAAAGTATCGTGATGAATTTTTTTTGAAATCAAGTAAGTTATGTGACCTATCAAACAACATGAGAATTTTCTCAGAAATTCATTCCACTTATCAGATTTCACCTATCTATCACGGTTTGGAAGGTATATCAATCTCTAGTGGCCATATAGGAAAGTGATCAATTTTTCCAAATCAAAGTGGGTCATGTGACCTATCAAACAACATGCGAATTTTCTCAGAAGTTCATTCCACTTGTCAGATTTCACCTATCTATCACGGTATGCAAGCTATCATCATTTTCATTACAATGCTTTCTTCACGATATAAACAGGGCATCTTAGACACTTTTAGAATAGCTCGATCTGGAGCTAGACTCTTCAGATAAATCGGCACCTGCATACATCGTTGAATATAGTTCCTATGCCTTTTCGTTTCCATTACGTGAGCAAGGATGGCCATCCTCAAAACTTTTTAATTTATAGATAAAACCTTTAATAAAATTTGAAATTATAAAAATTAATTTATTAAACTCAACTTCTTCCTTTGTATGTTTGCGTTTTGTGTATGATTTGTGTTGTTGTTTTTCTATGAAAGGGTGACTGAGTCAAGACATTCGCTCGAATCGAAAGGAAAAAACTAAGAAAGCGAAACGATAAACAAACGACTCACTTCCTCAGTTCCTCATCAGATTCAAAGAAAATCACATACAGAAGGCTCACTTCCTCCACTTACACTTGCTATTCCATTTCAAGTTTAACACTAATCAAAGGACGTTCATCTCTAATCCTAACTAGGGGAAGCACTCAGAGGAGCATCGTGAACCTTCAAATTATCTGGATACAACCGATATTCTATTAAACTTACTATTAGACGTGGAAGGAAATCATCCTCAGTTCGTGGAACTCCAAATCGGAGATAAGGTAGGAAACACATAGAACTCAATCGCTAATGTAAAGGAAATAAATTTCATTCAAATTAACAGTTGGAGAGACGATTAAACACTGAAGCTATGCTTCGGTATCGAGTATTGGGTATCGAATATTTTATAATACTCGATACTATTCGATACCAAAAACTACAGAGCAAAGGCGGCATAAACCGAGGACCCTAGTGACGCTGATTTTACTGATTTAGCAGGCATTAGAAACTCGGTGCTTAAAGTTTCGTCTACGCAATTCTTGTTTTTGCAACCCACACGCCGAGCATGTTTCGGTTACTTAAAAGGTCATAGGGAACATCATAATTCTCCAAGCAAATCATTTCATCACGTCTTCGTCCTTCTTTATTAAGTACCGAAAGGTGCTTTATGCTACCAGTGTGGGGAAACGTGTCTGTCTGTCTGTAACTAACTCCTCCGAGGCTATGAAAGATTTTCAAAATCTGTTTTCGTCAGTCGATGAATCTGGTTCGTGGCACGAACCAGTTACAAATATTATCTAAATCGGTTCATTGGCACGTGCACAAATGGTACCTCTATTTTCCCGCCTAGCAATTTTCAATGGGAAGATATATTGAGTAATATATAAAACAAATCGTAATGACGAGATAGAGGCAAATATAAATTACTATTTTCGCCAATTAACAAGAAATTAATCCGCCCGAGGAAAGTATAGGAAAGTAGCGGAAGCGCTGAGGTCATCTATTTTTACCCTTTTATCTGCACTTTTTAACCCCCCCCCCCCATATTTTTAATCGAACAATTGATTTTCTCGAACGTAGTATTTAGAAAATGAAAAAGAGCTCTATCCTCTTTCGTATCTCATCATTTCCGATCGAATGATATATCACATGCCATATGTTGCCATAGTTCTAAATACCAAGTGACTGCTACCCCCAAAACTCCGACCCTATTAAGACAATTTGGCCCAAACCTTACAGTAATGATGATCTTGTTTATAAGAATCTACATACCGAATTTCACACCTTTATGTGCGTAAGTACGCGTAGACCTCTTGGTCCCCTCTAATTTCCGCCCTCGAAACTCCGACCCCAGTGGGCCAATCAGAACCAAACTAAATAGTAAAGGTGCCCATGCCCATAGTAAGCTGCATTCCGAATTTCAACCTTCTACCTCAAAAAATGCGGAAATTATGAAGGGGACGGACGGACAGACGGACATTGTGAAAACAATAAGTAGCTCCATTCTTCCGCTACTTAATAAATAAGGTTCCGGGAATGAACCATTTTGAAAATGGTTGAAATCGAAACAATGACACGTGCTCTAATAGTGCCCTTATGACACCCTCAAAAAGTTTCAGTGCTAAAATATGGCATGTGATATATCAAACGACTTGGAATGATGTGCCATGAATGAATATAACGTAAAATTAATGATAGTCGACATTGGTTTAGTGGAACTCTTATGGTTCATTGAACTTTCAATGCTAAAATATAGCATGTAATATATCAAACAACTTGGACTGATGTGTCATGAATTAATATAACGTAATATTAATGATAACTGAAATGATTTCAAAAGTACGTGGTTTAATGGTATCATTATGGTCCATTAGAAACTTCCAATGTTAACATAGGAATGAATAGCTGCTAAATAGTGTCCTAAAATAAACTGACATTTTGAATTTGCCGCCATTTTTCTCGTGGAACAACCAGAATAGAGATTTTTATAAGCTGTCATTTTAAACATTAAGATTAAATTATGCAAAACTTCACAATCGAACAAGGAATAGAAACAGTGGGTAAAAATTCACTTCAAAAATGGTGAAAAATTTAAGAAAACGGTTCGCCGCCAAGATCATGTGACTTCTTTCTCTGCGTTATCCTAAGAATAAAGTGGACGTCAATAAACCACAAACTACTGAGGACCTCAAAGATGAAATTCGACGCAACATTGCCGAAATTTCCCACCAATTATGTCAACGTGTTATGGAAAATTACTTGAAAAAAAGAGTGAATTTTTGGTCCCAAGACCGGAGCGGTCATTACAAAGTCAAGTGTTTTGTATCACACATAGTCTCCATGTTTTTACTTTCTAATAAAGCAAAAATATAAATTTTCCAGTGAAAAATGGGTTTCAATAAAAAATTAAATAGTCAGCTCATTTTGGGACACCCTTTATTTTGAAAATGAATAAATCCCTGTAAACATTCCAAGGAGGAAATACATTTATACATTTATTAACAAGAAATTAACCCCCCCCCCGTGTTCGGCAGGGGGGGGAGGGGGGGAGTCGGTGGCACAACCGTCGAAAGAGTGACACACGACACTCGATCAAGGGCTACTCGAAAAACCCAGATTCCAATCATTAACGCATTTACCGTCTTCCCTCATATGAGTGTTGCTTGATCCCTTCCTTGAAGAAACCAATCATGGGCTTGAGGATATGTTTAACGAAAGTGACGAAATTTTCGCATGGAAAGCGTCACGTTGCTAGGCAACAACAATGGAGGCATGCCATTTTTACTATGAAGCGATGAAATGGCTGCCATGCTGTTTCACTAGATCAGCGAGGTGGAGTAGAGAATTCGCTCCTCATGTGGCCAAAATTGGTTACTTGAAATTTGGAGTGACAAACTCTCTTCACACTCCAATATAACGCGTTAATGGTGAGATGAGGGCAGATCTCTCCTCGAAAGCGGTCATTGGAGTAGAAAACCTTACTCGACTCGACTTACAGCGCCTAGTGAATCGGCCCTTAGGCAAGTAACAGACCCTGCGGTCATCTATTTTAACCCCTTTATCTGCACTTTTTACCTCCCTCCAAGTTTTTTAACCAAAAAGTTGATTTTCTCGAACGTAGTATGTAGAAAATGTAAAAAAAGCTCATATCTTCTTTCCTTTCTCACCATTTCCGAACGAATATCATATGTTGCCATAGTTCTAAAGACCAAGTGACTGCCACCCCCGCAACTCCGAATAATTGGGCCTAAACTTCATAGTAATGTAGATCTTGCCTAGAGGAATCTGGATATTGATTTTCACTCCTTTTGTGCCCTCTGAATCCTACCCCCCGTCATTCCGACCAATCAAATCCACACTAAACAAGAAATTAATCCTCCCGAGAAAGGTATAGGAAAGTAGCGGAAGCGCTGAGGTCGTCTGTTTTTACCCTTTTATCCGCAATTTTAGGCCCCCCCCCGTTCCCATGGGTTAATCGAAGTATTGATTTTTTCGATCGTAGTATTTAGAAAATGAAAAAGAGCTCTATCTTCTTTCGTTTCTCATCATTTTCGATCGAATGATATATGACATTGCATATGTTGTCATAGTTCTAAAGACCAGGTGACTGCCACCCCCACAACTCCGATCCTATTGGAACAATTTGGCCCAAATTTTACAGTAAAGTTGATCTTGTTTAGAGGAATGTGCATACCGAATTTCACTCTTTTATACGGGTAGACCTTTTGGTCCTCTCTAATTTCCGCCCCCGAAACTCCGACCCCATTGGGCCAATCAAAACCAAACTAAATAGTGAGGGTGTACATGCCCATATTAGGCTACATTCCGAATTTCAACCTTCTACCTCAAAAAATGCGGAAATTATAAAGGGGACGGACGGACATTGTGAAAACAATAAGTAGCTCCATTCTTCCGCTACTTAATAATTAACAAGAACCTAACCTAACCTAAAATTTTCAACAAAAAACGAACAACAACAATACGAGTGCGCATGCTCAAAAATTGCCAACATGCCCAGCAATCACCCGCCAATTTTTAACTCAATCTCGCCAATTGTTCAAAAGTTATCAAGTTTATTTTTTCATATAAATTAATAAGCTTAATTGTCCCACTGTATAAATACAAAATACAAATTCAGTGAAATTCGATTACATTACCTAAGTGAAATAAAATTTTCTTAAGAATATTTATTCTTTTTAAAAAAATGTTTTAGAGTCAATTATATAAAAAACATTATTTTTCTAAATATAACATTATTAGACATTATAATCAGGAGGATTTGAAGAAGGTTCTTGATTCTTTATTCAAAGCTCTCTAAAGTTGAAAATGACATCAGAGAATGAGAAGGATTTTGTGAATGGACTCAGTCACGTTATTGGCCTTTCGCTAAAGAGGGCAACCCAAAAGAAAAAGGAAAAGAGTAATGGAAGAAAGTACACTCAACTTTTAACCTTCAAAGTTGTTAAAAATAAAAATTAAAAAAAAAAAAAAAGTCTCGTCCCGCACGAGTTGTGACAGTCACTTTTCCTCCCGTTCATTTCGTTTGTCACTCAATCAGCTACGATAACCTTGAGCAATTTAGGAATCATTCAAAAAAAGATACGGACGATCTTTCATAATCACTTTAAAAATAATAACAACTTGTTTCTTCAAAACTACTCAGGCCTTAACTTTATTGTAGTCACTTTTCGTCACATTCAAACGTGATCTTCGCCTATTAAAAGCCTACCAATCCCTATGAAGGAATCTAATAAATGAAGATGGCTAAACGTCATGCAAACAAAAAAGGGAAACGGAAAACAGATCATCCATGATAATAATAATTTAGGCTTAAAAAATTAATTTTTCAAAAAGGAGAAAACTTAATTAAGAAAAAGGATTTAAAAAATTAAATTGTAAATGAATACTGACGATGTCCGAAAGAACGAAAGTCGACTTTAATTTACTTAAATACATAAAAACCTTTGTATTGTAAAATGAACGTTATTGAAAACATCTCCGAAAATAAGTTTCTAAAAACGCAGTAAAATTTAATGTGGCTTATTTACATTTATAAATTAAAAATAAAAAAAAAATTAATAATAAAAATGTTGGATTCTATAGTATTTTGAGAGATATTTTTAGATCCAAGTAATAAAGTAAAAGAACTGACTTGTATCGATTCAAAAAGAACTTCATCCAAATGTATGACGGCATCATTTCCATTCATATTTACTGAGTTCTGGAAAAAATTAATAAAAATATATTTTCTTCAAAATTTTCATAAAATTAATTTGATTTAAAACTTAAAAATTATATTTTCATAAAAATTTATTAAACATAGAATAAGGAAAAGATTAAAAGTTTTTAGAATTTATTTATTCACTAAAGCAGATTTAAGAATATTTATTCTCTGAGGAGTTTATTTATTTATTCACTATTGCACATGTTGAAAATAAATCAACTTGAAGCTTTATCTTATGAATTTTATATTGAGATATTTTAGTTTGTTTTTTTTAAAGGAATTTTACTATAATCCTGTACACAAATTTCAAAAAAATAATTATTAGATCAAGGTATTTTGCTTTCTATTAATTTGATTTATTCGATGATCACGACGACAACATTTTCTGGTTTTGTTTTTTTTTGAATTCTTATATGGAATTCTTCCTATTTATTATTATTATTATTATTATTATTATTATTATTATTATTATTATTATTCAGAACAAATGTCTTAGTTTTAATACCTTCTTGAGAAGGCATCTGAAAAATAATTAAACATATTTAGTTCATAACAATTTTTTTTAACTTTGATCGTATCATCAGTAACTGTCTTTTTAATGTATTATTAAGTGTCTATCATGGCAGAATTAAGGTTCTTCCGTTACTAACAGATTTTAATTTTCAATTATTGATTTAAGGAGTTTAAATGATTAATTTAAATTTAAATGAGTTTAATGGGGAAAAATCGTAAAATTAATAAAAACAAAAAAATTAATAATAAATAAAGTCACCAATCTTGAAAAACGATGAAGGAACTTGTGAGATGGACGAAAAATATTTAATCCAACTGAAGATGAGAGAAATTCTTGAAAACGTTTTTTTATATAAATTTTATCACAAATATTTGGATCACCCTCTTCAAAATTTCATCTGTATTTAAAGGCACTCTAGTAATCATGTATGAAAGGCGCAGTGGCACGGCTAAAAGAAACTACAAACGATTTCTGAAGATGAACTAAAATAATAATAATAATATTACAAAATGCTTTGAATATTGTAGCATGATTGTCCACTATTTTTGAATACATGCAAAATAGGTCATGTGACCATTCGATTCTGGGTGGATTTTTCCGAGTAATGCGCTGGTGATGTCCATTTTGAGATATTTTTGGATAGAAGAAAAATAGGAATTAAATCAATTTTTTCCATAATAATTTATAATTAAGCTCTTTTCCTAAAAAAATTATTAAATGATTAATATATTGAAAAATAGTTGGATTTTTTCACGTAATAATAACTTAATATTCAAAATTTCATCTTAAATATGTTTAAAAATTTTATGTTTATTCTGCTTTATTATTTCGTGTTTCGTCATCTCTGTGACGTCATTCCGTCAACGTAATTTTAGAAAATTATATTTTTTTGATTATTTACATTTTTCTTAGATAAAAAAATATCGATTTTATTATAGTAAAAAAAATATTTCAGGTTATACTAAAAATAAGAAATAAATTAAAAATAAAATAATTATTAACATAAAAAAGTCATCCAAAATAAATATTTATAAAAATATTATTATTCCTAACATTTTTTATTATATTAAATAAATTTATTTTTTATATTATTTTTATATCATAAAAAGTTTAGTCGTCTCTGAGATGTCATTCCTTTATATCGAAGTCACTTGCGAGTGCTGCCAACAACGAATGATAATTAATGATAAACATTTGATAAAAAAAAAAACAAAAAGAAGTGCAACATTTCCACTAAACTGTTAAAGTGAGCAAGCAATTAATGTAAGCGAATGGCGGTGACAAGGAATAAACAAGCTTTTGTTCTCTTATTTATTAGTAATAAAAAGGTGTCAACCGTACGAGATCATCCGGTGCCACAATACTCCATCATCATCATCATCATCATAGGAAGTCGTTAATTGACTAATGCTAATTGAGTTGAGTACGCTATTATGTAAGTTGAGTTGTTGTTTATTTTTTATATTTCTATTTCCTCCGACAGGTGCTGGTGGTCGCTTCCTCCTCTTCTATTTTTCACAAATGGAAGCCACCGCGTTGCTCACCTGTCTGCTCGTCATCGTCCTCCTCATCTATTACCTGCACCGACGATGGACGTACAGGGGACCCCCTCGAGTGACGGGGTTCCCTCTGGTCGGCTACCTGCCTTTTATAGGTAAAGAGCCCTACAAGACGTATGAAAAGCTCATCGAGAAACATGGTCCTATATTCAGGTGAGTCAATGAGGCACGGGTCGTTTGGAATTTAGCGCCTCCCTTTTTCAACGTCACTGCTATGTCAATATTTGATAGATCTATGTCAACTTGTATTAATTGAGATAACACTTGTTTTCTATACTGATATATATTTTTTTTATTATTATTAATATTTTTTTTTACAAATATGGATGATCTATAACAACTTTTTAGTTTCATGATTTAAGTTAAATTTTTTTTGAATGAACCAAAAAAAAAACCAAAACAAAACCGATGACATGACCAGAATAAGTTCATGGCAGCAACATTTTAACAGAAAGCTTATCAGGGATATAAACATTATTTAATTGATGAAGTTGATGAAGGCCTTGTCATACAAAGCGGGAAAAAAAAACACACAATTCCGACCGGTTTCGCCTTGTAAGGTCCGCATCATAAGTTTGGAAAAAGTTGGTTTTGGTTGATAATTTTTTTAAAATTGCTTGGAACAATTAAAAGTGTTCTTATTTATCACTTTACAGATACATCTTTATTTATCTTACAGGGTGGTGGTTCTAATTAAAGTGAGACCATTTAGACCCTTCTAGCGGCCGTTCTGGTAATCAGATTTTGACGAAACTTGACCATGGGGCAATAAAAAAATTAGTTCACATTTTGACCGCTACGTCAAAATATGGCGCATGAATAATAACAAAAACAAGTTAGAAGCAGAGCATTTGTTCAATGTGCATTCCATTTGTGGCAATGACATGTTCAAAGCGCATTATTGCATGTTCCACAGTAGAGCCAAGGGTTTCCTCAGGAATCGCAGTGGGGATTTGGCGTGTTATGCTTGCTTTCAATTCAGGGGCAGTCCAACTTCTTCCTCCGTAGCCATACGATCTTACCAAATATGCCCACAACCAGAAGTCACAAGGGTTTAAGTTAGTGATGTCAAGATCCGGATATCTGGATCTTTTTTCGGACCTAGGTCCGAGATCCGAGATCCGGATCTTGGTCAGAAATCCGAGATCCGGATCTTGGATCCGAGATCCGAAATTCGGATCCTATATCAGGAAATTGTGTATATGCAAACTTTTTCTGAAAGCCGTTTATAAATGCTTTTATTAAGTGATAGCCTAGTCATCTTAAGTCCTAATTAGTCTTAATAAGCATCCAGCGAAAGGATCCGAAATCCGGATCTGATATCCGAGATCCGAAATCCGGATCCGACATCCGAGATCCGAAATTGCTAGAGATCAGCGATCCGGATCCAACGGACATCACTAGTCCGGTGAACGAGGAGGCCATGCAGTTGGAAAAGTTCTCGAAATCACCCGAACATCTCCAAAATGAGCACGAAGCAGTTCCTTCACTCGTCGTGCTATGTGGGGTGTTGCACCATCTTGCATAAAGACAGTACATAGTGTCTAAACATTGTCTTTTTGTTGTAAAGCAGGAATGACTTTCTGCTGTAGAAGTTTGCAGTAACGAGCACCAGTGAGTATTCTCTTCAAAGAAAAAGGGGCAGATGCACAACCATCGGCTTTTCAGTACCCCAGATGCGACAGTTTTGAGCATTTACT
This sequence comes from Rhysida immarginata, assembly GCA_023313115.1. Taxonomy (NCBI): domain Eukaryota; kingdom Metazoa; phylum Arthropoda; class Chilopoda; order Scolopendromorpha; family Scolopendridae; genus Rhysida; species Rhysida immarginata. The sequence continues at coordinate 28,483 of JAHWFO010012686.1, forward strand.
GCTCCGTCTAGTGTGAAATGCGCTTCATCTGACCACGGCCATGCATTATAGACAGAAACTGGCTTGCAAAATCAGTGCATTTTTCCGGATCTTCATGAAGCAACTTTTGAACCATATGGATACTACCATTTTAAAATGGAACGCAAAACTTTATGTACCGTAGACGACGGAATAGACAAATCACGTGATACGGCTCGAGCACTTGCTGAAGAATATAGGGAACTTGAAGCTCTATCCACTACAGCAGCAACAATTCGTTTCCGTTCTCTCCCTGGCAGCACACCCAACTCACTATTTTCTTCATACTTCTTAATCATCTTTTTTAAACCATTAATGGACATAGGCCCATTTCGCAAGTCGATATTCTCTTAGTGCAGCAGAAGCATTATTGCAGTTCTGGTAAAACAACTTGACCAATAAAGCTCGATCCTTTTTAGCTAAAGCCAACGTCAAGAATGACTTTACATTTAATTTCACTTTTCTAATTTTACATCTCATTTGCATAACGTCTCTGAATGAGTAAAAATTCTCAGATAGTTTCTTACATGACCAGCGCCATATTTTGACGTAGCGGGCAAAATGTGAACTAATTTTTTTTATTGCAAAATTCTCTTCCCCATGGTCCATATAACATATATCTCAAGTTTCGTCAAAATCTCATTACCCGAACGTCCGGTAGAAGGGTCTAAATGGTGTCACGTTAATTATAACCACCCTGTACTTCTTAAAGCGTTTGTAATACCCAAGTTGCTTTATTGCGCTTGAATATGGTTAGGCCTGCAATACACAAGCTCTGAGTTTTATCCACTGAAAATTTACTAGTGGTTACAGGTTCCTTGCTACAAGGACTAAATCTCAAAGTGTTCTGGATGCTAATAGACATCTGTTTGACATTAATACTATTCTCAGTAAGTGTCTTTTTAATATATCAGGTTGTTGCAAAAGTTTCTTCCGGTTCTAGAACCCGTGTCCAAGAAGGGCTCATTTTCCGAGGGGGGTGTTCATATGTTTTCAAATGAATATCTTTGCTATACTGCATCCAAGAATCAACTTTGTGACTTTACCTGGAATGGACCTTTGAAGCGAGCATATTGGAGCAATAATCTTGTACGAGTGTTCTGGAAAGATCAGTGCTGCCAAAGTTTAGGTGATGGCACTGTTAGTTTACGTACAATACAAGAATGGTTCAGACGCGGAGATAGCACTTTTCAAGATGCACCTCTCTGGTCGGCCAATCATGATTTTAGATGGTGATCTACGCCAAGCAATTGATGAAGATCACAATGTAACAACGAGGGAAGTCGCAGAACAGTTCAAGGTTCACTTTTCAACCATTGCCCGGCTGAATCTGTCATTCAATAAAATGAGTTTTTTGTGTTGGAATAAAAATCCGGAAAAAACTTTTGCAACAACCTGATACTATATCCTGTCCAACGAAAGTTGGAGTGAGCGTGTCCAGTTAAACTTCCTATTTCAATTGTTAGACATTGTTGATTCTACTTTGGCAACAATGTCTCACAATTGAAATAGGATGTTTAACTGGACACGCCCACTCCAACTTTCGTTGAACAGAGAATAATAGGGAGTGCGCCCCTGATATTATTGCCGATTTCAATTTCAAGGATCTTAAAAAAAATGCGAGGGGGGGGAGGACAAATTTAAGCGATACTGACCTTGTAACGAAATTGGGTAATGATTCTAAGAACAATTTCAGGAATTTTGTTTGTTGTTTAAGCTCTTTTATTTTTGTTTATTTCAGCTGCTTCTTTTTTCTTACATTGTTAGTTTGACTCCGCTACTTTTTGCTTTCGTCTTAGCTTTAGTTTTCTTTGTAGTTTATGTGTGTTTTTAGTTACCCAGTGTCTATCTTACCCTGTCCCTCTTTCTCAGTTTGACTCAGCTCTTATTTGCTTCTGTTGTAGCGTATTCTTCTTGTATTTTATGTGTACAGGCTCTGGGCTACGAGGTACTTCCACCCCCCCCCCCCCGTACTCACCCGACTTCTTCCCTACCGATTACCATCTTTTCCAGAGCCTGGACAATTTTCTCCGGAGGAGAACATCCCTAACGGAAGCCGTAGTCGAAAACGCGATCCGGGAGTTTATTGGCAAGGATGTTTGGATTGCAATGGGGTTATTTGGATGTTTGGATTGCAATTTCTTTGATATATTTCATGCTATATCTTAGCATTGAAAGTTTCCAATGGACCAGAATGATACCATTGAACCTATTTTGACTGAATTTGACTACCAAGTAAGAGCATCACGTGACTTCACCTAATTCACAAGCCTTTAGCTATCGAATGGCAAAGAGAACAGCATTGGTCAATGCATAGGCCATTTATACATGGAATTGTATACTGAAAATTGTGGCCCGCTCTGGAGTAAGTTATGCATATAGAGTGGTATCTGGTTCCAGGACTTTTCTCAATTTCCAAAGACCATCTTAGAAGCCAAAGGCACTCCAACATCATAGTAAGTAAAGGTTTCCTTGTTTTACCTTCTATTTTTGGTCCTCTATGTGCTGAGAGGAACGTTTTCTGGTTGGTAGACAGAAGTAATATGTATATTTTCAAAATTTTTTTCTTTATCAGATTCTAGGTACCTTTAACTAAGTTTTCAAGTTTATTTAAGCACTTGTCATAGCGCTTAATGTACAGAGGTTGAGTCAAAAGTAATGGTCGACTCAGGAGGTAGGGGAGTTAGAGATTAGCCAATTTCTGGGCGAAGTCCATTTACCTCAAGAGTATATCGCAGTATATTAAGAGAAAAGAGTGAGGAGAAACGTCAGTACGAATCAAGGTTATTAGAATAATAAGGTTGCGCGCTCAGAGCAGATCTCGCAACTTCTCACACAATCTCAAAAAGATCCCGGCGTGCTGTGACGTCATCCAAAGGCGAAGTGAAGCGATTAGCAAATGAATCAGCGCGAATTTCGGTTTGATTGAGGCATTATTAGGTATTTTTGTGGAACTCATGAGAGCTATTTTGGAATAAAATTGTTGCTCGATACGGCCTACATCCTGATGAAGTGAATATAGAGTAATTAAACTTTAAATTTTATTGTTCAAATGGTTTGCAACAGTGCAATAGCGTGTTGCCAGAATGAAGGAGAGGTGGAAGGCATTTAGTTCTTCTCTTTTCCCCAGGACTTTTTTGCTATAACCCTAAACATTGAATTTATTTTATTACGCATCTAATTTTTTAGAGTTTCTTTTAAATTTGACTATACGAGAATTCTCTTGTCTATGAAAGCTTACTCGGTCAATTTTCATTTTTTCTGTTCGATTCAGAATTATCGATATTACACCTCATCTATTCATAACTTCATTTACTGTAAAATCAAAGTTCCAATAATATAGCCATTTTATCGTTTTATTTTAATTTTCAGAAATTACATTTCATGCAATTAATTAATATTCAATTAATTCCCGACCATTATTATGTAAAATTGATTTTCATACTTTTTGTTTGCAATATACCGTCGTGATTGTATCGTTTTAACTTCAGTATCTTGCCTCTGGGTGACGTCACCAGCTTTGCTTGAATTCCACCAATAGGAGGGAACCTTCCCGAACGCGCAACCTTATTATTCTAATAACCTTGAGTACGAATTTGAATAGCATAGACATTGTGCCACGTTAGCCAGTGTAAAAATATGGCAGAAAAATTGGTGATAAGCGGGCTCCGTCGTCTCTATTGGAAAAAGGGGACCAGTGCGCGAGCAGCAGCCGCCGAAATTTGCACGGTGGAAGGTCAGGGTGTTACCAATGAACGGACAGCACGACAGTGGTTCTCCCGCTTTTCGTCTGAAGACATAGGCCTGGAAGATGCGCCAAGGAGCGGAAGACCAAAAGAAGTGGATGACGCAGCCCTACGGCAACGAGTGGAAGCCAGCCCAGGCAGCACCACCCGTGGAATAGCGGCGGACATGGTGACATCACAATGGGAAAGGTTAATAGGAGCTGCCGAGTTGTGCCCCACGTCGCCCGCGCAAGCACAACAACGGGTGAAGGTGTGTCGTCACCAAGGTTCTGCCACATCCAGCATACAGCCCCGACCTGCCACCTTCCGACTCCATCTCTTCCGGTCCATAGCGCACTTCCTGCGTGGCCGGCGCTTCGCCAATGTCAGTGAGGTTGAAAACGCCGAGCGTGACTTTTTCGCCCGGAAACCGAAGGAGTGGCTTCGCGAGGGCATCCGCCAACTGGCTGATCCTTGGATGAAGACCATCGAACATGGTGGACTCTACTTTGAAGATTAGCAATGAGTGGTTCCTGTCTGGTGCTCATTTAAAAGTTTGCGCGGTGATCGGCCACTACTTTTGACTCAACTTTTGGTGCAGCCTGCAATAGTAAGTCGATATCCTTTTTTTCCTATTTTTTAGTTTATACCTGGGATCGATGTACACGGTCGTTTTGGGCAACTACTCTCTAGTGCACGAGGCCTTCGTCACCAAAGGTAACAACTTCAGTGGACGGCCCTCATGTTTACCTTTCAAAGTGGACGAAAATGAGAAAAGTAAGTTTTACAGTAGAGTCAGACCCAGATCAACAACACTTGAGGGTATCTGAGCGGATATTCACCTCCACAGGTTTCGTGTTCCTGCGTGGCGAGGAGTGGAAGATCATGCGCAACTTCACCATGAACGCCCTCAAGAACTTCGCCTTTTGCCAGACCTACACGCGAGACTTCCTCCAGGTGGAGATCCAGGACTTCATCGCCCAGCTGAGACGATTCAAAGGGAGCGTGGTCAACATCGAGCGCATGCTCAGTCAGAGCGTCAGCTGCTGGATCGTCTGCTTATTCACTGGGAAAAGGTACCACCGCTACGACCCCTGGAAAGAAGAGCTCATCAGCACCGCCTCAGAACTGGTCAAGTCCTACAAACTCACCTGTCTTCGGTTCTACCCTCAGCTCAAGAAGATACCCTGGGTCAACAAGCACTGGGTCACCGATAAGACAAAGTACGCTACTAACCTTTCAATGTCGATACCATGAAAAAGCAGAGTAACTACTTCTTTATCTTCCCCAGAGAACTCAAGACGAGATTATGGAAGCTCCTGGAGAGCGAGATCAACGCCATCAAAGTGACCTACATGCCCAACACCGAGCCCCAGAATTTCATCCACGCGTGGATCATGGAGAACGAGAGAAGAAAGAAGAACATCGAACCTTACCAGGACCTCTACTCAGGTAGGCCTAACTTTAAGGTATGGCTTGTAACATATCAAACAACCTTCCTGACTGTGTGTCTGTTTGTGTGTCTGTCTGTCCGTCCGTCTGTATGTCCGACGATTTCTCGAGAATGCTTTAACTTTTTCAAGTTCTTTTTTCGCTGTTCGATAGAGACCCTTCCTGAGCTCACCTGATTAGTTTGTCGTCGAAATCGGTCTAACAGTCACGTGACTATTGAGACCCAAACCCCAGCATGCAATATAAGGCATGTAATATGTCATTCGAACGGAAATGACGAGCCCAAGACGAATATGACATTCTTTTCGATTTTCGAAATGCTACGTCCGGGAAAATGATCCCCAAAAAGTACTTCAATGACCCCTTATTACGAGCTTTAGCTATATAACATTACAAGCATGATCAGTACCTTTATGTGCCTGGCCAGCCATCGTTTGCACGAAAACGTGAAAATGGAAGAACTTAACAGCGATATATCAACTTTTGATGAGCTCTCGTGGACCCCTTCAAGAATATGAACTTAGGGCATGTAATATATCAATCGAATGCTAAGTGAATACAGTGTTACTTTTTGTTTATCATTTAAGCATTGTTGATGGCAGCTTGGAGCACGTGCCCGTTATGAAGCTTTCTGGATGCACGTGCTCATTTCATTTTAAAATTCAGTGCTGTTAGGCCTATTGTTAAATGTGTTAATTAATGTTAGGGCGATGGTTAAAAATGGCTAAATAACGTTAGGCCTATAGTTAAAATGACTAAATAATGTTAGGCCTATAGGTCAAAATGGCTAATTAATCTTAGGCCTATTGTTAAAAATGGCTAATTAATGTTAGGCCTATTGTTAAAAATGGCTAGTTTATGTTAGGCCTACAGTTAAAATGACTAAATATTGTTAGGCCTATTGTGAAAAATGGCTAATTTATGTTAGCCCTACAGTTAAAATGACTAAATAAGGTTAGGCCTGTTAAAAATGGCTGATTAATGTTAGGCTTAGTGTTAAAAATGGCTAATTAAAGTTAGGCCTATTGTAAAAAATGGCTAATTTATGGTAGGCCTAGAGTTAAAATGACTAAATGTTAGGCCTATAGTTCAAAATGGCTGATTAATGTTAGGCCTATTGTAAAAAAAGGCTAATTTATGTTAGGCCTAGAGTTAAAATGACTAAATGTTAGGCCTATAGTTCAAAATGGCTAATTAATGTTAGGCCTATTGTTAAAAATGGCTAATTTATTTTAGGCCTACAGTTAAAATGACTAAATATTGTTAGCCTATTGTGAAAAATGGCTAATTAATATTAGGCTTATTGTTAAAAATGGCTAATTTATGTTAGGCTTACAGTTAAAATGACTAAATAATGTTAGGCCTATTGTGAAAATTAGCTAATTAATGTTAGGCCTATTGTTAAAAATGGCTAATTAATATTAGGCTTATTGTTAAAATGGCTAATTGAAGTTAGGCCTATATTTTAAAATGACGTGAATGCATATATTACAGTAATATTAAGCAACAAATTTTTATATTCTTCTTTTCAGCATATTTGAAAATCGTTTTACGAGTTATATTCTTGTTTAAACTTTCCATGCACGCATTTTTATCCATAGACGCCAACCTGACGGCCACGCTTGACATGCTTCTGGAGGCTTCCGGCGACACAACGCCAGCTCTACTCTTGTGGATCTTCCTGTATCTCATCATGTACCCAGAAATGCAGGAGAAGATCCACGTGGAGATCGACAGGTTCATAGGGCATGAGCGGTACCCAATCCCCGATGACCTCAGGAACTTCCACTACACAAAGGCCTTTGTCACCGAAGCCCACAGAAAGTCAACTATAGAACCTCTTGGAATCTACCGGAGGTAAGTACCATCTTCTTGCAATATACTGGGTACCATGGCCTGAATGTGATATTTTCATATGGCTCTTCCAGGAACAAGAAGAAAGACTTCCTGCAGGGCTACGAGATCCCCAAAGGCACAGTAGTCATCAGCAACCTCTGGAGCGTCCACCACGATCCGAAGTACTTCCCAGAGCCTTACAAGTTCAACCCACGCAGATTCCTCGACAAGTACGGCAGGTTCAAGCCGTGCGAATACCTCAGTTGCTTCTCTTTTGGTAAGCTTATACCACAACAACAACAACAACAACAACAACAACCACGTACTTACTTTTGATACTCATACTTTCTCTTTATACCTAGGCCCTCGAATGTGTCCTGGTAAAAGCGTCGCAGAAGTACAAATCTACCTGTACGTCACCTCCATTCTCCAGGCCTTTGAGCTCAGGACGTCTGAGGGTACGACACTGAGCGAGGATGAATATACATATGACAATATGATCGCCAGACGCCCCAAGCCCTTTGGTATTGTCTTCAAACAGCGACACACGTCTACTACTCATGGGTGCTCGGACGTCGCTGGTAGTTGACCTGGACTTTACTTATGTACATAATTAGGCAGCTAAATGCCGTTTAACAAATGGAAAACGGGTCATGTGACCTATCAAACCACATGAGAATTTTCTGAGAAACTCATTCCACTTGTCAGATTTTGCCTGTCTGTCACAGTTTGCACGCTTCGTCATTGATCTGTTGAGGCCATACAGGGTAGAGACATTTTTTTTTTCAAATGAGAAGTGGGTCATGTGACATATCAAACAACATG
>JAHWFO010012686.1:36348-71092 GCA_023313115.1 Rhysida immarginata
TTTTTTTTCAAATGAGAAGTGGGTCATGTGACATATCAAACAACATGAGAATTTTCTGAGAAACTCATTCCACTTGTCAGATTTCACCTAGCTCTCACAGTTTGGATGCTACGTCATGTTTCTGATCAAATGAAAAATGGATCATGTACCTCACTTCAGAGACGTAGGTACATTTTAACGCTGAATCTCAATCGAAACTGTACTGTACAAAGTTGCTGCCTGGTCAAGAGATGTTGGGAAGGTAATATTTGTAAAATAGACTGCACTTGTATGTGGCATACTCATTCAGCAGATACTTGACAATGTCCTGGTATGAACTTGTGACTTTCCCCCCTTATCTGTTGGATAGACCATTGTTCGGGAAATGCCGAGACACCGGCCTGCTGGAAGAAACAAGCAAAGTTCTTAATGCTCGTTCAAGGTCAGGAATGCTTCAATGAAGAAAGGGGTGACAGTCATATCACCTGTTTAGAACCTATTAACCTGGATCGTCTTCGTAATATGATGTCCCACATGCATCTTTCGGTAAGACAATTTTAACTTCAGGACAACCTCTCGTAATCAAAGTTCCATTAGCTTAACTATTTTGTCCTTTCTTCACAGACCCATGCTATTGAAAATCAATGTGCCAGATGATAACTTTTCAATCGACTCCTGTATCTTTAGAAGCGGTATGCAGAATAGAAATGAAATCTTGATAATGGAAACATGTACACCATTATGTGACAGAAAACTGGACTAATTTAGTTTAGTATTTCAACATGCAAATCTTTGGACCTTTACACTCTACACTGATGCTCAAAATTAACAGGACAAACACATTTTCGTGGATTTGTCTAAAACTAGTGGACCGATTCCATTGAAATTTGGTAGGGTAATAGAATAAGCTATCACGACTAATTATTGAACATAACTTTCAAATCGTGCTCATGAAACTATGGAATGTCAAAAACAAGATTGCATTAAGGGTCTTTTTAGGAGGCTAATAGGATGTATGGTCACCTCTAACAGAGCAGCAATATAGCTCCTGGAGGGTTCTGGGAAAAACCTGGCGAGCAGCAATTCTCCTGCCCAGTGTATCCCAAACATGCTCTATCGGGTTCAGGTCTGGAGATCTTGCTGGCCATTCCATCCTTTGAATATCCTCCTCTTCGAGGTAGGTATTCGTTGACCAGCCTTGCCCTATGTGAACGAGCATTATCGTCCATAAAAACGAAATGGGGACCAAAGGCACCCCTGAAGAGCTTTATATAGGGTGCTAAGATGTCGTCCCTGTACCTCTGAGCAATTAGAGAGCCTCTCTCAAAAACGTGGAGGTCTGTGCGTCCGTCCAATATGATGCCCCCCCCCCCCCCCCCAGACCATGACACCATCACCATCATAGTAGTCAACTTCCGTGATGTTAGAGGGATTGTAGCGTGCTCCTGGTTCTCTCCAGATGAAAACTCCCCGGGAAATCCGTGCTTAGACTGAATCTCGACTCATCACTGAATAAAACACAGGCCCATTGTGCTTGGGTCCAGAGCTGGTGTTGTCTGCACCAAGTCAACCGGGCTCTCCTGTGTCCTAGGGTGAGTGGGATGCAGACCGCTGGTCTCCTGGCATACAGCCCTCTCTCGTGAAGCCTACGGTAAACAGTGTGCCTCGAAACAGAGGTTCCAGTAGCAGACGAGAGCTCGTTTGCGAGCTGAGTGGCCGTCTTCTTGCCCTGGTCGTCTGCATATCGTCCATAATTCCGAGATGACATTTCTCGAAACAACATGTAAAAATCTCGCAACTTGTGCTTGGGTCTGTCCAGCCTCCAATCGTCCCACTGCTCTCCACCTTTGGGAATCTTGTAACCTTCGGTGATGTTCCATGGCTAGAATGTCCAAAACTTAGACGCATCAGCCTTTTAAAGCGATGTCACAAAGACGGTTATTTGGAAGTAGCTTAATTTACATATGCAAAGAAGGACTTGAACGATTATTATTAGTTAGTACTAATCCTCATTGTTAACTTGCTTCAACCCCCAAATTTCAATGGAAACGGTCCACTAGTTTCAGACAAATCCATTTGTTCTGTTAATTTTGAGCACCAGTGTATAAACCTTAATAGTTCTGAGATACTGGCTAAGTCAGCTTGATAATAATAGTTAGTATTAGCCCCTGTAATTACTTTTATTTTGTAAAAAAGTCATTTAAAATTATGTTGTATTCTTTCTTTAATTAATTAAATAAAATTCAAACATCCGACTCAACATTGGAAATATGATTTTGTAATATAAAGATAGGAAAAGTTGTAGAACACCTAAAAATTAGTCTGAATCCTTTTGCAACAATGGTTCCTTAATAAAAAATAATTCTATGATGCCAATTTTGATCAACAGCTTTGCTCATCCAACTTAGGTAACCACAAAACTTGTTGCCCGTTTTAATTCCGTAAAACAAAATGATGTACACAAAAAGTCCCCAAAGGTAATCCCCATTGGCATCTAGCACCTTCTGCCAAAGTCTCTCTCTCTCTCTCTCTCCAGTTTGATCAATCCCCTGGATGGAAAACTTGCCGGTCTTGGACTCAAAGAAGTCCGTGAGTGCCTTTCTCAGGTCTCTATCATTGGTGTAGGAATTTTCCACGAAGATGGTTGTCCAGAGAATGGAAAAGGGGAGTAAAGTTGATGACACAGTTTCGCAGCCAAGCCGTTCTATCACAGATGAAGAGAAACAGATGGGAAACTCTACCACGTGACTAGAAATCGCTACGTCATTTTTCAATACTACTTTCGTGGCGCTAGTGAGAACACAATTTTGAAACTAATAAATAAAATAATTACGCAGTTTATGTATTAATTCTTACATAATGGCTGTGGTCAAAGACCCTGACCGGTGAGAGAATGATGACGTAATTTCTCACTGGGCTAACCGTCTTTTTCTCGGTGAGGATGGTTAGACTAACCGGTTAGGCATAACAGCGCTAACTGGCGTTTTTGACCGCATTAAAATGACGTCACAGTTTTCTCACCAGGATTTCTGACCGACCAAGCGCTAACTCTTCTCACCGGTGAGAGTTTTTGACCTTAGCCAATGTTAAAACATATAAATTTATATTCAAAACTAAATATTGTCTTGTTGATTTGTCACGTGGTCACTCATGTGAAGCACTTATGTTTATATTAGCTCCCAGTTGCTCGTGTTAATCAATAACGAATCGTGGTAATGCAATAATAATTTCTTTTCATCTGCGATAATCCACCTGGCATCGTAAAACCGGTTTTCAAAGTTTTTAATTAATTTGAATTAAATTAATAAATTAATTCCGATGAAAAGAACGTTAAAGAACGCATTTACTGACGTCATATATGACTTGCCTCTCCAACAATCCATTTGCCGGAGAATGACGTAATTATGACTAAACTGACAGTAGCGCCGCGAAGTCAGGAATGTTGTTAAGGAAAATTTCATTGGGTGACTTTCGTCACGTGATCTCTGAAAAGTTTCCCTTGCGGCTATAGGGAGTTTCGTCTCTGTTTCTTATTCCTCTGTGGTTGATGACACAGTTTCCCAGCCAAGCCGTTCTATGGTTTCCCTAGCCACTTGCGCTCCTTCTGCTGCAATGTCTGTTGCGCACGTTCCAACTGCTGGGAGTACAGGTCTCGTAGTGAACCATTTGGCGTCTAGTCCACCAGACACACTAGACTAATGGCAAATTCTCCCGACCCGAATTTCTGGAACCAATGCCTTGCGGCGCGTTCATTCGCAGCATCACCCCCAAACGCAAGACACATTCGGCGATTCGATGCTGCTGCTGACAAACCCACCTTCAAGTCGTAAAGCAAACAACACGTAACCATCTCCTTCGATACCTCCATTTGTCTTCACTTCTGCACGAGATGTGATGGATGGATTTATACAGGCTAACCTCCCTGCTTCCCCTTGAGAGATTTTGGACCACACTGTGGACTCATTTCCATATCTTCTGGCACTTCCTTTCGTGTACAAACTGGCAGGGTACACTCAAAATGAAATGGTTGACATGGCATTTTGTGTGTGTCTAAAAAGTCTGACCGGTCGAAACCCGTCGCGAACAGCCTGTCGATAAAGTAACGACCGGTCGCGATGAGCGTTTTCATAATCGCGACCGGAGTCCAAGGCCGGTCGGCTGCCTCGGTGAGTAGAATCAAAATGGAGGAATCAAGTGTTCGAATGCCCGATACGTAATAAATCCATTTTGGAGAAAGGAGATGGCGAACTACATATTGGGTAGCATCAAGAAACAAGGAATGAATGAATACGAAAAAGAAAACTTATGTATACACAATTTTAAATCGCAAATGAGGAAACTTGCTGCGACGCCATTTAGAATCAGAATGCTCACGACCGCGCTGTCCATGAGCGACCAAACGGTAGGAAACGGCCGCCGACTGATCGCCGATCATACCACGTGACCTATTGGCGACCGGTTGGATTTTTTAGACACACCCTTTATTATGGTGCAAGTGAACAAGATGTATGCTGAAAGATATCCAAATCGCCGCCATCCTTCTAGACAAGCAGTTAGGAAAACGTGCAAGACAGGGACTACCAAAAACAGGACCAAATGAGGACACTGCCACAGTTGTTCTTGTTGCAGTTACTGCCAATCCACATACCAGCATACGTGATGATATTGGTTGCAGTGTAGGCTCAGTGTGGAATGTGCTTCATGATTATAAATTTCATCTAATTCATGTGCGCTTTCATCAAAGCCTTAATGCACGTGACTATTAAATACCATGGTTTGCAATGAAACTGCCCCACCAACAAGGAGTTAGCCGACCTTATCCATATTTAGTGGGGGGGGGGGTTCGTCTACCTCCGACTAGTAAACGATTAGATGCATGCTCACGGGACATGACCATTTGGGTTGATACAGGATGTCCGGGTGTGTGTATAGGCTCATCAATTGACACCTGTGCGAGGAGACGTTCCATGGAGTAGGGAGGAAGCAACTGCCTCGTGAACGTACAACGATCTCAATACCGTGACGGCGACAACGACAACCGTTCACGCAATCAATGGACTTAGAATGAGACTCTCCGAGGCTGGATGGCCAACCAAACGGATGGCTGTCTATGTGTAGCGGGACGCACAGACGGCAGGCCGAAGTTGGAGGCAATGGCGAGAGGAAGGCACACGTACCAGAAGACCAGGCTCTGAGGCCCGGAGAAGCACGTCAGCTCGTACCGATAGACGGATACTGCGAACAGCGCTTGCGGACATCACTATTCCCGGTCCTGCTCCAGTGTCAATAGCGACAATAGCACGCCGGTTACACGCCGTGACAATGTCTGCCAGGCGTCCATTGTTGTGTCTTTCTTTGACACCTGAGCACCTGGTGTCATGAACGAGTGGGCTGGCGAATGGAATGGCGCCCGGTGGTCTTCAGCGACGAATCACGCTTTTGTTTGGACATCGAGGAGAGACGCGGATGGGTGTGGCGCAGGCCATTGGAACGTGCCAATGAACAATGCATCCGGTATCGCCATCGTGGACCAACACCCGGGATCATGGTCTGCGGTGCCATCGGCTACGATACCAGAACGCCTTTAGTCACCATCCAAGGCACCCTGACAGCAGCACTGTACGTCACAGAGATTCTGCAGCCCGTATTATTGCCCTTTCTGCACACCATACCCGGCGCAGTCTTTCAGCAGGATAACGCCAGACCGCACACGGCAAATATGAGCATGGCATGTCTGCATGATGTCAACTGCCTGCGGACCATGGCAGACCTATCGCCAATTGAGCACGTGTGTGACTGGTGGGACGTCGTTTACGATCACCCCGCAAGGCCTGGGCAGACGTACCCGAAGATGACATTCGCCACCTGTATGATCCCCTACAGCTGCGACTGGAACAATGCATCGCCGCTAGAGGGGATACCACAACCTACTGACGCCGCCTTCCATTGGGACACCCTGTAATAAAGACGTGTTCAGATGTATCTCTTGCTGTATACCTACTTTTGGCTCATTCGATTAAATCCTTGTGGGTGGAGCAACTTCATTGCAAAACAGTGTAATAGTGTGCAAGAGTTTATCGAAGAGATGGCTTTATGAGAACGTTCTGAAATTTGGTTTCAGCAGGAGGGTGCACCTCCGCATTTTTCAATGGCAGCACGTGATTGTTTCAACTTGATGTTTCCAGAAAAATGGATTGGAAGAGGTGAACCATACAGGTTTTTCTATCGAAAAATGGAAGGAAAAATTCTGCGACCTGGGTTCGAACCAGGAACCTCGGTTGTCATGGCCGACGCCTCTACCAGTTGGGCTATCGCAGACACCTGGCAGCATGCTGTCTCAAGGTGTCTTAAAGACAACCAAGTTGTCATGGATGAAAGCCCAATGGGAGGCAACTAGTAGAGGCGTCGGCCATGACAGCCGAGGTTCCTGGTTCGAACCCAGATCGCAGAATTTTTAGCCACCAGTCAGTTTAGCCGAACTACAGCAGAGAATTACAATTTCATGCGCAGCGATAACCGCTACAACAAAGCCAGCTGTGCATCAGTCCAGCAAGTTAAAAAGCACATACATCATTTGGTATATTTTCGCCACCAATAACCAGTTAACTGTACACGATCTTCAATTAAGTACACCAACAGCATGTTGTACCAACGAGTTTAGGTTAGGTCCTTTTAACTGGACACTGCTACAAGTATACAACAATGTCATGTACTGAAAAATACCTTGCTCTATACTTGCACCAATGTTCAGCTAATGACACATTATACGCTCACATGTCAAAAGTCTCGAGATAGCAGTGGACTACAGGATCGGGACACATTAATATGACCTCTGCTCGAACATGTTGGAAACAGCAGACGTGTAGTAGCATCCCTTAACACAGCAATTGTCGCAGTCATGGGCAGAGCAAGTGACCTGTCAGGCCTCCAAAAGGGGGGCAGCATTTCAGAAACTGCCACCTTTGTGAACCGCGACTGGACGAACAGGACAGTTTCGAGCAACCGAAGAAGTAACTGTGGGGCCCCAATCGCCGTGCCACTGTTGAGCCACTGACACAGCAAATGAACAGTGGGGCCACTAGGCGTGTCGGCACCAAGACAGTACAACGCTCCCTCTTGAGATTGGGGCTCCGGAGCAGGCGTATGATAACAGCACCCATGCTGACGCCTGAGCATCGCCGAAAACGCCTCCAATTTGCAATGGACTATCGCCATTGGACCTCGGCCGAGTCGCGGTTTCTGGTGAACAGAGTGGACGGACGATGGAGAATTCGCCAGGGAAACCTCTGAGAACAGGCATCCCGACACCATCGTTGGCAGACGACAGGCTGGTGGGAGGTGTGAGACTGTTTGGGGGATTTTTTCGTGGTATGGTCC
The DNA here is from genome assembly GCA_023313115.1 of Rhysida immarginata. NCBI lineage: Eukaryota > Metazoa > Arthropoda > Chilopoda > Scolopendromorpha > Scolopendridae > Rhysida > Rhysida immarginata. Next base: position 43,705 of record JAHWFO010012686.1, read on the forward strand.
GAGTCCACTGATACCGCTGGAGGGTACATTGAATGCTGTTCGACAGTGTTTCCTCAGGGTGATGGCACCCTTCAAACAGGACAATGATCCCTGCCATACTGAACCCAAAATTGTCCACGACTGGTTCCAGGAGCATGAGGATGAATTCGAGCTACTCCCATGGCCACCAAACTCCCCGGTCCTGAACCCCTCTGAACATTTGTAGGACCATCTCGATCGCCATGTCCGCAAGCTGGAGCCTCCACCACGCACGGTGACGGGATGCACTGAACGCCGAATGGTCCCAGATACCTGAAACCATCTTCCGAGGTGGATATTTCAGATACTAGCAGGGGTCATATTAATGTGTCCCGACCCTGTATATTTCAAGTGGCAGTAGCGTCATGTCCATAAGCAAATCAGTGTGAGTAGGTTAAGTCACACCGTCATGAGCAAGGGGTGAGGTGTTCAGTGTGACAATGGCTACACAACGAGAGCTACCAACTTGACGGCATTACCTCCCACCATGGACAACGCAGTGTTTGACCACTGAGTAGGATGGTCACCGCTAACAGGCAACTGACACTACGTCAGATGACATCAGATAACGAAATCTGGTGTCCATGAGATATGGAAGCAGAAGACCCGTGAGGGTGCCCATGAACACATATCAACTCGTAGGGCTCGAGTGTGACGTAAACCCCATGAGGCACTATTAACAAACAGTTCTTTTAATCAATTGAACATCCAAGTACATGGACATGCAACTACTTCACTATAAACATAAGGTGACAGGGTGCCCATAAAGTCTGGAAGCAAGTAACCAGGGTACCATCGGATCCAGGCTTCATGTAGCCACAAGCCAATTACAAACGCAATGAGATAGGGCGGTCTTAGCATTTATTATCACAGAATTCACATGACATGACAATGAGGAAGAGTTTACAGTTCCTGCTAACTTGACTGACACATGACATCAACGACATGTACCTGTCCAGTTTTCTACAACAAATTCCCAGCCTTCCTTGCGAGGGCGACGATGTCTGCACTGTTTGATGCGATGCCATGGAAGAAGTCCGCCCACTGCTGGAAGAGGCGCTTCATGACCTGCTGACTGGGGCCTTTCTCATACGTGGATGCCGTGTAGGACGCGTTCCTAGAGGCCTCCCAGCACAGCCTGTGCAGATCGGTGGCATCCTGCTCCAGCCTCGCAAAAACCGACTTGTAGGGGCTTCGGATGCGATCCAGCTGCTCCTGCGTGCCATGGCTGAAGATGATCTCCATTTCCGCGATGCGATCAGCCTCGTCCAGCAAGTTTTGCTCCGATTTATCCAGGACAGCCATCAGCGCTTCGAGTCTCACCTTCTCTCGCTCCTCGAAATGGTTGGAACGGAGAGTGTCGGCCATTTTGTGCGCCAATTCCCGCGCTGCGTCCGCCATGCCGATGACCACTTCGTGAATGTCGCCGATGATGCCCACTATTGTCGCACACACCTCCGCCATCCTCACGACACCGCCAACATACTCCTCCTACTACGCATCCACTCCTTCCATGGTCGAGAGCAACAGTTTGGTGTTACTGTCGCCGCTTCTAGTGCTGATCGTAGAATGCCCACAATGGCGTCCACGGGTTCTCGAGAGCATTGTTGTCCTGCACACTTCCAAGGCGCATTGGACAGCATTGTTGGAAGACGGGATTGTTAAAAATGCAACTCATCATGCCAAACAATGGAAAAGGCTGATTGACAAGGAATCACGCAACAATGTTCATTTAGATGGTGGTGATACAAGAAATGATTCAATACGTCCAGAAGAACGTTGTACAGGGTGGCACCCACGCTCCTCCTAGAGAAGAATGGTTCCGACCAGATTTGCATGAAATCGTCAGTTTGGTATCTGCATTGTACTGGAACAGTTGACTGCAGGTGTGGTGGCACACAACTCATGTTGACCTGGTTCTGGACGCTCACGCACGATTGACCCATGCTAAGACCGTCGAACAGTGGGCACGGACCATGGGTCACCGTCTGCTAGCTGAAGGACTGCGGGCACGGATCCCTCTAGCCAGACGCCCACTTCTGTTTGAACACCATGCTGCGCGATTACAGTGACTGGAGGTCTGTGCTCTTTAGTGATGAGAGCAGATTCTGCCTGTACACAAATGATGGACGTGTAGGTGTGTGGCAAAGAGCAACGGAGCGCCATCTTCCACAGCGCATTCGTCTCATGGGGTAGGGTGCGTCCACAAAGTTTCAAGACTGGAACTCTTCGCACGGAAGCCTGTCAAATCGCTGGACCGCTGGATTTTTGACGCACTCTCCAAGCTTTCGACGGGGGTCACTGACACGCACTCACGTCACTAGGGATCTTCTCACTCCAGCGTCTCGGTTAGCTGACACCCCCCACTACTTCACCCTGTCGGTAGAACCGGTCTGCGCGCCTTCCCCTAATAGCATTCGGTACGTCCGGCAACAGATTGTGAAACCTTTTCTTCTGTTAACCTGCAGGACTTACAGGTATTGGACATTGAAACTGAAACACCTTCGCAAATAGCACTGGTTACCCCCAGGGCTGAACAGAACCTTCTGCTAGGTAATTAATCGTATGCATATCAATGAATCACGTGTCAGAGGTCTTGGTAGTCACTCCAGTAGAAAAGTTCAATAGTAAGCTTCAAATTGTCTGTGCAGAGCGCTATAATGGGAGACATATCCGACTTCAAAAGAGGGCAGATTGTTGGGGCGCGTCTAGCAGGTGCATCTGTGTCCAAATCTGCCACACTTTGTGATGTCTCACGTGATACAGTATCCAGATTGATGTGTGCATATGAACAGGAAGGACGAACCACGTCCGGGAGGAGCAACTGCAGGGGAAAATGTCGGAAGTTGTCGGAAAGAGACGTCAGGACATTAACCAGGATTGTTGCACGAAAGCGGAAAACCACCGCAGCAGAAATGAATCCACACCTCCAGGAACCTGTGTGCACGAAGACAATCCGTCGTTACCTGCATAAATCCAACATCCATGGCAGGGTTGCTATACCGAAGCCTTTCATCAGTAGTACAAATGCCTCCAAGCGGGTTCAGTGGTGCCGGACGCATAAAACGTGGACGTTGGATGACCTCAAACGCGTCATATTCTCGGATGAGTCCAGCTACACTGTCTTCCAAACAACAGGGAGGGTATTCGTCTGGAGGAGCCCCTCTGATGCCTACAACCCAGACTGCTTGGCAGCCACAGTCAAACACGGAGGTGGATCAGTAATGGTTTGGGGTGCAAACTGTGCAGGACCTCTACCGATCCTTCCCAAGACGTGTTGCTGCTGTGCTGGCTGCCCACAATGCCCCAACACCTTATTAAAGATTTTGGATTTCTACCAGGTGTTTCAATTTCAATGTCCAATACCTGTACAGCATGCGGTACTACTTGCCTGACCAGCACGAACGTTACGTTGCATGAAACCTGATGGGACGTAACGTTCATCGTCGTTGCACACCAGCTGCAACAATTCCACAATTGCGCCAGCCTACTCCAAGACGACATCTAGCATCTTTATGAGCGCCTGCATTGAAGCTCGCGGCGGTTATAAGACCTACTATTGAAGCTCGACACCCTATACAACTTTAATGTCTTGCAATTTGAATCATTTCTTGTATGCCACCAATGCTACATGTGGGTAAAATTTCAAATAAACCGACCCATTCCTTCTAGGTACTGCATTTTTCTTCTCCGTTCGACGGCCTGTTTCTTTGATGACGCGTGGGCGTCTACTGCTCATTTATCCATTTTGCATAAATACTACCAAGGGCAGATGAGCCCAGTCGTGCAGTTTCGGAGCTATTCGTTCTGAGTCTTTGGGCCATGAGAATGTGCCCTCTATCCAATTCGCTTAGATCAGCAGCCTTTCCCATCACTCGCAAAATTAAGTGCAAGAATGATTCCTTAAAAGATGGGTAGCCCTCATTCACCTTCCAACCCGTGTAAACGAGGTTAGGCGAGTGGTCGGTTCGTGCTTGGAGAAGAAAACACGGCCCCTCCTCCAGGATTTAGTGGATAGACCGATAGGGGGGGGGGGGTGGACAGTAGACAGACAACAACAATAATAATAACGATCTTATTATGCTATCAGTGTGGGGAAACATGTCTGTCTGTAACTCCAACTCCTCCGAGGCTATAAAAGATTTTCAAAATCTGTTTTCGTCAGTCGATGAATATGGTTCATGGCACGAACCAGTCACAAATATTATCTAAATCGGTTCAATAGCACGTGCACAAATGGTACCTCTATTTTCCCACCTAGCAATTTTCAATGGGGAGATATATCAAACAAGTCGTAATGACGAGATAGAAGCGGTTATTCATTACTATTTTCGTCAGTCGATGAATATGGTACATGGCACGAATCAATCACAAATATTATCTAAATCCGTTCAATAGCACATGCACAAATGGTAGCCTACCTTCAAGACCCCACGTAGCAATTTTCAATGGAGAGATATATAAAGTAATTTATCAAACAAATCCTACACTCGCAGCAATATGGGGTTAATATGAGAGTCCTATGATTCTTCCAATACGACCCATTTAAGAGAGTCATTGGACATATATGTCAGTAAGAGTTATTTGACCCGAATTTCCGAGTCGCCATTCTCGGGTCAATTTACTGGACTATACAAGACTCATTAATTATAGGCGTATATACCTATTTACACATTTATATAGTCATATTTACACACGTGTATACACAATATACACAAGTTTACACACGTGGATACACCATTTTACACAGGCTTACACACCTATTTACACACAGTTATTCATGTTATTACACAAGTTTACATTTGTATACCGCCCTGTATTTGTATTTTAGTCAAAATTCACCAGCAGAAGATAGAACTCCAAGCTTGTAGGCAGAAAAAAGGATTTTAATGCTAAATCTGCTGCTAAATTCTAAAATAACGATTGCCGTGTTCATAGAGTTGACAGCTCTTGAATGGTAGGGAAACGACATCATCAATTTTTTTTCTAAAGTCCTTCATTGATTTAACAATACAATCAACTTGTAATGCAATAAATTCACCATCACTTAACTGATTTGCACAAAAATCAAGGGATTATTTTTGTTGTAACCATTACATCGTTCTCACTATAAATCTGCACGATGCCTTTTCCATTACTTTGGGTAGGCTAAATGGAAACTTTCACGAGGAGGCTGAGGAGAGGAGAAATTCTTGAAGAGATTCAAAGATGTTATGAAGAATATGTACAGGTAGTCCATCTGGAAGATTGATAAGATATTTTGAGTTTCTACAATAGACTTTCAGCCATGAATTCTCAATATGAGGAAGAGTAAAATCAACAGGTTTATGATTCAAGCTGGAGAACATTGCAATAGCGGATTCACCACCAAAAGCCCCTCTAGACTCATTACGATCATATCTGCACACTATGTAGCGAGTGTCAAAGAGAGCAGACGAAGAAATTTCGTCAAGTAACCAGGTTTCAGTGAGACAGATAATATCATAGTTACTGAGTAAAACATTTTGATAAAAGATTTGCTGTTTGGTCCTTAGACCGCGGCAGTTTTGGTAATATAGTGTTAAATCCATAATTAACTTGATGTAATGTCATGAATGAATATAACGCAAAATTAATGATAGTCGAAATTGGTTCCAAGGAACCTGGTTTAGTGGAAACATTATGGTTCAATGCTAAAATATGGCATGTAATATATCAAACGACTTGGAATGATGTGTCATGAATGAATATAACATAAAATTAATGATAATCCAAATTGGTTCAAAGGTTTAAAGTTATCTTTATGTCCAATAGAAACTTACAATATTAACATAGGGCGGTTTAAAATATGGTTCCGCGAATGGTTAGTTTAACCTTTCGGTACTTGGTTATGTCATTCCTTAATGGTTTATTATTAACTATATTCTAGTTCTATAATCTCTGTTATTCCATCTTACGCTGTCACCATAAAAGAATTAGGGCAATATTCGTTATAACACAATAATATAACAAGAAATTAAGCCTCTCGAGGAAGGTATAGGAAAGTAGCGGAAGCCCTGAGTTCATCTATTGTTTTTATTCCTTCATCTGCACTTTTTAACCCCCCCCCCTTTTTTTTTCTATCAAAAATTTATTTTCTTGAACCTTGTATTTAGAAAATATAAAAGAACCCTATCTTCTTTCTTTTCTCATCATTTTCGATCGAATGATATATCACACCCTATATGTTGCCATAAACTTCTTAAGACCAAGTAATTGCCACCCCCACAAGTCCGACCCGATTGGGACGATTTTGCCCAAACTTTACAGTAATGTTGATCTTGTTTAGAGGAATCTGCACACCAAATTTCATTCCTTTATATGCCTAAATACGCGTAGACCTTTTGGTCCCCTCTAATTGGGATTTTCGTCGTAAAAAATGACACCCAAATTCGATCGAACTTAACTGGGGCAACCCTCTCTATGTTCCAGAACGTTTTGCCAGGTGTTGTATTCACAAGAATGTTAAGAAATACTATTAACTTTGTTTTGAAATAACAAGGAACGTATAATCCATTATTATACCACACCTGTTCCTCAATTGATGAATTGCGTCATGGCGCAAATGCAAAAAGCGAGCAAATGAACGAGCCTGGTATAATAATTTATAGACAACACTTAAGTGAACTAGTGTGAAGGAGTCAAGAAGCACAAAATGGTGTGAAAATGCTTTTTATTTTCAAAAAAAAAAAAAAAATGGACTGCATCATGTGACAAAGCATAATTTTTTTGATACCGGTACAGCTCAATAAAATGACAATTTAATTTTTTCATTCCAGTTTCTCCCAGGAGCCACCGAGCGGAGGACGCGAAACAAAGGTACAAAAGTGGAGCGCCTAGAGGGAGGCACTTATCTTGAGGGCATTGACAGCAACCTTTCCGGACGAGTTGGCCAAGACTCGCAGGTAGTTGCGCCAGTCCTTGATGAGCACTCGAAACGCCTCGTCCTCGTCCACCAGCGACGAGGGTACGTTCGAAGTGAAGTGGATATTGATCATGCGACACGTGTCCTTCAGCTTCATGGCTCCCTGGTGGACGCCGTCGAAACCTTCCTTGATGGAGGCCCTGGTGAAGCGCGGCAGGTAGTACACCACTTCATTCAGGTTGTCGGCGTGGTCGAGAAAGGCGCGCCGGTCGCCGTCCACCATGATCTGGAAGCGGCGGACGTAGTCCTTCTGCCACCTGTGCGTCAGGTTAGACTGTCTCACGTCCTCCATCTTCTGCATCAGCTCCACGGAGGCGGCCGCCATGCCACGGAACAGCTTGCACATCTCGCGGACCCTCTCCTCCACGTTTGCGTACACGTCCGCCATGATCTTCACCACAACGATCACTCGACTCTTCTGGCTACGTCCAGCGCATTGGGGCAATTTTTGGGGGGTAATGAGTAATGAAACTGTGAACTTGCCAAAGAGTGATGTTTCGTGAATAACACAAGAATGGAATGCGCTCGCCTCTCCAACATCATCGAGCCGCAGCAATCAACAATGCGCGGTACGTGCACGGCCACTCTCCTCGCGAAGCGCCACCATTGTTGTTGCCAAGAGGATTGATCATACCAGAAACTTCCATTGTTGACGATCCTCTATGGAACACGAAACTGAAAAGCCTGAATATAATCGCTAAAGAAGAAAGGGCAGAAATTGATGATGACGGGAACGTTCCAATAGGTAAGCACCAAACAACCTTCTCTCAAAGACCCATTCATCGCCCATCCATCCAGAAATGAGCGCCGGGACACTCAAATGGTAAGGTTCATTCATCTTTTTACAAATCTAAGCTGGCGGCAAATATGACCATATGCTGTTTATCCAGTTCCTGGTTCCAGTTGGTCATGAGGATGATGGTCAGCTGATTAAGTTCCATGCACAGAATTTGGGGTTAATCTTCGGTATCTGCACAATCGCGCGATGACTAAATCCGCAAATTGAATTGTCGCGATCCTGTAACCGGCCGGGGGGAAACCAACTGATCCCTGTAACCAAATAGGTTGGGGTATATATCAGTTCGTTAGGGGGGGGGGGGAGTCTGGGGGGCGCAGCCCCCCATTTTTTTAAAAATAAATTCACGGTTGCAATTTGACTCGCAGTTGCGATTGTGCAGATACCGAAAATTTACCGAATTTGGTGACTTTGCTCAGTTGATTGGGTCACAGAACTTGGATCCAGGCCTTAAAGAAATCCCAACACGTATTCCCAAACATGATCATGAGTAGCTGGAACAAAATCAACTGAGCAAAATCACAACGTAACTTTTTAACCGTGTAAGATACAACAAAAGTGGCATTGTATTAACAGATTGTTGACAATTAATCGATTTGTAGATATTTGGGTGGGTCACTTCAAGGTAAAGGGTCACTTTAAGTTTTTGACTTTCCGCTGAAGATGGATACCTGGTAACCGAAATACATATCCGGTATTTCAATTTTATTCCTTTTAGACGGATTATTTGGTTGATAATAAAGTGCACGCGAATATGGCACCTTTTTATATAAAAGAGTTCCTCCTTTAAGGGGGGGGGGTATTCAAATACAAGATCTTTATAATTAAAAGTTCCATTTAGACATGGCCATAAAAAAAAACTAGTGGACCAAAAGCTCTAATACTTGGTAATATTATTATTATTATTATTATTATTATTATTATTATTATTATTTGATAAGCATTCCCATAGGAATAAATAAGGTAAAAGGACGAACGATCGACGTAGAACGTCTCCGTCTATATAAAACACTTAAAATCAGAAATAGGTAGCAACGGTAGACGATCGAAACGTTGAAGACGCTTCTCTAGTTAGGCTGATAATATTCCTTGATTCGTCTCCTAAAATGAGCACACGTGACTGGACATCTTGGCGATTCACATTTTATCGGTATACTGCGTAGCTCTGGTGGTAAGGAATTCCATATCGTTATGGCATTATATGGGAAATGTCTGGAAAGAAAAGTTGATATCTTATAGGGAATTTCAATCTTATTTTTTCTTACCGTTCGGTACTTGTCAGATTTTTGAAGCCACTTTACTATGAATGAAGCTGGATGATGGGGATTTCGGAGGGCACCCGACAGTTCGACGAGAAGTCCCGTTACACGTATGGTTTCAAACGTCGGTAACTTTTGTTTGTGGCACAACAAAGTGATTGAGTCATATTTCTTTGCTCTAAAAGTTACTCTTAGCAACGCATTATATGCTACTTTTAATCTCTGAAAATTATGCTGGGGAATACTTGCCCACAGGACTACCGTATAATAGAGGTAAGGGATAATTTTGGTTTCAATGACCACTCTAAGTTCTTTGTAGGATAACACGGATCTTAATCTTTTCATGAGATAGCCGCGGCTTTTCAGGCCCGTAATTATCTTTTCACATAAGCTACTAAATTGTAGGGTATTATCAAACGTGAATCCCAGAAAGGTCAAAGAATGTCTATTTTCACGTTTTCGAGAGATAGTTAATATTTTTGTTTTATTTGCGTTCAACTTCATGCCGCGGGTACTGTACCATTTCTCTATCCATTTAAGATCATCTTGTACTTTAGTCATTATTTCTTCATGTTCGCTTTCTTTATAAGGGGAGTAAAGAATATTATCGTCTACATAGCTGGTTATCTGCAGATTAAATTCATGGTGGTAAAGAGATGAAGTAGCTACCGCAAACAACAAGAGGCCAATACTGGAGCCTTGTATCACTCCTCGTAGCGATTCCTGGTAACTGGGAGGGTCACCATCTATGACATTTTTCCTTGACATGAAGTAGTCTTTTATAAGAGCTAGATACTCTCCCGAAACACCGAAAGATTTTAGATCTTCAAATAGTTGTTGGCGTGAGATGGTATCGAAAGCCTTGGAGATGTCGGTTTGTACCATCATAAAATTATTACCTTTGTCTATGGCTTCCGTAGCTTGTATGTATATTTGCATGGGGCACCAATTTACCCGAGCATTGGGCCGACTGCCCTTTTGTTGTCTTGGTACCCTAGGCCATATTTGCATTGTCAGTTCTCGGAATACACATTTTTCTACAATCTTCGTCAAGGGGGGTAACATGGATATTGGGCGGTAATTGCATATTAGGTTCGGATCTCCGTTTTTATAAATCGGTATGATATTCGCGATTTTCAACATGTCAGGGAATTTTTTCGACTGGATAATTATACAAGAGGGCATGGGAAGTTCATACTAGTGATGTCCGTTGGATCCGGATCTCTGATTCGGATCTGATAATATCCGGATCTCGGATCCAGATTTCGGATATCAGATCCGGATTTCGGATCCTTTCGCTGGATGCGTATTAAGACTAATTAGGACTTAAGAGGACTAGGCTATCACTTAATAAAAGCTTTTAGAAACTGCTTTCAGAAAAAGTTTGCATATACACAATTTCCTGTCTAGGATCCGATTTTCGGATCTCGGATTTCTGACCAACATCCGGTTCTCGGATCTCGGACCTAGGTCCGGAAAAAAGATCCGGATATCCGGATCTTGACATCACTAGTTCATACCCACCAAAAAAAAAATTAGTTCAAAAGGTCACCAACAGCATGGAATGGCGCTCTATGCAATACGAAATTAGACACGAAGACACAGGTCAACAAGTCTGTTACATTAGTCGAAATTAGTTACATGTTGAATGTGGCCTCCATCGTCATCTAGGCTAAGGTCAAAAACCCTCACCGGTGAGAGAATGACGACGTAATTTCTTACTGGGCTAACCGTCTTTTTCTCGGTGAGGACGGTGAGACTAACCGGTTAGGCATAGCAGCACTAACTGGCGTTTCTGACCGCGTTAAAATGACGTCACAAGTTTCTCACTGGGATTTCTGACCGACCAAGCGCTAACTCTTCTCACCGGTGAGAGTTTTTGACCTTAGCCCTAGTAACAATGTTAACCTGTGTCTTCGTGTCTAATATTGCATAGAGCGCCACTTTTCAAGATTGGCGACTTTATTTTTTTGTTTTTATTAAATTTTAATTTTACGATTTTCCCCATTAAAAGGAGACTGAACACATTTAAATTTAAAATATTATAACTTTTAATTACTTCTTCATGCTCTATCGGAATCTGAAGTCAAATTTTAAAAACTGAGGAAAAAATTGGCTCTGACGCATTCTCAACTGCTTTTTATTGTGTAATCTTTTGAAATTGCGTTACTAAAGCTGCTTACACAAGAAATAATGATGAAATAATCCAAAGTGCAAAATTTCTACTTGAAACGCTACAAGTCAACCTAAGTTCTACATTTTCTTCTGCGTTGTATAGAAGAAACCCTGCATGGATGAGAAGTTGGATTTATCAGATACTGTATTCTTTAAGAATTTTAAATCTTCTCACGATTATATATCAAATTCTATTCTATTTTTGTATACATTTACCGCAGTTCGCATTTTGATAATTAACAACTTTGTGCAGCTGAAACAGCTTACACATGTGGAGGCAATTGAGCATTTTTTAGCTTAAAGGTGAACGATTGGTGGAATGTAGGTCGACAGTCGAATAGGGCTGTTACGCAAACCATTTACTCTCTTCGTCCGTCACTCATTAGTATACTCCTCATTAAGCGACCTTGACTCTTAGCTTCAACTCGCTTCCATGCCAGACTACACGAAGATTTGATAGAAGACAGCTCAAGATGTTCGATCCGGTGTATCTGGTGACTATATTCTCGCCGTTCGTGCTCTTCTACCTCTACCTGAGATGGACGTACAAGGGACCCCCTCACATGACCGGTCTACCTGTCGTTGGATACGTGCCCTTCCTGGGTAAAGAGCCGCACCTTAAATTCCACGAGCTCGCGAGCAAACATGGACCCATTTTTAGGTGAGAAATTGTGTATGATGTTGTAGACTACTGAATACTGCATGCAATATGTGAGAAACTTGTGTTGAATTTTGTTCACCTTACAAAAGTACAATTTTCACTTCTCCCCCCGCAAAGCTGAATTTATTATTAGATATACTATAAAAGCGATGCTCCAATACTTTATTATATTCATGGCAAATGTCATCAATAGATGGCGATCTCCGTCTTTGAAGCTTAATGCTAATGCGAGCAGATCCAATGAGAAGAGGGAGACTTCTCAGTGGCTAGCCGCGGACCAATTGCACTTAATCCCTAAGAAATGCAGTCCAATCAGAACTCAGGGCTGAGTTTCAGTTTCACGCGGTGCAATCGTAGCTTCTTTTCGAAACTTTAATGCAATCACAAAGAAATCTTAAGAAGTTTTAAGAGAATGAAAAACAGTTTTCAAAATTAGCGCTGGAAATAAGATTAACATTTTAAATTTTTATTAATTTCCAGAAAGAAATATTATTAGCCTAACACAAGTAAAAATTTGAAAAAATAAACCAAAAGTAAATAATAGTTATTAATTAAAAATACAAATTAAATAAAAAATAAGATATAATAAACAAAAATAATTAATCAAAATCAAAATAAAAAGCTGACGTTTATCCTTTATCAAAGCAAAAAAGGATAGATAATTCTCTAAAAGCAAATAGAATATTAGAGAATTATCCTGAAGTTATGAAAGTTGTACTAACGGACGGGTTTATATATAGTTTGCATGGGGAACAGTAATACGGTATTGTAGTATATAGTTTCATATGTGTCATCCTATTGCATTTTTCTCGCCGCCTCCTTATTATTTCCTATTTGTCCTATCCCAACAGTTATTCTAATTAATCTCATTTGTTCTCTTCTTGTTTTTCAGCCAATACCGTATTACTATTCCCCATGCAAACTATATAGAAACCCGTCCGTTAGTACAACTTTCATAACTTCAGGATAATTCTCTAATATTCTATTTGCTTTTAGAGAATTATCTATCCTTTTTTGCTTTGATAAAGGATAAACGTCAGCTTTTTATTTTGATTTTGATTAATTATTTTTGTTTATTATATCTTATTTTTTATTTAATTTGTATTTTTAATTAATAACTATTATTTATTGTATTCCATGGTTCTTGTGTCTCGTCCTTCTCTTAATATATAAGCTTATCCGTTCAAAAAATAAACTAAAAATTAAAACAATATTGATTTTCGAAGCATTTGATAGGAACCTTCTTTTTACTAAACATTATAGATTCGTTCTAAAGGATTAAATTAAATCACATATACAGATTATGAAGATGTTTGGAGCCCGACAATTCGGTGGAAATGCAAATTCGGTCGAGAATTTAAATCACTGAAGAATTTTAGATAGTTAACTCGTTGGTTGTTTACAATTGACACATCGTTATTGCAATTACAAAGCAATTTGCTTCATTCATTTTATATGCGGGAATCTCTTATTTATTATTTCTTTATTAAATTCTTTTGTAAAAAGTGTAACATTTTCTATTTTGTTTTATTCAGTTAAAAATACTATAACTCATAAATTACTACTTAAGCTCGTTAAAATAGGCACAATGTGAAATGGGTAGATAAATCTGTAATTTGATACTAATATAGCACAGTGACCCCTCCCCCATCCCCTCCTACCAAAGTCGAGTTTTTGGACTTGAGATTGCGGTTTAGTAAGCATCGCTCATACGTCAAAATTGCGTAAGATCAGAGCAATTACCATTGGAAGGCATTGACATTACACAATTTTGACGTATGAGCGATGCTTACTAAACCGCGATCTCAAGTCCAAAAACTCGCCCCAGGACTGCCAACTCTTACTATAGTGCCATCCCTGAATCGGGCGGAAAATTCCCTAGATTTCCCTAAAAAGTCATCATTTATCCCTAAAAAATTCCCCGAATTCTGAAAAATGGCAACCCAAATGTATAGTGATTAAAAAAATTTCAATTACCGTGGTAAGGTAGCTCACCCCCCCCCCTTTCCTTGATGAGGCACCTTGTGTTGAGCACTAGCTGCAAGTTTGCACGCGTTTGAAAATGCACTGAAACTAACTACTTGATCACTAATAAAAAATAATTTATTTACTGGTTTTATTTATTTTGAACATCAAAACGATTCAACTACTAAAGCCACAATATTATTACATTCATCTTCTTCAGGTTTTGTTAACTGATCATACATACTTTGATTAAATTTTTGGAACGTTTCCAAAGAAGATTGAAAATTTACACACGTACTATTTTCCTTCCTCAAATCATGTCGAAAGAACAGTATGGCTCGAGTCATTTCTAAGTTTAAGGAGTTTCTTAATTTAATTTTTATAATATTATGCCGACAAAAAACTCTTTCAAGGTCGCATTTGATGCAGGCAATATCAAGGAACCGTTTTGTTTCCAGCAGCATCAATATCGTTCCCAACTTCTGACAAAATTTGTCCAAATCAGAAACATTTGTCCAGGATCTGTATCTGATTGCTAACCATTGAGATTGGAGTTCATCTACTTTCTCATATGGAAAACCCAGACACTTCGCCAAGTCATGGGTTGCATGCTTGTTTTGTGATGCAGCAATCGATGGATTAAGAATAGAGAATTCTTGTAATAAAAACAGATTTTCAAGCAAGTATCCCAGGTTGTTTTTACATATCAGCTGCTTTTAATATCAGTTGGTTCATCTTTTGTTAAGCTATTACAATTCATGTTGAATTCATAACCAAAATCGATTCCACGCGTATGCATTAAATACTGCTCAAACTGATATTTCACCAAACTGCATTCATGTACACAAGCTAGTTGAGAGGGTAATACAATTTTTCTTCAACAGTTTTTTGAATACATAGGATAAATAAATCTTCAAACAGTTTTAAAGGATAAACATGATCAGGACCCACCCAATACAAGCATCTAAACCCCACTGCAGTTACTTCTACCAATCAGGACGTGCAAAATGTCTGATATTATTGTCTACCAATACAAAAAGACGTAAATTCATGGATAAAAAAAAACACATGGAGGATAAACAATTTAAAATTCTAATTTTGTTTTTAATTTCTGAAAATTACATTCTCTAAGAATGTTGATGTTCGCACATTACTTGCGAATCAAATTTTTTCCGTAGATCCCTCTATAAATACAACATTTTTATCCTAAATCGATCTAAACTTCCGTAAATCTAGGGGCAAAATCCCTGATTTGGCAGCCCTGCCTCCTACAGTCTGGATTAATTTAACAAGGCGGTTAGAGGGGAGGACAGAGGGTAGAGATCATTTCATTTTTAGGTTGAAAGGGTTGATCCCTAATATAACTACTTCTACTTTCAGCTTTTTAAGAGTTTCCCTTCTCGTATAAGTAGGAGAATTAAAGGACAACTCTACGCAAAAAATCCATTACAATTTTTTTACAGAAAATCATTCTTTGATATAAAAATAATACATTACCGTTGAAATTTTTAAATTTGATCCATAATTTCAATATAAGAAACTGCTTTGAAAAGTGAAAAATGGCGATTTTGAGTGACGTAGTTTGAGTCAAAGGCGAGGCTAACGAGACAGACAGGCTCCGGCACTGAAAAGTCACCTGTCCATAGAAAGAAAGGCCCTGATGCGAAAAAGTCACCTCACTAACAATCCAGCCTTCACTGCTTTCAATAAATGAAAAAAAATGAGGTGTGGTTACCACCCGACTTTCTTATACATAAATGTCCTGGTCCAAACACAGAAAAAAATTAAACAACTGGCTACTTACGATAAAATTTTGTGAATAAAAGTTACTTCAAATTAGCTTCCAAACACTTTGGTATAGATTCCAAATTTTCCTATACCATTTTCTTTCGCCTATTTTAGCAAAACACTGGATCTTGATAAGAGTAAAACTGGTACTTCCGGTTAGAATTTTAAAAAATTTCGTAAAAAAAAGTTGTTAAAATTAACTTCTAAATACTTTTGTATATTCACAAATTTTCCTATACAGTCTTATTTCGCCTTAATTAGCCAAAAACTGGATTTTGAAAAGAGTAAAACTGGTACTTCTGGTTGGAATTTTGAAAAATTTTCTTAACAAAAGTTGTTTAAAAATGAAATTGGAACACTTTTTAGTCTCTTAAATATTTTCATAAACGCAATGTTTAACGAGATATTTCAAAATTTATATTTTGGCGCTGGAGTAAACTGATACTTCCGGTTCACCGATTCCACTGGAAAACTAATCAGACCTCCCGAGGAAGATTATAATCTTAAGTTTAAAGTTTGGGCTCGATAGCTTTAGCCGTTTGGACGCTATCCTGGACACACACACACCTACTATGTACAAGAAAGTAATACTGATTGTTAAAATCTAAGATGGAAACAATGAAAATTACATTGTTTTTCGGTCTACATTGTTATTCGGATTACATTGTCATTCTACAGTACGTTTCACTCCAACTACATCACGGCCTCACCTATA
This sequence comes from Rhysida immarginata, assembly GCA_023313115.1. Lineage (NCBI taxonomy): Eukaryota > Metazoa > Arthropoda > Chilopoda > Scolopendromorpha > Scolopendridae > Rhysida > Rhysida immarginata. The sequence goes on from JAHWFO010012686.1 coordinate 60,025, forward strand.
GCTACTATATAATACCGAGCATACTCGACCGCCATTACGGAGCCCACTTGTAATAAAGTCTGTCTCAAAAGTATAGAGACTTTGCAGAAACTGTCACATTAGCACATCAGTAAATTTTTTGACCATACCAAATGAAATACTATTTATTCACACTGTGAACATGATTATTACATATTTTCAAAAATAAATAGCTTTTCGTTTTTTTTACAAAAAAATATTTTGAAATAATCAGTACAAAAAAGTGTCTCAAAAGTATAGAGACTCACCTCCAAACTGAATGGTCATAACCTGTTTGAAATAAAATTGACCCTTTGGAATAGTCCAAATAATAATTTGTATTTAATTCCTGCAAAATAAAGAGTGACAATGGTGGAAAAGACATTTCTAAAGATGAAATACAATGTAAGTGAAATTTGGAGGTTAAAAAAATTAGAGAAATTTCTGCTGAAATTGGAAGATCCAAGCCTGTTGTACACAAAATCATTGCAGAGCAACGGATATGTGAAGCTAAGAAAAGAACAGGATGGCCAACAAGCACTACTGAACGAGATGTGCGCCAATTTTTTCGGCTTGCTGCTACTGGTACAAATTCCTTACGGAAAATACCACGTGAATTGGGTAGACAAATATCCAAAGATACTGTACACAGAAGTATTAAGGCAAATCCTGTGCTTGTTTTCACCAGGAAGAAGACAAAACCACGTCTAACCAAGGAGCACAAGAGAGTTCGATTGGAATGGGCTCGGAAGCTTATGTCGTGGACAGATGAGTGACTTTCTGTAATTTTTTATGATGAAAAGAAGTGGAACCTGGATGGTTCCGATGGAAATGCATTTTACTGGCATGATTTGAGGAAGGAACTAGAATCCTTTTATAGCAACCAGCAAGTCGGTGAAAGTGTGATGGTGTGGGGTAAATTCTCCTTCAATGGGACTACCAGTGTGGCATTTTTGACTGGGAGACAAACCTCCTTAAAGTACCAAGATACACTGGAAAACCACTTGGTACCTTTCATGTCTTTTTTAGTTTGGAACAATGGCATTTTTCAGCAGGACAATGCTAGTATACACAAATCGCAGTCAACAAACCAGTGGTTTGAAGCACAGGGTATCAATGTGATGAAGTGGCCAGCCAAAAGTCCGGATTTGGATCCTATTGAGAACCTTTGGGCAGTGATGACACACAAAATTTACGCAAATGATAGACAGTACTCTTCCATTGCAGAATTGAACAGTGAAATCGAAATGGTTTGGTTTAATTTGGATCCAAGTCTTCAAAACTTGATCTCATCAATGAAAGATAGTGTTTCAAGTAATTAAGTCCAATGGTAACTTTATTTGAATATGGCTTGAACATTGTTGTTTAATTAGGTGAGTCTCTATACTTTTGAGACACTTTTTTGTACTGATTATTTCAAAATATTTTTGTGTAAAAAAACGAAAAGCTATTCATTTTTGAAAATATGTAATAATCATGTTCACAGTGTGAAGAAAGTGTTTTATTTGGTATGGTCAAAAATTTACTGATGTGCTAATGTGACAGTTTTTGCAAAGTCTCTATACTTTTGAGACAGACTTTAGTAATGCATCTATAGAAGCGAGGATTTTTATCTTACTGATTAAAATCTTTGCGAAAATGGCAAGAACATGCTCCCAGAACGATGGAAAAAATGTATAGAGAAGCAAGGAGAGTTCTTTGAGAAATAACTGGTATGGATGTTTTTGTAGTTTCCTGATTTTATAAAACATTAAGTCCAGGTTAAAATTGAACGCCCCTCGCACTTGTATCACGTGTTTCATTTAGTAAGTACATAATTACAACTGTAAACAGTGCGTTTGATGTGTTTCCTAAGTAGAAAATGGTCTGATGGCAAAGTCATTGGTGCTAGACACGCATTTTCATAGTCTCTAAACTCCATTTTCTTCATTCTCTTTGAACAGTCTGTATATGGGATCCATTTACACGGTCGTACTCTGCTCCTATGACGTCATGCAGGAAGCTTTCATCCAGAAAGGCAGCGTGTTCAATGGACGACCGCCCTATTTAGTCTTCAAGGTGTACGACCACGAAACAGGTCAGTGTGGATACAGCACTATATCCTGGATACTTAACACATCTATGAACTTAGCGCATCTATGTCTTTGCAGCTTTTGTCCATTCGGATGGTGAAGAGTGGAAGGTCGCACGAAATTTCACCATGAACACCCTCAAGGAGCTCGGCTTTGGAAAGAACTACACCAAGACGTTTGTTCAGGTACAATATGGCCATCAGTATGTGTCCTGTTCAGTTTCTCATGCTATATTTTAATCTTTTGTTTTGTGTCTCCCAAAGACTGAGATCCAGGATTTGATCGACGAATTTAAGCGGCTCAAGGGGAAACCAGTGGACGTTGAGGAGCCTTTGTGCAAGAGTTTGAGCTTGCTGATCATGGGCCTGTTCACGGGGAAGAAGTATGACCGCAATGAGCGTACTGGGTGGATGGCGGACGTGGCGGAGACTGCTTCTACTCTCATGAAGTCCTATTCCTACGATGTCGCTGGCATGTTCCCATGGCTCCGCAAGCTGTCATTCCTGAACGCGATCACTGTCAGGAAGACCATCAGGTGAGTGCGACGTCTCTTTCAAGGATGATGATGATCCTGGTCAATGCCAAGCAATCTTTATCTTTTTGTTTAGAACACTAAAGAACGAGCTATGGGGTCTACTAGAACAGGAGATGCGTGCACTCAGATCAACGTTTTCTTCGTCCTCTGAACAAGAGAACTTCATCCACAGCTGGTACCTGGAACAGGAAAAGAGGAACAAGACAGATGACCCCCAGAAAGAGCTCTTCTCAGGTAAGACAAGATTCAAGGCATACAGCGCTGGACTAGAACAAACCTCAAATTCATGAAGCAACCCCTCGATCATTTCAGATTTCAATCTGAAGAACAATTTGGACATCTTCATTCAGGCCTCCATAGATACGACACCAACGACCCTCCAGTGGGCACTTCTGCACGCCATGGTCTACCAGGACGCTCAGCGGAAGATCCAGCAGGAAATCGACGAGAACATCGGGCAGAGCCGTGAACCGACGGTAGAGGATCTCAAGAACATGGACTTCACGAAGGCCTTCCTCTCTGAGGTGCACAGGGCAAGCACTATATCCCCAATTGGTGTGTTCCACAGGTAAGGACTACAGTTCCCTGGCAATAACCATGCTATGTCCACATATATAGAGAGTTTCAACAATGAACTGTTCTGCTTGTCCGATCGGGATGCAGGAGTGACCAAACAGCCAGTACACAAGGGATCTCATTTCCTGTATCACCTGGCACTTTGGTCTGTAAACCAGAATTGTTCATTCTTAGAAACCCTTTAACATACGGACACCCCTGTAGACTGAATTTTCCATTATAGTAACAAGGAGGAGGGTAGCATAAGAGGCTTTCATATCCCTAAAGATACCATGATCATCAGCAACCTCTGGAGCCTCCATCACGACCCCAAGGATTTTCCAGATCCGGACAAGTTTGATCCCGGAAGGTTCCTGGACGAGCAGGGCAAATTCAAGCCATCCGATGCCCTGTGTGCCTTCTCCTTAGGTAAGACGATACTCTGTTGTTACTTGGTCTCTTCGACAGAGTCACTTCAACTGATTTGGATCGTTTTGTATGTGGTTTCTAGGGCGACGCATTTGTCCAGGGAAACAAGTGGCCGAGATGCAGATCTTCCTGTACTTGGTCTCTTTGCTGCAGGTCTTTCATTTGCGACCGGCTCCAGGATCGACGCCTAGTGACAAAGATTACATTTACGACAAGAGTCTGGTGCGACGACCTGCGCCTTTCGAAATCGTTTTTGAAGAACGAAATTGACTGACTTTTATGGTAACTGTGGAACATTCATGCTGTGTATTTCATGGTGCCAGGTGCGAGACCAAATATTAAAATCGTAGCTATGACCTCAAAAATTTAAAATTCTACACAAACGGAAAAATGGTAAACTTTATCAAAATGTAAGAACTGCCGCGGATTGATGCCAGCTTGAGCATGCGCGTTTCGTTTTCAATTCGTAAATAGTGGGACCATGCTTTAATAATTTGTCGTTGGAAATAGCATGGTTCTATAAATGAACCGCGTTAATTGTGTTTCGGTGCAAAATGGATGCTATTATAGTTTGATGACAAGACTCTTGTTTCACTATCTATTATTAAACGAAGGGCGCATGCTCAAGCTGGTATCAATCTGTTCGAACAAAACAGAAACTATTCTAAGGCCTCTGCTTGGTTGCTTGTATTGAAACTTCAACTAATGGAAAAAAAAATTAGACAATTCTTATTATTAAAAAATTCCACACGCATGCTGAATTTAGTTTATTGGGTGTAGCTACGTTCACGGCTCACTACAGTAAGGAGTGGCGTCATTTTTATGACAAATGACGTCACAGTTGTTGCCGGGAGTTGAAAAGAAAAGAAACTGAAACATTTTTCGTAGGGGGAAGAGGGAAATATAAACCTTTATAACTCAAAACTGGCTCATTAGAAGTAGACAAAATGTTTACAAAAAAAATTGTCTTAATGTGAAGAGTTCGTACATGTCGAATTTATTAAGTTTGGTTCGCTGGTATGAACGCTACAGCCATACCTTCGTTTTTGGAAAAATATTAGTTATTTCCGAAGAGGGTTAAGCAATTGTCATAAAAATACGTCAAGGCACAGTATAAAGTACTCTCAAATAAAAGGGTCTTTGAATAGCAAAATGGTAGAAGTTTTAATAACCTAGGCGTTTCGAATACACTTAGGGTAGGAAGCGGTTAAAACCAAGTCGATCCTTACCACCGAATATATGGTATTTCCCCACCAATTAGAAGATATTACTGCTAACAAAGAACATGCTTGATTCGTCAAGGTAATTACTGAAAATTTACAAAACGATACGCAATGTTCCAATTGTTAGGAATGCTCTTACAATCGGACTGCTCTTATAAGCCAGAGATCCTCGATTCTAACAAGATGCGACAATCCGTATATGCGAAATGGTTCGCGCAGCTTTCTTCTGCGTGGGTTAGTTGCGAGGGTGTTGCCAGATGGCGCTGTAGGTCTTGATGATATCTGAAACTTCTTCAGAGCACGGAAAGAAAACGGCAACGGCGACAAGGCCAACACCACCTAGAAAGAAAGCCTATGTATTGAAAATTCATACATTGTTACATCATCATATAAAGGCATTGTTAATCGTATTTCTACCAATAATAAGCCCGAAATTATGACTTCTTATGATCAGGTAACAATGTATGAATTTTCAGTGCGCAGGCTTTCTTTCTAGGAGGTGTTGACAAGGCAGAGGTTAGTTACAAGATCACGATACTTGCGAATGCTCTCTTGTCATTTGAGCGTTTGTTACGAGATGGCGCCACGGGTATTTTTGTCATAACCTTCAGTTTCATTCTTATAGAAACTTGAAACATCGGTGTGATCATCTTACTAGTAACCATATTAACAGCCTTTGTGGGCTATGTCTTACCCTGAGGACAAATATCATTTTGAGGAGCAACAGTAATCACTAATCTTCTATCTGCAGTACCTTACCTCGGTACATTCCTAGTTCAATGAGTATAACCCGAAATTTCAACCCAGCAAACCCATTAGTAACGCTGTCCAAATCCAACCAGAATGATATTTTTTATTCGCCTATGCCATCTTACGATCAATTCCAAATAAACTTTAATGAGGATAAAAATCAAAGAATAGAGAATTTAATGAAAGCTTGTGTGTTCTGCTTGAAAGTAAGCAAGAAAACAAGTGCATTGCTAAAGATTAATCCACAGATTAATCTGTTGGCTTTAATCCGTGCACAATGCTTAATCTGTTGTAGCTTGGCTATGCGCCAAGATTTCCTGGCACGAGGATGAGCAGTAACGACCTTGTTTCTCGTGGTTGCGACATTAACTCCTGCCAGACACATTTATTTATTTATTTATCTATTTATTTATTTATTTATTTATTTATTTATTTATTTATTTATGTACCTTTGTCTACGGTGGCGAACGACAGTGGCTCTATTGCTGATGCGCACGGAAGTGCTTCCATGAGAATTTCACCTAAAAATGAACAAACAAAAAAATGCCCCGTCCGAGTGTGTAAATACCCGACAATAAGTGCAGTTATCTCAAAAACAGCAGCTAACCAATTAATTTAGGCATCGTTTACGTAAAGAAATCATATTCATTGCACCATAACATTCAAGCCTTCAAAATTTGTAGAAGAGTGTAATATCACCAAACTTTGAACGCCAGTTAAGCGAGGTTCCCAAATAGATAGGACATGATCATAATTTCAAATTTCGCTTAATGGTCCTGCGTATACTGCTGGAAGGGTCTTCCTCCTCTGAGAACCACTGACAAGCCGTCGGTATTTGTAACGACACAGAATTCTTATCGCTTAGGATTGATAGTTATTAAAACTTAACATTTGTTTTTTGAAAACTTTAAAACTGAGCATTAACTGGAGATAATGGAGAGTTAGACTATTGAGAGAAAGTGGAAAGGCAGCAGAGGATGCATCGGCTGCATCGGTTTCTGTTATGACTTTAACTTACTTTTTCATACTCAAACCGAATGTGAAGTCAAAATTAGAAAACTCTGAGGAATAAATTGGCAATGGAACGACCGATTTCGCAAATTCAGTAATGTTTTTAACAGGCTTGCGCTTTTAACATCGTTCTGATGACGAAATCCATGCATTTTCAATTGATTTTTATTGGGTAATCTTTATGAAATTGGATTAAGTTCGTCAAAAGCTGCTTACAAAAGAAAATAATTATGAAGTAATTCAAAGTGTAAATTTTCAACTATAGAATCGCTACAATTCAAGCTCGATGCCTTTTATTGAAGATACCTTGTATACTTTAGGAATATTTAATCTTCTCATGATTATATATCAAATTCTATTCTATTTTTATATACATTTACCGCAGTTCGCATGTTGATAATTAACAACTCTCTGCAGCAGTTGAAACGGCTTTCACATGTGGAGGCAATTAAAAATTTTTTAGTTTAAAGACGAACAATTGGTGGAATCTAGGTCGACAGATGATGAGGGCTGTTACGCAAAACCATTTACTCTCTCCGTCACTCATTAGTATACTCCTCATTAAGCGACCTTGAATCTTAGCTTCAACTCGCCAAACTACACGAAGATTTAATTGAAGACAACTAATCTAACCAACATGTTCGATCCGGTCTACTTGGTGACTATATTCTCGCCGTTCGTGCTCTTCTACCTCTACCTGAGATGGACATACAAGGGACCCCCTCACATGACCGGTCTACCTGTCGTCGGATACATGCCCTTCCTGGGTAAAGAGCCGCACCTTAAATTCCACGAGCTCGCGAGCAAACATGGACCCATTTTCAGGTGAGAGAAATTATGCGTGTGATGTTATACTGAACACTGTAAATTAAGTTACCTGTAATAATGTAATATGTGAGAAACCTGTTGTGTTGAATTTTGTACACCTTACAAAAGTAGAATTTTCACTTCTCCACCGCAAAGCTGAATTTATTATTAAATAAATATATTACAAAATTTTTTTTATTCGTGCCAAATGTCATCAACAGATGGCGATCCTTCTTTGAAGCTTAATGCTAAATCAGCCACTCGCGTTTGGGGGAGAATCGTATCATATCCCTGATTGGTTCTCTCAAACAGAAGGAGGGAAGCAGAGAAACAACATAAATTTGGGAGTTTCGAATTTGGGAAGCCAAGGGTAGCATAGAGCAACGCATAGTGCGCCGTGTTTTTAAAATAGTTTTAAAAAAGTTTAAATTTTGAATCCTTGGTTGGGGGAGGGGAGATTGATGGCTGTCATTTAGGGGTAGTGATTCTGTTCCTTGTGTGAAAGAAATGGGTTGGAGGTGAGGGGGGAGGGGGAATGGTCATTTGGGTTGGAAAGTAAACAATCGTAGTAAGCCATTAAGTTGCTAGTGGGGAGGGATAGCTGGGAGAAATTAACTAGCTAAACTTATCTAGGCCTGGGAATATGATGGTGCATACATGTATTACGTCAACATAAGGGGGGGGGGGGGGTTGAAAATGCTGCCGCTTGCTGAGGGGGAGGGGGTGGTAGATTTCACTAGATGTTAGCACCAACGAAAAATAGCCATCTAAAAATGCCATTATTTTCATTGTATAGATGAAACAAATTCATATACAGAATTAAAGTTAACTTTTTTATTTATTGAAATTAAAATGAAGAACAAAGATATTCTTAAGACCAGTGGATGACGTCAGCGGTGGACGCCGAATACGTCATAGAGGCTCGCGTTCTCGCCTTTTGTGAACGGTGCTGACCAGCAACTGGTTCAGTCTAGAGACGTTGAATAAATATTTGTTTATTTTATTTTAATTTATTTTTAATTTAATTTAAATAATTCTATCATTGAATTTTAGTTTTTTTTTCCTGTTTATTTATTTGTTATTTTTCTCTTTATTTAATTAATTAAAAATTATTATTCTATTCTGTATATTTAGACATTAAATTGAATTTACTTAGTTAATTTTATTTATTTTGTAAATCGTATTTTATTTGAATTTATTGCATTTTATTTATAATTTATTTTTATTTCATTTTAAAATATTATTAAAGATTAATAAAAGATTATTAACGAAAACTATAACTACTTTATTTGTACGAGTGAGTATGCAAATTGCACTAGAGAAAGGTCTGATAGTTTTCCCTTCCATATCATTAAAAGTTCCTACGAGGAATGTGATGTCCCACAAAGCAAACAAAAGCCTACATTGTACGAGGGTGGGCTGAAAAGTACTGCCTCCATGGCTGTAACTTTTTTATTTTTTAACCGATTTTCAAAATTCTTTTTGTATCTGGTACTCGCATTTCTCCTGTATGTAATGCACTATTCACTTCTCGACATAGTCCCCATCCCTTTCCACGCATTGTACCAACGCGTGACTAGTCGGGTGAACCCGTCGGAGAGGAAATCCGGGGTTGTCGTCGACACGAGGATTGAATGGCAGCTTTGGATCCTCTTCTGCAGCAGGATAACGCCACACATCAGAGGGGGTTGCAGCGCCTACAGTTCAAAGATGAAAAACTGCAGTTCAAAAATCAAAGACTTTCACCACTTCCCAAAGAGGAAAGAGCACCTTAAGGGGCACGAGTTGCGTTCTGACACGAGGTGAAACCTGCCGTTCGGTCTTAGTGTCGACAACAACCCGGGAATTCCTCTCCGACGGGTTCACCCGATTAGTCACGCGTTGGTACAATTTCGTGGAAAGGGATGGGGACTATGTCGAAAAGTGAATAGTGCATTACATAGAGGACAAATGGGAGTATCAGATACAAAAAGAATTTTGAAAATCGGTTAAAAAATAAAAACGTTACAGCCATGGAGGCATTACTTTTCAGCCCACCCTCGTATTTTGGGTAATCTGCTCTGAAAGCAGTGGATCCACTGTACTCGCACCGACTAGCGTTTGTGTCATTTGGAAGACGAGGCCCACGCCTGCGTTTATGTCCGACAAGCTGTCCACATCCACCGTCCCACGTGATTTTATGAAAACAGCCTGTCTTATTCTGTGGTTAAACCGTGGGACTAGAGCACTAGAGCCATGGGACGACCTGGCCGCGCAACCATGTAAAGCGGGGCTAAAAGTTGCCTCAGTAGATTTGCGCCTTAACACCGGTTAGCAACAATCTGTAAATAGTTTCCCGTTGCTTTTGCTGGTTAATTCGTTTATATTTTTGGGGATGCATTTGTAAGTTTTCAATCGTAATATAGAAAAAAATACTTTATGGAAGGATATTTTTTTTTTAATTTGAGAATTTTTTCGGATACTTTGGCGCGAAATTTAAACTTGAAAAAAAAATGTTAAGAAATTTTCTTAAAGCAGTTTATAAAATAGATATTTGTAGAGAATTTAATGGAATAATTTGAAAACTTTTACATAAACTTGCGAGTGTTGCGTCATACAGAAAAAAAATGTTAAAAATAATTAAAATATTTTGTGTTTTTTATATTTAAAATAAAGACTTTTCTTGAAATTGAACGAATTTTAAGCCACTTTGTAGAAACTGGTTTGATGGTAAGGTCATTGGTGCTAGACACGCATTTTCATTCAGTCTCTAAACTCCATTTTCTTCATTCACTTTGAGCAGTCTGTATATGGGATCCATTTACACGGTTGTACTCTGCTCCTATGACGTCATGCAGGAAGCTTTCATCCAGAAGGGCACAGTGTTCAATGGACGACCGTCCTATTTAGTCTTCAAGGTGTACGACCACGAAACAGGTCAGTGTGGATGCAGCACCATATTCTGGACACTTAACACATCTATGACATCAGCGCATCTATGTTTTTCCAGCTTTCGTTCATTCGGATGGCGAAGAGTGGAAGGTCGCGCGAAATTTCTCCATGAACACCCTCAAGGAGCTCGGCTTTGGAAAGAACTTCACCAAGACGTTTGTTCAGGTACAATATGGCCATCAGTAGTGTCCTGTCCAGTTTCTCATGCTTTATTTTAATATTTTCTTTTGTGTCTCCCAAAGACTGAGATCCAGGATTTGATCGACGAATTTAAGCGGCTCAAGGGGAAACCCGTGGACGTTGAGAAGCCTTTGTACAAGAGTCTGAGCCTGCTAATCATGGGTCTGTTCACGGGGAAGAAGTATGACCGCAATGAGCGTACTGGGTGGATGGCGGACGTGGCAGAGACTGCGTCCACTCTCATGAAATCGTATTCCTACGACGTCGCTGGCATGTTCCCATGGCTCCGCAAGCTGTCATTCCTGAACGCGATCACTGTCAGGAAGACCATCAGGTGAGTGCGACGTCTCTTTCAAGGATGATGATCCTGGTCAATGCAATCTTTATCTTTTTGTTTAGAACACTAAAGAACAAGCTATGGGGTCTACTAGAACAGGAGATGAGCGCACTCAGATCAACGTTTTCTTCGTCTTCTGAACAAGAGAACTTCATCCACAGCTGGTACCTGGAACAGGAAAAGAGGAACAAGATAGATGACCCCCAGAAAGAGCTCTTCTCAGGTAAGACAAGATTCAAGG
>JAHWFO010012686.1:76092-133973 GCA_023313115.1 Rhysida immarginata
ATCATCATTCAGCAGGACCAAGGAGTACACAAGGGGGACTAGGATGGTGTACTCCTTGGTCCCTGCTGAATGATGATAGCCTTGCTGTCGAAAAGCGCTTCCAGGTTCAGGTTGTATTTTACCTTAATTTTTGTTGTGATGAAAGAGTTTTTTATTTCTTTTACTTTTAATGATAATGATGTAACCGAGCAAAAAGCGCCAGTTTATTGTGCAGGAGGAGGGAGAGAATTCAAAACTGTATAATTGACATTATAGGTCAGACCAAGGCCAACCAGAATGAATCGATCAAGTCACATAATAAAGATATATAATAACACTTGCACGTGGAACTGTCGCCTTTCTTTCGACCCATACATACTATATTGATACTATTACTTATTATTATCATCAATGTTAACTTCTTGTCGACCGAAACCTTAATTGAAATGTATCACCAAGCTGTCTGGTCTTTTAATATTTACAACAGTGCTTTCTTCGAGTATACATACAAACAATGCCAATCCTAATCAACCGTTAAGCAAGATGAAACGTTGAGGTGAAATTTATTATAATTTTTAGAGAACACCTCAACACAAAAAGACATGAAAACTTAAAATTTAATTGCATTTTTGCATTTTTATATTAATTAAATTCAAATTAAATTATTTAAATTTTAATAAGGTAAAAACTTAAACAATAATTGAAAAATAAAATCCTGTAAACATTCCAAGGAGGAGCTTTAGTAGTGATGCAGAAATGCACTTATATATTTATTAAAAAGAAATTGCCCCCCCCCCCCCAGGTGGGGTAGGGCAAGTAGCAGATCCTGCAGTCATCTATTTTTACATATTTATCTGCACTTTTTCTCTTCCCAAATTTTTTAATCAAAAAATTAATTTTCTCGAACGTAATATGTAGAAAATGTAAAGAAACTCATCATTTCCTAACGTTTGATATATCACATGCCATATGTTGTTAGTTCTAAGGACCAAGTGACTGCCACCCCCGCAAATCCGACCACAATGGAACAACTGGACCTAAACTTCATAGTGTAGATCTTGCCTAGAAGAAACTGGATACTGAAACTATAATATCCCTTCCCTTGCACTCAACAATCCAATACCATTATCCTGTTCGCAACAATCAAACTAATAATAATACCCCACATTGTATTAGATTACATTGTTTTGTTTTATTAGTATATCTTCTCATTATAATGTTTTAAACTGAAATTTCATTCAAAAAGTTTATAAACTGAAGATGGAATAAAAATGTCATCTATATTTCTACGGATCAATCGGACTTTAATCATAGATCTTCTTCACCTGTTACTGTGTTTCGTGTAACATTTCTCCACAAGACCTTCTTTTCATCTGTGTTTCATCTACAACTCGGTTGCAAAAATATACAATCACCAGACAATTTCAATAGCTCTTTATTTTTGATGTCATTTTGCTCAAAAATGAACGAGAAAATATGAACTGAAAAGAATGCAAAAAATTTTAGATATGTAGAAATAGTTTAAAAAAAAAATACCAACAAAATTCATCCATTCATATTGTTACAACAAAACATTAAACATAATTTTAGTCCTTCAAAAATATCTAATCGCCCAGACTGCCGTTTCAAAAATTTCCAATCAATACTTAGCATTTCCACCTTTAGCAGAAATTACTGCATGCAAACGATTTGGCATGCTGGATATCAATTTCCCACATTGGTCAGCAGATATTTTCGCACAGATATTGGTCAGGGTAGCTTTTAATTCCTCTCAGGTCCGTGGTTTCTTCCGTCGGACCCCTTTTTTCAGAATGTGCCACAGATTTTCGATTGGTGATAAATCAGGACTTTTTGGTGGCCAATTTTTAAGCAGTTCAACTTCTATTTTAGTTCAATTTTTAAGCGGTGTATGCAAGTAGGCTGATTAAGCTTTCTACAACATAAAAATGCAAATTAAGTTTCAGTGAGCTAAAACTTTCCCATTTTTTGAGGGGTGATTGGAAGTTTTTGAAACAGCAGTCTGGGTGATTGGATATTTTTGAAGGACTAAAAGTATGTTTAATGTTCTGTTTTAACAATATGAATAGATGAATTTTTTTGACATTTTTTTTAAAACGATTTCTACATATCTTAAATCTATTGCATTCTTTTCAGTTCATATTTTACCGTTCATTTTTGAGCAAAATGACATAAAAATAAAGATGTATTGAAATTGTCTAGTGATTGTATATATTTGCAACTGATTTGTATATACGCTCCACAAGACTTTTGTTTCAATTGTATTTCGTCCACTTCAACCTTTGCATTTCTCCATTGGGTGACTTTTATTCATTGTTTTTATTTATATTTCTTTTAATTAAATGGAGTTTTTATTTATTTTTTAATTAATATACTTTATTACAACTCCTACTCTTATATAATTCATATTAAAATATTAAACAATTTTTTTTATAATCTTATAGTAATAATAATTTTTAATAAATAAAAATAAGATTTATAATTATCAAACATTATGTAAATAAATCTTTTATCAATAAAACTACCTGCTTCAAATGTAGTTTTATTTGGAAGTTGTTTTTCAATTTAAATGAGAAAAAAAAATAGAGAAAATATGTTATATTTAAAAAAAAAAAAAAATATTTAATACTATACAGATTGTGCAAGCGAAAAATGTAAAACTTTTCACAAAAAAAAACAAACAAAAAAACCGGGAAAGCAGACGAAACGTAGTTCCCATGGCATTTCCATGACAACGGAACATATAGTTCCCCTCTTTTTCACCAAGATCGCTGGCATGCTAGGCGCAACCGCTCACACCCTCTAATGTCGTATCTGTCTACTCGGTAATCTGTGATCGTGCGTCGACCAAGCGATTTTAAGTGCGCGCGCCGATGTCAGTGATGCTGGGTGCCCACTTAGCGCGACGATAGCGCGATTCTATCGCTTTGTGAAGCACGCATGCGCAGAGTGACGTCACGAGGGCGATTCTGTGGCGCATCTAAGGCGATTGAAAAGCTTTGCATGCCAGAGCTTTTCGATCGCGCGACTCCATCGCACCCAATCAAAAAACAGTTTCGAATCACGTGGCACATGCAATCATGGCAGCACCTACTTCGAGATGGTCGGATATCGCTACGGAAAATTTGATTGAAGCTATCAAGTAATATGCAATTCTGTATGCACGAAACATCCAATTCTGATTTTGGAAGCACGAAATCTTGAAGTGGGAAACGAAATGATCGCGTAGATAGCGCACGCGCATTCAGTCATGCGGCCATCGCGCCAAGTGGGCACCGAGATACGAATTGATCGCCTGGCGTTTGTTGCGCATGCGCATATGACTCAAAGCGATAGAATCGCGCTTAAAAGATGAACAGAAAGTAACAATAAATTCCTTCTTTATGAAAATATTTAATATAATTAATTATTTGGATAATTTTAATCTTATTGATGTTATTTTTATTGATTTTGAAAAAACTTTTGATAGACTTGTACATAAACTTTTACTGTATAAACTATCTGTTATAAACTTTTCATGAAACCACTATTATCTGGTTGTCAAGTTATTTTGATAATAGATTTTTTAGGGTGAAGTTAAATAATGATTTTTCAAACTGGAAGCCTATTTTTACTGGGTTACCACAAGGGGCTGTATTGTCACATATTTTCTTTAATTTATATGTTTGTGATTTAAGTCATAATATTTCTTCTCATTTGAATCAATTTGCTGATGATACTAAGTTATTTAATGTGGCTAATACAGTTGAGATATTGATTATTTGCCTCAATGTTTGGGCTGAAGTCTGGATGATGTCAATCAACTTCGCCAAGTGTGGTAAAAAGTCACTCTTGACTTGTTATAAATTTAATGACTATACTTTGTCTAAAACTTTAATTGAGAAGGACCTTGGCGTATTAGTTTATGGTCTGCCCATACAAAATATTCAGTTAATCAAGCCAATAAAATGATTGGTTTAATCAAGAGATCTTTTGGTAGTTTGCCTCGTCATAGTTTTAAATTAGTTCATAATACTCATATCAGGCCACATTTAGAATTTAATAATTCTTTGTGTTCACCACTTTTTGTTAAGGATAGTAATTTGATTGAGGGGGTTCAACGTAGAGCTACTAAGCTTGTTAGTGGGCTTTGTGATGCACCGTATTGTGTTAGACTTAGTCAGTTAAATAAAACTACACATAAGGGGAGATCTGATTGAGTACTTTCAAGTTTATTGTTATGGGGCATTATAATATGGATTGCCCTAGTTGGTGGGCCTTCCCAAACAATTCCTTTCGCAAACATGCATTTTCCTGAATTTTGAACTGGTTTGAGAGTGAATTTTGCATTGTTATGAAGTTCAATTTTGTCAAGTAGTTATTGGAATCTTATTCACCTTTAAATTTACTTCATCTTATTACTGTAAACCACAGTCTATAGATATTCATGTTCATCGAGCTCCATTGTTAAAATGAAGCTAAAGTTTCTAGCTCCCGGTAGGGCGGGAACTCTATTGAAAAATGGCGCTGCATGTACAATCCACCCAACTGCGCCTGCAGCGCCGCCCTATCGCAGATAGAAACTTTACTTTCATTTTCAGTTCCAGAGGTGGTCCAGTGTCCCAGAAGAGCCTTTAACTTCCAAACACAACATTAAACATCTCAGTACACCAATGGACATGACCAATTTGGCCGTCATCTTGAAATCTGCCATATTGGATGGAAGTGATTTTTCTTTAAGCAGAAAGTGGGTCATGCGACATATCAAACAACATGAGAATTTCCTCAGAAATTCAGTCCACTAGTCAGATTTCATCCATCTGTCACACTTTTGGAGCTATCGTCATCTATAGTTCGCATGATGACTTGTATCTATTGACACGGGGGCCAAATGCAGTCACAAGACACTCGCAAACGCAATCTAACCTCCATTTTGGATACAGCCTGCCTCCTTGATAGTAGGATGGAGTTAATTTTTTTCAAACGGAAAACGGGTCATGCGACATGTTTTCAAGTTTTCATCAATTTTCTTGTGGTCATATTGGATGGAGGTCATTTTTTATAAATTGAAAAGTGGGTCATGTGACATATCAATCAACATGGGGATTTCCTCAGGAACTCATTCCACTTGTCAGATTTCACTTATTTGTCGCGGTTTGCCAGCTGTCGTCATCAATCTGTTTAGGCCATATAGGATGATGATCATTTTTTCAAATAGAAAGTGGGTCATGTGACACATCAATCAACATGAGGATTTCCTCAGAAATTCAGTGCACTTGTCAGATTTCACCTGTATGTCACAGTTTGGAAGCTAGCACCACTCAAGGAACACGGAATGGGCAAGCATCAAAGGAAATTAACACGTTGCACGCAAACTCGAAATGCTTTTTTTTTATTATTAAATTATTCCAATCCTTATACGTCATTTTAAAAACATGCAGTTATAAAACATGGTCTTGTTTATTCGGTAGGCGTCCTTCACAGGGTGTTTTGTATCATCTGACGAATAAATCTTGCCCTACTCATTATAATTCGGAAAAGATGCGTAAGAGTAGACGGAAACAATGAAAGTTCCCACAGACGATTATCTTGCAAAACCCTTGCCAGTACTACGTCATATCTAGCCAAACGATAAAAGCGAACAATAGAGACCTTTCGCAAGCTCATTTGACATCCGTTTGGAGCACAGACAGAGCTAACGGAGCTGAAAAACGCTCCATCCAATCTAGTGACGGACGCGAACGAAACCATGCTCGACATCAACTTCCTAGTCATTCTGACTCCCCTAATCTTGCTCTTCTACTACGTCCACCTGCGATGGACAACGCAAAAAGGACCCCCTCACGTGATCGGTCTACCTGTCGTAGGATATTTACCTTTCCTGGGTAAACAACCTTACCTCAAGTTCCAAGAATTCAGGAAGAAACACGGACCGATCTTCAGGTATGAATCAGTTTAAGTTATTAGTTACAATGAATGGGATACATGTGCTGTTGAATATTATACTGGATCCGCTTTGGCTTGAATTGCAGTTGTAAGTATGCATAGAGTCAATAACCACTGGTAACTCAATGGAAGACAGGCATTCAGTCTTAATTCGCTTAGCATTTAACCATACGACGTACGGGGGACTTGGAAGAAGCCAGGCCTATGTTTTATGATTGTTATTAAAATGGCGTTTAGGTGCTGGATTAATTTAATAAAAAAAAAACATTTCGAGATTATAAGAGCATCGGTCCATAATTAAAATTTTTTATATCACGTAAGGCATTGTGAAAATTGTCGGCGCGTGCAGTTTCTATACAATTTTGCCCATTCGCTTCACTATTATAATTCCAAGTGACGCTAGCTTCCAAACCGTGACAGATAAGTGAAATCTGATAAGTAAACTGAATTTCTGAGAAAATTCTCATGTTGTTTGATATGTCACATGACCCATTTTCCGCTTGATAAAATTCACCTCCATCAAATAGGGCGGATACAAAATGGCTGCCGTATCCAAAACGTGTAGGTTCGGGATCTCCCTACATGTTAGTAGTGTAAGTTAGGTTAAGTTTGCACTCGTTTGTGCGAATGTCTCCTGACTGTACTTGGCGTACTGCATGCAACAGCAGATTTGAAGGTATCATACAAGCTGTGTGGATGACGCTACTTTCCAAACTGTTACAGATAATTGAAATCTGACAAGTGGACCGAATTTCTGAGAAAATCCTCATGTTGTTTGATATGTCACATGACCCACCTTCCGCTTGATAAAATTCACCTCCATCAAATATGGCAGACTTCAAAATGGCGGCCTGCATCCAAAACGTGTACATAAAAAAGTTTCATTTATTTGTGCGAGTGTCTCGTGATTGTACTTGGCGCTCTGCATGTAACAACGGTTTTGAAGATATCATATAGGTGTGGATAACGCTAATTTCCAAACCATGATAGAAGGGTACAATCCGACCAGCGGAACGTATTTATGAGAAAATTCTCATGTTGATTGATATGTCACATGACGCACTTTCCACTGGGATCTTAAAACGGGCTCCTAATGGCCAGCACTGGAAATAGGAATTAACCATGCTCTGGTTGGCCCTTTTATCAAACTCTGGATGTCCCAATACGCTACTGTACGTTAGGTTAAGTTTGAACTTGTTTGTGCGAGTGTCTCGCGACTGTACTTGGCGCTCTGCATCCAACAGCAGATTTGAAGACATCATACAAGCTGTGGATAACGCTAGTTTCCAAACCATGACAGATAAGTGAAATCTGACAAGTGGACTGAATTTCTGAGAAAATTCTCATGTTGTTTGATATGTCACATGACTCACTTACCGCTTGATAAAATTCACCTCCTTCAAATAGGGCGCATTCAAAATGGCGGTCTGTATCCAAAACGCGTAGGTAGGTTTGTTCCTACACGTTATGGTAGGTTAGGTTAAGTTTCATTTATTTGTGCGAATGTCTCGTTCCTATACTTGGCGCTCTGCATGTAACAACGGTTTTGAAGATACCATATAGTTGTGGATAACGCTAATTTCCAAACCATGATAGAAGGGTTCAATCCGACCAGCGGAATGAATTTCTGAGAAAATTCTCATGTTGATTGATATGTCACATGACTCATTTTCCACACCTTGTTTGGCCCTTTAACTGACATCCTGGTCTTTGGGATCTTAAAACGGCTCCTAATGGCCACCACCGGAAATAGGAATTAACCATGCTCTGGTTGGCCATTTTATCAAACGGTTGGACGCTTTTGGGGTCTTAAAAGGGACCCTTGCTAACAGACGTCACAGAACTTTTGCTAGCCTGCACTTGATGCTAATGGCCAGGAAAATCAGAGCAAAGCGATCTCCATTATATTGCAGCACATGAATCAACTTTTGCAATGCTAAACACAGTTCCATTCATGCACAGCTTCCATGTACAAAGCGTACATTCATTTGCAGCTTGTACATGGGCGTTCATTACACGGTGGTGCTGGGCGACTATGCTACAGTCCAAGAAGCCTTCGTCCAGAAAGGACACATTTTCAACGCCAGACCACCCCATTTTTTCGTCAAGGTTTACAACTACGAAAACGGTAGGTTTCGTAAATTCAAACTGTACAGAACTGTAATGCCAGTGGAGCCCTCTCGTTAAAACACAGTTTGTCTACTTTTCAGCTTTTGTATTTCTTGACGGCGAAGACTGGAAAGTCGCCCGAAACTTCTCTGTCGGGACCCTCAAAAGCCTGGGCTTCGGGAAGAACTACACCAAGAACTTTGTACAGGTAACTTAGTCCAGTACATTTATAGGATGCAGTGAACTTTTCTGGTTATTATCAAACGTAGCTAGAGGGAGGGTCGAGAGGGTCGAGGACCAACCCATTATGGAAAAAGGTCCGCCTCCCAAATATGGAAAAAGGCCCGACTCAGTGGAATGTTTGAAAAAAGGTCCGACTCAGTGGATTTTTTGAAAATCGACCCCCCCCCCCCAAGATAACATCCTGGCTACGGCCCTGTAGCTTTCAGACCATGACATATAGGTGAAATCCGACTAGTGGAATGAATTTCTGAGAACATTCTCATGTTATTTGGTATGTCACATGACCTACTTTCTATCTGAAAAAAATGATCATCATGGTCAAGAGTGACGGCCGAGTGCTTGCAAACCGTGACAGTTAGGTAAAATCTAACAAGCGGACTGAGTTTCTGAAAAAATTCTCATGTTGTTTCATATGTCACATGACCCACTTTCTATTTGAATAAATTTATCACCATCCTGTACGGGCTAACAGATTGATAACGACAGTTTGCAAACAGTGAGAAATAAGTGAAATCTGACAAATATAACGAGTTTCTTAGAAAATTCTCATGTTGTTTGATATGTCACATGACCCATTTTCTATTTTAAAAAAATGACGATCATGTATGGCCTAAAACCGACTGATAACGAACGATTACATACAAACCGTGAGAAATAGGTCAAATCTGACAAGTGTTACGAGCTTCTTAGAAAATTCTCATGTTGTTTGATATATCACATGACCTACTTTCCATTTGAAAAAATGATAATGTATGGCCTACACAGAATGATGACGAGGGCTTGCAAACCGTGACAAATAGGCGAAATCTGATAAGCGTATCGAGCTTCTTAGAAAATTTTCATGCTGATTGATATGTCACATGACCCACTTTCCTTTTCAAGATAACTGATTACCATCCTCTGTGGCCTAAAGTGAACGACGACAGCTTCAGAACCGAAACAGATAGGTTCAATCTGACAAGTGGAATGAATTTCTGAGAAAATTCTCATGTTGTTTGATATGTCACATGACCCACTTTCCATTTGAAAAAATTGATGTCATCCCCTGTGGCAGACCAGCACTATTTGACAGACCTTGTTTCGTATCTAAAATTAGAATTTCACTTTACATGTTAATGTCCAGTCAATTCTTCACAGATGGAGATACGAGACTTCATCAACGAACTGAAAAGCTATGGCGGCAGATCTGTGAAACTGGATAAGATCTTGTACAAAAGCAGCAACATGCTCCTCCTCAGCCTACTCACTGGAAAGAGGTATGACCGGCATGATCCTTCGGACTGGGCGTCCCAGGTGCTTCTGACGGCAGCTGACCTCGTTAAGTCATATACGCATGACATAGCGTTCGTGTTTCCCTGGCTACTCAAAGTACCCTTCCTAGAGGAACTCGTCCTGAGGAAGACCATCAGGTGAGTTGTGCTAAAAATGAAATCAGGTACTTGAGGCTTATCATATCGGCACTATGCAATCTTTCATTTTGTACTAGGGCCCAGAAGAACAAGCTGTGGTCTTTAGTGGAAGAAGAGTTGCAACCAATCAAAAGGACCTATACAGAACAAGGCAACTTCATCCAGTCCTGGCGCTTGGAGCAAGAAAAAAGAGACAACAATGACGATCCCCACAAACACCTCTTCACAGACTTCAGCCTGAAAAACACTTTGGACACGATCATTCAGGCATCCTCAGACACGACAGCTACGACACTCCTATGGGCCTTTTTGTATTTGGTCGTCCACCCAGACATTCAAGACAAGATCCACGAGGAGATTGACCAGCACATTGGCCGCACCAGAGAGCCAGCGCACGAGGACGCCAAACAGATGCATTACGTCAAGGCTTTTCTCATGGAGGTGCACAGGGCGGCAACTGTCGCACCTCTCGGACTGTTCCACAGGTAAGACGTATCATGTATAAGTAAATCTAAGTGAATGCAAGAATCTGTTTATTAAAACACAGTGAGTCACATTGTAGATGATGTTTTTTTTTCCAAACCATGACAGATAGGTAAGATCCGACCAGTACACAGAATTTCTGAGAAAATTCTCATGTTGTTTGATAGGTCACATGACCCATTTACCTTTTCAAAAAATTGATCACCATCCTCTATGGCCTAAACGGAATGATGACGTCAGCTTGCAAACCGGCACAGATAGGTGAAATCTGTCAAGTGGAATGAATTTCTGAGAAAATTCTCATGTTGTTTGATAGGTCACAAGACCTACCTTTCATTTGAAAATAAATTGATCACTATCATGTGAGGCCTAAACAGAATAATGACAACAGCTCGCAAACAGACACAGATTGGCTTAATCTGACAAGTGGAATGAATTTCTGAGAAAATTCTCATGCTGTTTGATAGGTCACATGACCTACTTTTCTTTTCAAAAATATGATCACTATACAGTACGGCCTAAACAGAATCATGACAACTTGCAAACCGACACACTTTGGCTAGTTCTGATAAGTGGAATGAACTTCTAAGAAAATTCTCATGTTTTTTGATAGGTCACATGACCCATTTTCCTTCTCAAAAAATTGAACACCATCCTCTATGGCCTAAATAGAATGATGATGACAGCTTGCAAACCGGCACAGATAGGTTAAATCTGACAAGTGGAATGAATTTCTGAGAAAATTCTCATGTTGTTTGATAGGTCACATGACCCACTTTCCTTCTCAAAAAAATTAACCACCATCCTGTAAGGCTTAAACAGAATCATGACAACTTGCAAACCAACACACTTAGGCTAGATCTGATAAGAGGAATGAACTTCTAAGAAAATTCTCATGTTGTTTGATAGGTCACATGACCCACTTTTCATTTGAAAAAAAATTAATTACCGCCCTCTATGGTCTAAACGGAATCATGATAACGTGCAAACCGACACATATAAACTCAATCTGACAACTGGAATGATTTTTTCAGAAAATTCTCATGTTATTTGATAGGTCACATGACCTACTTTTCTTTTCAAAAATTTGATCACCATCCTGTATGGCCTAAACAGAACGATGATGATAGCTTGCAAACCGACATAGATCTGTTAAATCTGTCAAGTAGATTAAATTTCTCAGAAAATTCTCATGTTGTTTGATATGTCACATGACCAACTTTTCATTTGAACCTCCATTGCAGTAACAAGGTGAAAAGCACTATCAAGGGCTACGAAATCCCCAAAGACTCTGTCATCATCTGCAACTACTGGAGCCTCCACCACGACTCCAGGTACTTTCCAGAGCCAGACAAGTTCGACCCGGAGAGGTTTCTGGATAGCGAGCGGAGGTTCAAGCCCAGCGAATACATGAACGTCTTCTCCTTCGGTACGTCATCATCAATACGTTCAATTTCATGCAGACAGGTTCAGATTTGTCATCTCACATATTTTGTTGCAGGGCCACGCGCATGTCCTGGAAGGCAGGTGGCGGAGATGCAGCTCTTCCTCTACCTGACGTCCATTCTGCAGGCGTTTACACTGCGAGCGCCACCTGGATCGAGAGCTAACGAACACGAATGCGATTACAACAAGAGCCTAGTCCGCCATCCTACCCTGCGCGAATTTGTCTTCATTGTTCGAAATTAAGAAAGAAAAGATCACAATTGTTCCCATCTCCTCATTTAGGCTAATGCATGGGCTGCATTTGATATTCTGCTCAATAAAATTCGTTTTCATACCGAGAAGCAGAGTCCTAGTCTATTTTACTCTGTGATAGAACGCTGCAACCATCAGTAGTGAGTGCATAGGCATCCAAACACGCAAGCAATTTCTCCGTCCAAACGACCATTACTTTCCATTTACTTTGCATTACATTGCTGGGCATGAGATGTATATTGTTGGTCCGATGAAAACTCTTAACAATAAGCGTTACGGATTCTTCGCAAAACTAAAGGTGCCAACACACATATCCGACTTTGACGCGCACGGTTTTCATCCGACTTGAAGCGACACCAGAGTGCATGCGATTAGCAAAACAACACACATTTCCAACTTCCGCGCGCACGACTTTCAACCGACAAGCATTTTAACTCAAATTGTGTCCTTGGCTAAGGTCAAAAACTCTCACTGGTGAGACGAGTTAGCGTTTGGTCGGTCAGAAATCCCAGTGAGAAATTTGTGACGTCATTTTAACGCGGTCAGAAACGCCAGTTAGTGCTGCTATGCCTAACCGGTTAGTCTCACCGTCCTCACCGAGAAAAAGACGGTTAACCCAGTGAGAAATTACGTCATCATTCTCTCACCGGTGAGGATTTTTGACCTTAGCCCGTGATAGCGCTGCAGTCACACAGGAAACTGTATTCATTGCCGCCAGAATGGATTCGATCACGCGTCAAAAATACAATTTATTATTAATCCAACAAAGATTAATTTTAATCGTGATGAAGGCTAAGGTCAAAAACCCTCACCGGTGAGAGAATGACGACGTAATTTCTCACTGTCTTTTTCTCGGTGAGGACGGTGAGATTAACCAGTTAGGCATAGCAGTAGTAACTGGAGTTTCTGACCGCGTTAAAATGACGTCACAAATTTCTCACTGGGATTTCTGACCAAGGAATTAGATTAAGCGTTAATTTCTCACTTAATCTAATTCCTTGTTCTGACCGACCAAGCGCTAACTCTTCTCACCGGTGAGAGTTTTTGACCTTAGCCGCTAAATCGTGTATATTCTCGCAAACTGATTGGTTATCGTGAACGACAAGTCGCGTGAAAGTCGGACAGAGCTGAAGTTTGAAAAACTAGTCGCAAGACTCCTACGACTGGCCGTTTGAGACCGGAAGTAGTCATTCCAGAGTCGCATGCGACAGCTAGTCAGATGTAAACCGTGCATGTGTGTCTCCGCCTTAAGAATAAATCAAAAAAGTGAACTCGTGCTGGCATGAATCAAAAAAGTTATGATGATAGAGAACTAATAAAGAAAAGCTTAACAATAAAATTTAATTAAGCTTAATAATTAACAATCACAATAAAACAAAATAAAAGGAGATATATTAATTTAAAATAAATAAAAACCCCATTTAATTAATAAAATATATAAATAAAAATAAATAATAAAAACAATGAATAAAAGTCACCCAATGGAGAAATGCAAAAGTTGAAGGACGAAACACAATTGAAACAAAGGTCTTGTGGAGATTATGTAGATGAAAAGAAGGTCTTGTGGAGAAATATGACACAAAACACAGGGAGGCACACTGTTACAGGTAATGGTTTGGTTTGGTTTGTTTGGTATTAACGTCCTTTTCAACTGCTATGGTCATTTCAGGACGGCGTTATAGGGGCCGCAAATTTTGCCTCGCAAGGGTTCTTTTAACGTGCAAACGGCTTTACTTCCCTTCCGAAGGAAGGGCGTGATCTCAGGATTTCCCCCTGAAAAATCCCCGTCGTCCTCGGCCGGGATCAAACCCGCGAACTCGGGCATCAGAGGCGATCACGCAACCGCTGAGTCACCGAGGCCGACCTGTTACAGGTGAAGAAGGTCTATGGTCAAAGTTCGATGATCTGTAGACACGTAGATGACAACCTTGAAATGTACGAGGGTGGGCTGAAAAGTAATGCCTCCATGGCTGTAACTTTTTTATTTGTTAACCGATTTTCAAAATTCTTTTTGTATCAGATACTCCCATTTGTCCTCTATGTAATGCACTATTCACTTTTCGACATAGTCCCCATCCCTTTCCACGCATTGTACCAACGCGTGACTAGTCGGGTGAACCCGTCGGAGAGGAATTCCCGGGGTTGTTGTTCACACCAAGACCGAACGGCAGGTTTCACCTCGTCGTCAGAACGCCACTCGTGCCCCTTAAGGTGCTCTTTCCTCTTTGGGAAGTGGTGAAAGTCGCAAGGTGCAAAGTCTTTCATTTTTGAACTGCAGTTTTTCATCTTTGAACTTGTAGGCGCTGCAACCCCCTCTCATGTGCTGCAGAAGAGGATCCAAAGCTGCCATTCGATCCTCGTGTCGACGACATCCCCGGAATTCCTCTCCGACGGGTTCACCCGACTAGTCACGCGTTGGTACAATGCGTGGAAAGGGATGACGACTATGTCGAAAAGTGAATAGTGCATTACATAGAGGACAAATGGGAGTATCAGATACAAAAAGAATTTTGAAAATTGGTTAAAAAATAAAAAAGTTACAGCCATGGAGGCATTACTTTTCAGTCCACCATCGTATTTTATCACAACTCCTACTCTTACAAAATAAAAGAAATTTAAAAAAATTATAAAATAATATTCCCAGTAACCTATGCAAAATGGCAAGCAGAATGCCTCTAGTATGACGTCATCAATTCAGTGTCAGGCGTGGAGAGATATAGTGCGGCTGTGACAAAAACGATGCCTGACGTCACTCGCCAGCGATATCTGAGGACGCCAGCTGAGGATTTTTTTCATCATTATTTTTATACACTTTTCTTTCTTTCTTTCCTTTTGACATTTGATATCATCTTACATAAGATCTCTCAATCATTAGTCATAATAAGCAAATAAAAAATATCAGTTGAAGAAACATTCCTTCTCCTTTCCCATCAGTAAGAAACACGTGCGCCAGCATTGATAAAGAGCTCCTCGTGGGAGTCGAAGTTCATCAACGATAATAAGAGTAGTCTCGTATCAAGATCATTCATTTCCACAACCATTCGAATAGTAAGCAAATAAGCGCTCAAGCATGCTCTTCGATCCCATCTACCTCCTCACTCTATTCGCACCTTTCGTCCTATTCTTCTACGCCTACCTGCGCTGGACACACAAAGGACCCCCACACGCCAGAGGCCTACCCGTCGTCGGCTACTTGCCCTTCTTAGGCAAACAACCTTACTTAACGTTCCACAAACTCATGCACAAACATGGACCCATCTTCAGGTAAGCAAACGTTTCTACATTCAACTAAATAGCAACTGCCCTCTGCTTTTAAAAACTTTATAATGCAGCCTATGAAAGTTTCAAAATCTTTTTTTTTCGTCAATTGATTAATTTGGTTCATGTCACGCACCAGTTCGAAGATGATAGAAATGGGTTCAATAGTACGCGCTCTAATGGTACCATTATGACACCCCCTAGAAATTTTCTATGCAAAGATACAGTAAGTGATGCAGCAAACAACTGAAACCATAATAATTCGTTATTTGATAAATATGGTTTCGCGCATGAAGCACTTTGAAGATGGTAGTAATTGAAACAACTGCGCGAGCTCTAATGATACCCTTATGACACCCTCTAAAATTTTCAATGATAAGATTTAGCAAGTAGTACATCAAACTACTCGAAATGACATTTTCTCCCATGCATGCTCAATCGAGTTCATATCCGGAGATCTTGTTGGCCACTCAATGCGTTACATATCCTCACCCTGGAGAAAGTCCTCCGCCATCAGAGCTCTGTGAGGACGCGCACTATCGTCCATGAGAATAAAATCTGCACCCATAGAGCCTCTGAAACGTGTAACTTGACCTTCTAGTGAATTTGTTTCACTGTTATAATTACAGTGACACCATTTAGACCCTTCTAGCGGCCGTTCTGGTAATGAGATTTTGACGAAACTTGAGCTATCTGTTATACAGACTATGGGGAAGAAAATTTTGCAATAAGAGACGTCATGCAAATGAGATGTAAAATTAGAAAAGTGAAATTAAATGTAAAGTCATTTTTGACGATGGCTTTAGCTAAAAAGGATCGAGCTTTATTGGTAAAGTTGTTTTAATGCTTCTGCTGCACTAAGAGAATATCGACTTGCGAAATGAGCCTATGTACATTAATGGTTTCAAAAAGTTGATTAAGAAATTTGAAGAAACTGGTGAGTTGGGTGTGCTGCCAGGGAGAGAGAAGACAGAAACGAATTGCAAATGAGACTGTGGAAGACGTGGAGAGTGCTTCAAGTTCCCAATATTCTTCAGCAAGTGTATCACGTGATTTGTCTCTTCCGTGGTCTACGGTACCAAAAGTTTTGCGTTCCATTTTAAAGTGGTATCCATACAAGATTCAGGTGGTTCAAAAGTTGCTTCGTTAAGATCCGGAAACACGCACTGATTTTGCTTGCCAGTTTCTGTCGATAATGTATTAGACGGAGCAGTGAATGCTCAAAACTGTCGCATCTCCAAGGTGTTCAATGCGTGGAAACGGAATCCACAAGAGTTGTCGAAACGATCAAAAACAATCAACACAGACAGGGACCGAAGTCGTCTGAGACGGATTCTGCGGCAAAACTGAAGGTCTACTGTGGAGCAACTGACGGCAGACATCAATGAAGGATCATCGCAACCCATCTCCTCCAAAACAGTTGAAGCGAATAAGGATGGGAAGTCACATGCCAGTGAGGAAGCCCCTGGTGTCAGCAACAAACCGGAAAGTCCGTCTGCAGTGGTGTAAAGAACGGTGTAACTGGACAGTAGACGACTGGAAAAAGGTGATGTGGTCGGACGAGTCACGTTACACATTGTTTTGCACCGATGGCCGGCAGAGAATTTGGCGGCAGCCCCATGAAACGATGCAACCCTCACGTGTTGTGAACACAGTTCAAGCTGAAGGAAAAGGTGTCGTGGTATAGGTAAGGGTCCCTTGATATTCCTTGACAATCGGGTGAAAGCCAAAGACTATCTGAACATTGTTGCAGATCAAGCCAAATGGTGACGGGTTCTTCATGGACGACAATGCTACTGTCCATCGAGCAAGAATTGTTCAGGAGTGGTTTTCTGAACATGACACCGAGTTGCAACATGGGCCGTGGCCAGCGCAAAGTCCGGATTTGAATCCGATCAAGAATGTTTGGGACATGTTGGAAAGAGCCATCCGCTTCCGTCTACTCTGCAGGACCTGAAGGTCTCTCTGACGAATGCATGATCTGCGATTACCTTACCTGCATTGCAACACCTAGTAGAGTCAACGCAAAACCGCGTATGTTCTGTAATTACAGCCAAAGGAGGGTCAATACCATATTGAACGAAGGTTTCTAATTCATTGGCCAGTGTGTGCAGTTGTCTTTCTATTACTCATGTTCATTGTATCCTGAATTATATTGCAGTCTGTACATGGGTGCCCAGTACACGGTTGTGCTCTGCAACTATGACGTCGTCCAGGAGGCTTTCGTGGATAAAGGGAACGTTTTCAACGCTCGACCATCTGACTTTGTAATCAAGGTGTACGACCACGAAACAGGTAAGGCAAGAACTTCACTATGCGTCCTCTATCATAACAATAACAACATTAACCCTTTGGTCTATTATTATGCAGCATTTGGCTTTATGGACGGCGAGGTCTGGAAAGTGACCAGAAACTTCACCATGAACGCCTTGAAGAGCCTCGGCTTCGGTACAAACTTCGCCAAAAACTTCGTCCAGGTAACCTCACAACAAACTCGTTCCTTCTTTCCAAGTCTTAGAGACACCTCACTTGTATCTTCTATTTGCAGCTGGAGATCCAAGATCTGATCCGTGAACTCAAAGACCGCAACGGGAAACCTGTGGAAGTGAAAGAGCTTTTATCCAAGAGCACCAACATGCTACTCCTCAGTTTACTGACAGGCAAGAGGTACGACCGCACTGATGACACTGGCTGGGTAGCCCAGCTAACAGCAACGTCCATTACCATCATCAAGACATACATGAGGGACGCCACCGCTATGTTCCCCTGGTTACGCAAACTGCCGTTTGTCGACACAATGGGCGTCAGGAAGACCATAAGGTAAGTCTACAGAAAGAATTCCAAAATACTGCGCCACAGTTCAATGAGTAAATGAAATTTTCATTTCAATAGGACACTCAAAGACAGGCTCTGGTCGTTACTGGAAGAAGAGATGGGATCGCTCAGGAGGACATACTCGCCTACCTCAGAGCCTGACAGCTTTATACACTCCTGGTACTCGGAGCAGGATAAACGAAACAAGAACGCAGATCCTTACAAGGACCTTTTTTCAGGTATCAAAACCATTACTAAATACCATTCCATATACACTGTCATATCAATGAATTATGACCAGCACCCCTTTAATGCACGCACATGGTGCACGAGCCTCAAGATGGGTAAACGTCCGGATTTAACGGACATCCAAAAAGGGATGAGAATAGGTCATCGCAGCAAGCGTGGCACCATCTCCGAAACGGTGCGCTATAGTGAAGGTGTACAAAGAGTGGACAGCAGGGACAGAAATCGCGTCCCAATGCCATCAATGTAAAGGGTCACGAGCCATCGACCAACGGGGTGAGCGGCGCCTATGACGACTCGTAAACGGTGGCAGAAGAGCCACAGTCCATCAACTGACCACCAGAGTCAACAGTGGTGCCAACAGACGTGTATCCGACATTACCAATGTTGAACGCACCCTGCTACGGATGGGCCTGAACAGTCAACGCATGGTTGCTCCACCCATGTTGACCAGGGGACATCGTCAACGACACCTAGACTTTGCACGTGAGCACCGCCATTGGACCACCTACGAGTGGGCTAAGGTCGCTTTCTCCGACGAGTCAATGTTTTTGCTCCATGTTTTTGATGGCGAGTGCGTCGTGAGCGCCATGAAAAGAGACTGTAGGAGGCTACTGTGGGCCGGAAATAGGATGGTGGGGGGTAGTGCATGTGTAAGGGAGGAGTTAGGTCCACTGATTCATCTAGAGGGCAATTTTAATGCTTGGTGGCTATCTGTCAATCGTAGCGGACCAGGTGCAACCGTACATGCTCACGATGTGATGATGTGTTCCAGCAGGACAATGCGCCCTGCCACAATGCACATCTCCTTCTGGATTGGTTCGAGGAACACTCTACTGACTTTCGGGTGTTCCCTTGGCCCGCTAATTCGCCGGACATCAGTCCAATCGAACATCTGTGGGAACACCTTGAACGCCATGTACGGCAACTGGACCCTCCACCTAAGACTCTCGAAGCTCTGTGGACAGCGCTTTAAGCGGAATGGACGGCCATGCCATCGGACACATACCGCGCACTTCTTGCGTCCATGCCACGACGCCTATTAGCCGTTATAGCGGCGAAGGGTGGCTACTCCCATAACTAAGCGGGTGGCCATAATTCAGTGATATGACAGGGTAAATTAGAAAGCATATGACTTGAGTGACCTTACTGTTCTGTTCACAGACTTCGGCCTTAAAAACAACCTGGACTTCCTTATCCAAGCCTCAACGGACACGACGTCGACGACTCTCCACTGGGCCTTCCTCTTCCTCGTCCTGTACCCAAGCATCCAGGACAAGATCCACCAAGAAATCGATGAGCACATCGGCAGTAGAGAACCGACACTCGAAGACGTCAGGAGCATGCACTACGTCAGGGCTTTCTTCATGGAAGTGCTCAGGCGAGGAACCGTTGCACCTTGGGGAATATACCACAGGTGAGATACCTTACTTCCTAACGTATACCTCACCTCAAGACCAACAAACATACACCTGATCCCAATTGCAGCAACAACACAAAGGGCTACCTCCATGGATTTGAAATCCCCAAAAACTCCACCATCATCTGCAACTTCTGGAGCCTCCACCATGATCCAAAGTACTTCCCAGACCCATACAAGTTTGATCCAGAGAGGTTTCTAGATGGCGAGCGGAAGTTCAGACCAAGCCAGTATATGAGCGCCTTCTCTTTTGGTAAGTCATAACCTGAAGAGCCATTTACCTAAAGCTCCGTCATATATATGTGCTAATGGGTTTATTTTGTTCTAGGTCGGCGCCAATGTCCTGGGAAGCAAGTAGCCGAGATACAGCTCTTCCTGTACTTGACGTCTATCCTGCAGGTCTTTGAGCTTCGAGCATCTCCGGGTGCTAGACCCAGCGACCAGGAATGCGAGGTCGGGACTATTCGTGGGCCTGTGTTGGACTCCTTTGTCTTCAACGTTCGACATCAACAATGAATGTCAAGAGAATTGCTACCAAGTGCAGTTTGGGAAATCTATTTATGAGTACTGTACTCATTACAGGACATCGTTTAAGGTAACAAGAGACCTAGCCTTGTGCTGGATGGGTGCCATCAGAGAGCTGCTGCAAAAATGTGTATTTGTGGTTTAGTGCGGACTCAATGGTGTATTATGATGCAAACTAACTTGATGGTACTTCTTGCCATACATGGACCACCAGATCAGATTTTGTGGTACAGGTGAACAAAGTGCGTCCTTTACAATGCCCAAGTAAAAGAAACTGCCAATGAGTCTAGTCAGCTGACCTGGATGGCCAATTGCGAAATGCCATATAAGTATCTCGGACCAAGCAAATGATACCTTACACGTTGTCCTGTAAGAGTTGTTTTGTTAGCATATACACTGACCGAGCAAAACTCATGGGATAGTCACCTAATATCTGGACGAGCCCCGTCTAGCCCCGTGGAGGCGATACGGTGTTGAAGTGAGTCTGGAAGTCCCCAGTTGCGGTCTGTTCGCGAGTAGAGGATCCAGCCCATGGAGTATGAGTTCAACGACATCTCAGATAGGCTCGATAGGGTTCATATCAGGGCTTCGGGGTGGCCATTCCAGTCGCTGGACCTCCCTTGCATGCTCTTCGAACCATTCTCGGGCGACATTGGAACGATGTGGCGGCGCATTGTCATCTTAAAAGACGGCAACGTCGTCGGGGTATTAGAAGGCCAAAAACGGGTGGAGAAGGTCTTCGAGCAGTTGAGATACCGCAGACTATTCAACGTGTTTTCCAGAAGAAGAACGAGGGGGGGGGGGGACCCATTCCATACAAGGAAAACGTGCCCCTCTTGGCATGCTGGGTCCACCGCCACACGCGGTGTCTCCCATCGGCATAGAACAGTTGATACCTCGTCCGACCCTTTGACGTTACAGTGTCCATCCGATAAGATTGGTGGCAAATGCTCGCTGACGAGGGATTAACAGTGGTGTCCGCGTAGGGCGACGGCTCCCATACCCGAAGGCGAGCATGTTCCTACGGATTGTCCACTGGGAGGCGTGTCTAGCTCAGCCGATGTTAAATTGGTACGCGATTTATCGCAATGTGGCCGTCCTGTCTCTGTTGACCATTCGTCCTGGAGGGTGGTATGGTGTCTGATGTGGACTGTTACGCCTTCCTCCAACCATTCTCGTACACCCTAGACACGGGTGAACGTGTGAAGCCGAATTCATGCACGACCGCCGAAATCAAACTGCCCATGCACCGACCACAATGACCCGTTGTATTTCATATGAATCAAACACACAGCTGAGTCTCAAACACAAATGCGGCCGTCGCAGGAGCGTGGAACACACGTGGTGTCCGATCGCGAATCAGCGACCTGCTACCCCATGAGTTCTGCTCAGTCAGTGTATAAGGGTCGTTCATGGCTGATAAGTACAGAAGAAACACTGTGACGGGGTAGAAGAAAGCTTCGATCCCTTAAAGAGCTTTGG
Organism: Rhysida immarginata; assembly: GCA_023313115.1. Lineage (NCBI taxonomy): Eukaryota > Metazoa > Arthropoda > Chilopoda > Scolopendromorpha > Scolopendridae > Rhysida > Rhysida immarginata. The sequence goes on from JAHWFO010012686.1 coordinate 97,702, forward strand.
TGGGGTGGGGGGGGGGGGAGATGTTCAAGACAGATGAAACGCTGCAGAGAGCTGTGAGGAATATTGTGATAAACTCACCTAATGTGTGGGTAAACCTTGCACGACCCTTGTACCTTCAACTGGTATCTCATGAGAGAAATAAAGACATATTTGGTCGAACATCTTGTATTTCGAACATGACTGGAGTCTTATTTCTTTTGGAATCAAAACCATTACCAAAAGGTTCCTACTATATCTTTCTATAGTATACACTCGCTCACCGAAAGTCATGGCACCCCTCCACAATCAGGTTCCCTGTCCGTAATGAGGCAGATCCCGCTGCTTCCATTCTCGGAATGCAGGTGCACAGGACTCCTCGATATCACACAATCATTGGAAGCAAAACTAGCTGCACAAGTAGCAGCACGTCGAGAGCTGTCGCATTGTTGGTGCCAGACGGATGGATGCCTCGATATCAGATGTAGCCAACACCCTGCAATATTCCCGAACAACCGCTGCAAGGGTCTATCGATTGTAAACCCAACGAGGTCACCCGGCTTACAACTGCTGACCGAAGGCGACAGTGGGCCAACCAGGGACGTCCCACAACTGTGTCCCTGACGACAATTCGGCGAGCCTTGGCAGCTGCAGGCTTTGGGAGCCGGAGGCCACGACGGGTGCCACTCTCGACAGCTGCACATCGCCAGCAACGCCTAGCCTGGGCCAACCGATATCGACATTCGACCGTTGAGGGCTGGCGAAGGGTTGCCTGGTCTGACGAGTCACGGTTTAATTTGTATCGGGCCGACGGTCGTGTCCGTGTCTGTCGTATTGAATCTTTATGTTCATGTATGTTCGTCATATGGCTTGAAAAGTGTAGTGAGATAAGATTGCGGCAAGTGGCTTCACTCAACGCCACCTAAAAAACAAAGCCTGGTCACTGCGTCAGCCCTGGTTTGATGACGCAGTCCACAAGCAGTGAGAAGGCTTTGTTTTTTAGGTGGCGTTGCTTCACTAGCAACAATGCTAAAGCTCAAGCTCTGGCGATCTATTTACTATATAGCACGGTCTATAGATATTCATGGTCATCGAGCTCCATTGTTAAAATGAAGCTAAAGCTTCTAGCTCCCAATAGGGCAGGAACTCTATTGAAAAGTGGCGCTGTGTGTACAATCGGCCCAAAAACGCTTGCAGCGCCGCCCTATCGACAGACAGAAACTTTACTTTCATTTTCAATGAAAACCTCTATCGCAGATCACGGTCGGCCCTGGTGCGATCTATGCGACACCTGGCGCAATCTGTTTTCCTTAGCTTCTCGAAACAATGGAAAATGGCCGAAGCCGGGGCCATCGTGATCTTTTTTTTTTTCTTTACCGGGCCCGATTCCAGTAAAGGATCTAACCCATGACGTCACACACGAGATCTGATTAGCGCACAGAGCAGATATAACAAGCGTATTAAGTCCAATTTTAGCTTTATAATTAAACAATTTTTGACGTAATGCCTGAAAAATATCTTATAATATATGAATTAATTCTTTGACGTTGGAATATATCAAAGAATTATGAAAAAAAAAATTTTTTTTAAATCACAGCGTTTATTAACATATGAAAAAAATTATATCAGTGATTCTAAAAATTAGCCGACTACACAGTATAGAAAAAAAATGTATCTCCCATAATACTTTATTTAGGAACACTTTGTAGATAAATAGTGTCTTATGTCAATATTTTTCCAGATTTAAAAGTGGAGGGAAAAAAAGAAGAATGTTGACAGAATGCATAAATACATTTTATTTAGAAAAAAAAATTTGCATAAAACAGTTTTAATGTTTTAAATTTATTATTTTTTATGTTATTTTTAGTATTGGGATTATTTCAAATTTTAAAATTAAATTTAATATTACTGGAAAAAAAAATTTTTATTATTGAATAAATACTTCTCCCAAAGTTTAAACTTGAATTCTAAATATGTTAAACATTTTTATTAGTCTACATTTTAAGTATAAAAAAAAAATTATGTTTCAAGCATAATTTTTTTCCAAATAAAATGTATTTGCATTCTGTAAACATTCTCCTTTTTTTCCTCCACTTTTAAGTGTGGAAAAATATTGACATTAAAATTTAAGACACTATCTACAAAGTATTCCTAAATAAAGTATTATGTGAGATACAATTTTTTTTTTATAATTTTTAGAATTACTGATATAATTCTTATCATATGTAAATAAACACTGATTTAAAAAAATATTTTTTTACATAATTTTCTGATATATTCCGACGTCAAAGAATTAATTCATATATTGTAAGATATTTTTCAGGCATTACGTCAAAAAATGTTGAATTATAAAGCTAAAATTGGACATAATAACGCGCTTGTCATATCTGTTTTGTGCGCTAATCAGATCTCGTGTGTGACGTTATTAACTCTTGTGTCGGGCCCGGTAAAGAAAAAAAAAGATCACGATGGCCCCGCCGAAGCTCGATGCCCATGAATATCTATAGACCGTGCTATACAGGGTGTTTTTGAATTGAGTACAGATTTTTTGGGAGATGATAGAAGAGGTCCTTAGAAGTATTTTTTGTCATATGAACATGGGGTCCCCGCAGCTCCGTATACTTCCAATACTGCATTGAACAATCAAATGACACCGGGACGCAGTGTGCGTTGGTAGGCCTACATTAGTTTATTTTTAACAATTAACACAAGCAATCTACTGTTCAAGTGCCTGGCATGATTCACAATGTCCTGATTGGGCCATATCTCCTACCGTGCCGTCTTAACGGGCAAACATACCTTGGTCTCCTGAAGGAGGAGCTCCCTGGTCTTCTTGAAGATGTTCCACTGATGACCAGACATTTGATGTGGTTTCAACAGGACGGCGCACCTTGTCATTACACAAGAGCAGTTAGAGATTACCTAAATGAGACATATCCTGGTCGTTGGATTGGTCGTGGCAGACCAGTTGCTTGGCCACTGAGATCGCCAGATCTCACACCGATGGATTTTTTTTATGGGGAAGCATAAAATCAATGGTGTACTCCGAACCCGTAGATACCGAAGAAGAATTGGCGGCTCGTGTTGTCGCGGCAGCAGGTGACATTAGTGACCGTGCTAATCAACTGTTTCCACGCGTACATCAATCCATCATAAGGCGTTGCGAATTGTGCTACGAAGCAAATGGCGGTCATTTCGAACAATTACTCTAAAAGTCATACAGTAGATTGCTTGTGTTAATTGTTAAAAATATAATAATCTAGGCCTACCAACGCACACTGTGTCATTTGATTGTTCAATGCAGTATTGGAAGTAAACGGAGCTGCGGGGTCCCCATGTTCATATGACAAAAAATACTTCTAAGGACCTCTTCTATCATCTCCCAAAAAATCTGTACTCAATTCAAAAACACCCTGTATATCTTTGCTTTCTAGTTGGCTTTGAGATTATGAACACTTGAGCAATGGTGCGTCGACAAAGCGATTTCACGTGCGCGTGGCGATATCAACAATGCTTAAAAGATAACAGAGTAAGAGCGTGTTCATTCATGGCAAATCGATTGTTAAGATTGTTGTAAAAAAAAAAAATGTAACTTTAGTAGTACGGCTCAGTTACATTTGTAATAGGGAAAGGGTAGGAAGTTTTTATATCAATTTTAATCTTTTATGTTTTACTTTTCCCGTTGTTGGGAATTTCTTCAAGTTTGAAATTTGATATTGTGGAGAATCCTGTTGCTATTAATCTTATCACTTTACGAGCTCATTTCCTTGATGGACTTCGATTCCCATGACATGGAAAAGTTTAGTGATGGGAAAGGAGAAGGAATTTATAAAAATAATGACTAATAATTGAGCAATCTGATGTTCATTGAGCACCCCCTACGCAAGTTTACTGTTTTGAAAAAAAATCTCCTAAAACTGGACTTAGCACGAGAGAGATCTTATGTAAGCTGGTATCAGATATCAAAAATCAAAAAAGAAAGACAAATTTATAAAAATAATGATGGAAATATGATGGAAAACCCTCAGCTGACGTTTTCAGATATCGCTGGCGAGTCACGTCAGGCATCGCTTTTGTTGCATTTCATCACTACACAGAGATTAACTTGAAAAAAAGTTTGGTTGATCAGTCATTCAGTGTACGGTATTGATACCCACTGGCTGTCATTCAGTGTACTGTATTAAGCGCCCGGGCGCTTATTTGCACAAATTCAGCGGACCCCCAGGCGCTTAATGCAGGCGGGCCGATATTTCATGTCCGGCGCTAAATACAGTATTTACGGTACCAAAAAGGACTTCATACCTCGCCGCCTAAAGAGAAGGCCTGTTCACTGAAACGTCATACATTGTTACGTCATCATCATTGGTAGGGCTTATTATTGTAGTGTCTTTTTTTTTGTACTGCTTTTTCCAGTAAGGAAACAGGATAACAAATTCAGAAATCCGGGAACTACACTCACTCACCAAAACTCATGGCACACCTGCCTAATAACGTGTTGGATCTTCTTCTGGCCCGGATAACAGCGGCGACCCGTCGCGGAGGAGAGTCTGGCCAGTTCCCGGAACACATCCACAGGCACTGCAAGCCATGCCGCCTCCACTGCACTCCATAACGATGCTGCATTTACCAGTTGTGTTGGTGACGACCTGACAGATCGTTCGATGACATCCCGCAAATGTTCAATGGGATTGCAATGACGGGTTCTTCATGGACGACAATATTACTGTCCATCGAGCAAGACTTGTTCAGGAGTGGTTTCCTGAACATGACACCGAAATGCAACATCTGCCGTGGACAGCGCAAAGTCCGGATTTGAATCCGATCGAGAATGTTTGGGACATGTTGGAAGGAGACATTCGTCGAAGGCATCCACTTCCGTCTACTCTGCAGGACCTGAAGGTCTCTCTTACGATTACCTTACCTGCATTGCAACACCTTGTAGAGTCCATGCCAAACCGCGTATGTTCTGGAATCACAGCCAAAGGAGGGTCAATATCATATTGAACGAAGGTTTCTAATTCATTGGCCGGTGTGTGTATGTTGACATGTTTACCTAGACTCCACAATTTTACAGATGTAGAAAAATGATCAATTTGCAATAGGAGCCAATTTATTGATCAAGTGAATATTTAAAGTGTATCCATATCATTATTAATTAACTGAAAATAAACAAAATCTTAAATTGTATAATTATAATGAAATAATATTGCTTAAATTTACAATTATACAATATAAGAGGTTGTTAACTAACTAAAAATAAACAATGCTATGGATTTTAGTGAATATAAATTCTTTCCGTAAATTATACAGCAATTCCATGTAAGATTTATTTTTAAGTTACTCTTTCGCGCGATGGCGCCATCGTCGTTCTCATTGGCTCGTTTCATTCAGTTGCCTTTCAGACGAGCGCAGATTACAGATGCGATAAGATCGATCACTCATTTCCACAGGCATTCGACTAGTAAAATAAGCGCTCAAGTATGCTGTTCGATCCCATCTACCTTCTCACTCTATTTGCACCTTTCATCCTATTCTACGCCTACCTGCGCTGGACATACAAAGGACCCCCGCACGCTACAGGTCTACCCGTCGTCGGCTACTGGCCCTACTTGGGCACAGAACCTTACTTAACGTTCCACAATCTCATGCACAAACACGGGCCCATCTTCAGGTAAGATCAACAAAAACTAAATAGTCGCTGTGTGTGTGGCTTGATATTATTGCAGGGATTTTCTAATAATCAGAGGGAAGTCCGACACAATAAATCTTAATTCTTGATAATTCAATTTAGATCCGATCATATTGCTACAATTGTTTAAATTATCCCGCTTTAATAAAAAAAATCGTCGCTCGATAATTGTATGCAATTATTTAAGCAATGATCATTTTGGCTCGAAGCCATCTTCAGGATAAGGATACATATTAAATTGAATATTTATATATAAAATCAAAGTAACATTAAAGTCTGTTTACTGCCAACCTGAGGAAATAAGCGATAATACTACACTCACTAACTTTACGAGGTGACCTCACAAGATTTTGTACACTTGCGGAAAGTAAATAAATATTTTCGTTTTATATTGGACTATTTATTAGTAGTATAAATTTTTATTTTTTTTTTTCGACAAACTTTTATTACTTTATTCTTAATATATTTTCATGGCAATTTAATAAGTGTTTTAATATTCTTTTCTTAAAATTAAATTGGCAAATTTATATTATTTGATTTAATATTTTATATATTTATTATTTTTTTTCTTAATATTTACATACCTTCAGATTTAAATTATCATAACATTAAATAATAGTTATTAATTAAAAATACAAAGTGAATAAAAAATAAGATATAATAAACAAAAATAATAATTAAAAAATAATTTTAAATTTAAATGTGGTTAGTCTCCTTTTAATGGGGAAAATCGTAAAATTAATGAAAACAAAAAAATAAATAATAAATAAAGTCACCAATCTTGAAGAAACTTGGGAGATGGAAGAAAACTCAAAGGATGTAGTCTATTGAAGATGTTGTTGATAGTAGAAATAAATTTAGTCTATTGAGGATGTAGATAAAGTCTTGAAGGAAGTGTTGGTTTTGAAATACAAATGAAATTTTGAAGAGGGTGATCCAAATATTTGGGATAAAATTTATATAAAACCTTTTCGAGAATATTTCTCATCATCAGTAGGATAAAACATTTTTGAATGGTGAAAACAGTTGAAACAAGAAATAAGGCCTCCCGAGGAAGGTATAGGAAAGTAGCGGAAGCCCTGAGCTCATCTATTTTTTTATTCCTTCATCTTCTCTTTTTAACCCCCCCATTTTTTTTTTTTTTTATCAAAAACTGATTTTATCGAACTATATATTTAGAAAATATAAAAGAACCCTATCTTCTTTCCTTTCTCATCATTTTCGATCGAATGATATATGACACTCCATATGTTGCCATAGTTCTAAAGACCAAGTGTTTGCCACCACCATAACTCCAACCCTATTGGGACAATTTGGCCCAAACTTTACAGTAATGTTGACCTTGCTTAATGGAACCTGCATACCGAATTTCACTTCTTTATATGCATAAATACGCGTAGACCTTTTGGTCCCCTCTAATTTCCGCCCCCGAAACTCCGACCCCAGTGGGCCATTCAAAACCAAACTAAATAGTGAAGGTGCACATGCCCATAGTAAGCTACATTCTGAATTTCAACCTTCTACCTGAAAAAATGCGGAAATTATGAAGGGGACGGACGGACGGACAGACAGACAGACGGACATCGTGAAAACAATAAGTAGCTTCATTCTTCCGCTACTTAATAAGAATTTAACAATTGATATAAAGGTGATGATGCTAAGTTGGTTGTAATTGTTGGTTATGATTGTTGTTTTATATAAATTTTATCCCAAATATTTGGATCACCCTCTTCAAAATTTCATGTGTATTTCAAAACCAACACTTCCTTCAAGATTATCGTTTTCCCCTATCAACATTATCTGCACAAGACTTCATCTACATCCTCAATAGACTAGGTTTATTTCTACTATCAACAACATCTTCAATAGACTACATCCTTTGAGTTTTCTTCCATCTCACAAGTTTCTTCATCGTTTTTCAAGACTGGTGACTTTATTTATTATTTATTTTTTTGTTTTTATTAATTTTACGATTTTCCCCATTAAAAGAAGACTGACCACATTTAAATTTAAAATTAATCATTTAAACTCCTTAGATCAATAATAAATTAAAAAATAACAGATAAAATCAGAAGTAATTCGGATAGAGACAGACTATCAGAATTCAAATAGACTATCAAAGCAAAAAGGAGAATTCTCTAATATTCTGTCTCTATCCGAAACGCCAGCTTTTTATTTGGATTTGGATTTTATCTATTATTTTTGTTTATTATATCTTATTTTTTATTCACTTTGTATTTTTAAATAATAACTATTATTTACTGTATTCCAGGGTTCCAGAGATACTTTCGAAAGGATCCCTCAATCAGTTTACGGTGAAAATGCCACAATTCGATTATTTTATATTGATGAACCTGGTGGTTCTGGAAAGACCTAGCTTTATAGAGTTTTAATGAATTTCATCCAAGGAAATGGAGATAAGAGTCTTCTCATGTGGTAGAATCGGTCAAAGCGGTTTCAAGTTGCCAGTTCCATTGCTTGAAAACTCAACATCAAAACTTAAGCCATCGTCACTTCAAGGTAAAGATGTTTTAGAATCAAAACTTATAATCATCGATGAAGTAACAATGTAAACAAAACATGGACTGAGATGCATCGATAATTTCTTGAGACAGCAAGTCTAAATGATCAAATATCTAATCAAGTCACCATAGAAATGCTGAATTCATTGACACAACCAGGAGTTCCACCCCATATCCTTCACATAAAAGTAGGAATGATTGCCATGTTGATAATAAATTTCAATCCAAAAAAAGGATTATGCAATGGCTTATTAGTCACATCATGTCATAGACATTTAATTCAAGCAAAAATTGTAAATGAGGCAAAGAGAAATGAAATTGTTATAATCCCAAGAATCGATTTAAAACCAAGTGACTTCAATTTGCCTTTCGTATTTCAAAGACGTCATTTTCCAATTACTCCTTCTTTTGCTATGACTGTAAATTAGAGTCAAGGACAATCATTTTCTCATGGTCAACTTTATGTGGCTTTATCACGTTCAAAATTTAGAAGTAATACGAAAACTTGTATCCATGATATTCCTCAAGAACAAGGGAAATTGATCGAAAATAGTGATAGAACTTTCACTAAAAGTGGGATTTATCGTGATGTTTTGTTTAAAAGAAATTGATTTTTTATTTTATTTTTTCTGATGTGAGTAAATAAGACAAACGCACAGTCGAGCGAAGCGAGGCCATCACCTAGTTATCAATAAAAAATAATGCATAATGATGATGTAATAATGTTATTGCAAGTTTTACCCCTATCCTAACTCACTCTTTTTCCTTGTGCAATATCTATGAGCCTTGCAATATCTATCGGTTGGCAGTAAACAGTTATACTATATACTACATGCAATTTGCTGCGTTCATACAAAATCATAAACTTTGCTTCCTATAAGTTGAGGAGCCGTAGTGAATTGGCTGAATTCCAAGAACTTAAAGAGAGCGCGAATAGAATTAATCAAAGAACTTAATTGAGGAAGATTAGGACCAGAAAAAAAGAAGTGAAACAAGTTTCATCATTGATTTCAGAGTCTGAGCCGGATGAATCTTATGACTGATGAACCTTATCCTCAATCATTGTAAACTGTAGAACCTCTTGAGTAATGTTATTTTTTCTGTGTTGGTGAACTTATGGAACACGCAATATAAAAAAAAATGCCTCAACGCTTCTATTAGTTACAATTATAGTAATCTTTTAAATTGGCGGCTGAAGGTTACACGATTCCTCTCCTAGCCTCCACGTCAGGTTCTAATTTTAAAGATAAAAAATACTGCCACTTTGAATCTTACAATTATTACTAAATGGGGAACATGCAGGGAAATTTTAAATTATTGTTTTTTTCTATAGTATTTGCTATCAATATCAAGGAATAATGATTCGTTTGTGCGTAATATTTATACTTATTTTTTTTAATAAAAATATTAAAGTTGACACCACAAGAAAACGGTATGTCATAGCCTCTAAGTCCGAGGCTAACGAGAAATACAGACTCCGGCACGGAAAAGTCACCTGATCAAAATAGGTCTAGCAACGATCCAACCTTCATTGTTTCCAGCGAAGAAAAAAATACGATTGTTAAGATTGTTAAGATACAAGATGATCTTAATATGATTGTTAAGATACATGATGGAAACAATGAAAGTTACATTGTTAATAGACCCATCAGTAATTTTTCGTTTGTTGGAAACAATCAAGGATGGATTGTTGCCCGGACCCCGATGATCAGGTGACTTTTGAGTGCTTTGTCTCTCGTTGGCCTCGGTTGACGTCATACACCGTTTTCGTTGGGAGGCGTGGTTTCTCGTTTCCAACGCTAATTTTAATAGCTTATTTAATTATTTCTGATATATTTAACAACGATTTTGTATTGGGCATAACACAATCTGTATGAAACAGCACTTTAATTTGTAAAAAAAAAAATTCATGCATGTTCCCCATCATTTGCCAGTATTTAGAGCATTAAAATATACTGAGTGTTCAGCAATAATACAGTGACATCGTTGTAAACAATGACGTATATTAAAGATAGACTCCGAATTCTATTGTTGTAACTTGAAGCAAATTGGGAAGCTCCATGCCCAGAACTGTCATGGCTGAAAGTGAGTGAAGATGATGCAAAACACATGGCTAAACACGAGAGTAGCTGATTAATAATTTCTTTCACACGCCGATAACGGAGTGCTAAGTTTATCTTTTCGTTTACTTTGTATTTGAAGTATTTTATTATATTTTATAAACAATTTTTCGATCATGGTTTCAATTTCAATTTCGTTTCGATTGTCTTTCAGTTACGTATTTTCATTTTAGTTAAGTATTTTTGATTTATTTTTGTGGAAAATGATCCCTGATCCTTTTTCTTGTCTGTTTGTGCAGTTTAACTTTGAGGAATGGTTTTGAATTAATTATTCCTCGGGCCCAAAATCTTCAAAAACAAAGCAGCCAGACAGCTAATTACTCCACGGCTCACTCCTGCCCAGAACTATCATGGCTCAATTTGCTTCACTTTTTGCCGCTGTTAACAATAGGATTCGGAGTCTATCTTTAATACACGTCATTGGTTGTAAACAAGTGTCCCTCATTTTAACAATACAAGTCCATTGTTGCTAAAGACTCAGTTGAGAAAGTGGATAGTGAACTGACCCTAAATCTTTGTTTTGTCATTGTTTTCTCAATAATATATACGAGTTGTTTTGTCAATTTTAATTGTTTACACAAGAATTCGTGTCACCTAATACGAATTGCTTAAGTAACACGTCTTCGAATGGTACGATATGGTACAATTGGAGACTTTCTGTACTAAGATATAGCATGCAATATATCATATATACAGTCAGTCACAAAAGTTTAGGATATCCTAAACATTACATGGTGTGTCCATGATAAAGTTAACAATAAAGAAAGAAATAATCATATAGACCTCATATCGGCGGACGTCATACATGACGTCATGCACTGATGCGCGTGCATCCTGGGATACTATAGGCCACGCTCGTTCACTGGCTTCTAATAAAGCATGGCTAACTTCAGTTGTTTGCCAGACAAAGAAAAATAAGCTTATATTCATAAACTCACTCTGAGTAAAGGAGATAGTTTCCTTGATCCGTATAATTGCGGAAAATTGCTGGTAGAACAATTCTGCGTTTTGGCTCGATATCTACAGCTGTCTCATCGAAACGCCGAGTATGTTTACGCACGAAAATTTGAAAGCATTCATACACAGTTTTTAGTTCGGTGTCATCGGCTTCGGTGGCTTAGTGGTTGCGTGATCGTCTCGGATGCCCGAGGACGCGGGTTCGTACCCGGCCGAGAACGACGAGCATTTTCTCAGGAGGAAAATCCTGAAATCACCCACTTCCTTCGGAAGGAAAGTAAAGCTGCACGTTAAAGAACCCTTGCGAGGCCAATTTTTTGGCCCCTATAACGCCATTCTGATATGAACATTGTTGTTGAAACGTTAATACCAACTAAACCAAATCAATACTAGATGACCATAGATGGTAAAAAAACAAAACAAACAAAAACGGCCTCAGTTAGAATGTTATATTTTCAATCGATCCTTCTTATCGATAGCTTGCAATATTCTTCGATTCCTTTTAGAATGTTATAAAAAGCCACTCCAATACCTCCATGGCTGTAACTTTTTTTCAAATTTCTTTTTGTATCTGATACTCCCATTTGTCCTCTATGTAATGCACTATTCACTTTTCGACATAGTCCCTATTCCTTTCCACGCATTGTACCAACGCGTGACTAGTCGGGTGAACCCGTCGGAGAGGAATTCCGGGGTTGTTGTCGACACCAAGAGCGAACGGCAGGTTTCACCTCGTCGTCAGAACGCAACTCGTGCGCCTTAAGATGCTCTTTCCTCTTTGGGAAGTGGGGAAAGTCGCAAGGTGCAAAGTCTTTCGTTTTTGAACTGCAGTTTTTCATCTTTGAACTGTAGGCGCTGCAACCCCCTCTCATGTGTGGCGTTATCGTGCTGCAGAAGAGGATCCAAAGCTGCCATTCGATCCTCGTGTCGACGACAACCCCGGAATTCCTCTCCGACGCGTTCACCCGACTAGTCACGCGTTGGTAGAATGCGTGGAAAGGGATGGGGACTATGTCGAAAAGTGAATAGTGCACTACATAGAGGACAAATGGGAGTTACTTTCAGAAATATAATTTTTTTTTCTAGTTACACATCCAACCAACTGCACAGCGGCTTGAAAAAATTGTAAATAAATTAAAACAAACCAAATTTACACAAAAGTTCTAATTTTTTTTATCGAGCAATCGAACTGAGCCAGCCAAAACCACATAAAAACAGTAATCGCGACGATCCTTTTACCTACCAAGGTGCGCGAGCACACAGAAAATATGACGTCATGTTAACGTTGTGAGAGGTCTATATACGATACAATTATTTTTTTTACTTAAAGCAAACACTTCATGAAATTCAATGCTGATATTTGAAAAAAAAAATTGATTTACTATTAGTTCCTGAGTAATAAACCATTGGAATCGTACGTAATTGATTGAATCATCCTGAATATTTATATAGCTTTATCTTTTTTTCATTGCAGTTTGTATATGGGTACCGAGTACAGTGTTGTGCTCTGCAGCTATGACGTCGTCCAGGAGGCATTCGTGGAGAAAGGGAACATTTTCAACGCTAGGCCATCTAACAATGTCATCAAAGTGTACGACCACGAAGTAGGTAGGGCAACAACTTCACAATGTGTCCTCTATCATAATAATAACAACAACAACAATAACCCTGAAGTAAACGTGCTACTCTTTTATACAGCATTTAGCTTAGTCGACGGCGAGATCTGGAAAGTAACCAGAAACTTCATCATGAACGCCTTAAAGAATCTGGGCTTCGGTACAAACTTCGCCAAAAACTTTGTTCAGGTAACCTCACAAGTCTCATTCCTAGTTTCAAAGCCTTAGAGACACTTCACTTGTATCTTCTATTTGCAGCTGGAGATCCAAGATCTGATCCGTGAACTGAAAGGCTACAATGGGAAACCTGCCGAAGTGAGAGAGCTCTTGTCCAAGAGTACCGGGTTGCTAGTCTTCAGTCTAATGACAGGCAAGAGGTATGACCGCAGTGATGACACCGGATGGGTAGCTCAGCTAACAGCAACATCCATCGCCCTCATCAACACATACATGAGCGACGCCACTGCCATGTTCCCCTGGTTGCGCAAACTGCCTTTTGTCGACACAATGGGGGCCAGGAAGATCACAAGGTAAGTCTACGATAAAAAGAATCCAGAATAGAACGCCAAAGTACATTGAGAAAATGAGTTTTCATTTCAACAGGGCACTCAAAGAAAAAATGTGGTCGCTACTGGAAGAAGAGATGGGATCGCTCAGGAGGACGTACTCAAGTGCATCAGACCCTGACAACTTGATACACTCCTGGTACTCGGAGCAGGAAAAACGAAATAAGAATGCCGACCCCCAGAGAGCCATTTTTTCAGGTATGGAAGATATTAGTACCTTTAGGCACTATAAAATTAATGCTAATCTAAATGTTATGGTACCACTGGAAATTTTCAATGTTAATATATGGCATGTAATATATCAAACAATTTGAAATGACGTGCCACGCAAGACTATGGCGTAAAATTCATGATAATCGTATCCTTCTACCCATAATTCCTTTGCTTCAACCTCCTTACTGTTCCGTTCACAGACTTCGGCCTTAAAAACAACCTGGACATCCTTATCCAAACCTCAACGGACACGACGTCGACGACCCTCCATTGGGCCTTGCTCTTCCTCGTCCTGTACCCAAGCATCCAGGACAAGATCCACCAAGAAATCGTTGAGCACATCGGCAGTAGAGAACCGACCCTCGAAGACGTCAGGAAGATGCACTACGTCAGGGCTTTCCTCATGGAAGTGCACAGGAGAGGAACAATTGCACCTTGGGGAGTATTCCACAGGTAAGACGCCTTATTTCTAATGTACAGCAGGTTTCAAAAGTTTGGGATATCCCAAACATATCAGTGATGCTTGCCATTACACTTTAAGTAATGAATTCTAATATATTTTTAAACAAACTTTAACAGTTGGGATTTATATTTTCATCTATTTACTATGTTTATACAAAATTTGAACACAATAGCTTTATTAGAAAATAAATGGTTTACAATTTTTTAAGGGCGTTTTGTTTCAAAAGTCAGAAATTTTGTTCAAAAATTTGGGATATTAAACTTTACCACCTGGTAAAGTCGCCTTTTGCTCGAATTACGGCTTGAATTCGCTTAGGCATACTATGAACCAGATTTTGGCATGTCTCTAGAGAAATCTGGGACCACACTTCTCGGATGCAAGCCATCAGATCTTTTTTTGTTCTTGGAGTAACTTGTCGAACTCTTTTCTTCATAATTGCCCACAAGTTCTCTATGGGATTAAGGTCTGGTGAGTTCCCTGGCCACTCTAAGACGTTGATTTGCTTTTCCTTAAAATAAGCCTATACTTTCTTAGCAGTGTGTGCAGGTGCGGAATCTTGTTGAAATATGAAATCATCTGATGAACACAACGTTTCAATGCTTGGGATGAGAAAATATTCCATCATTTCCATGTAGACCTCAGTGTTCACTCGAGAACGAATAAAACACAATTGTCCTACTCCAGCACTGTTGAAGCAACCCCTAATCATTACTTTAACTGGATGCTTCACGGAGCGGTTGACAGATGTTGGATGCTGTTTGTTTTTGGAATGAATCCACACACTATCATTCTTGTTCAAATCCAAACAAAACATTGATTCATCACTGAAAATCACACGTGACCACATGATAGGTGACCAGTCGACATATTTTCTCGCCCAGTCAAGACGTTTTTTCTTCTGGGCATCAGTGAGCTGAGGTTTTTTTACTGCAAGATGTGATCGGATATCCATCTCCTGTAGATGACGATACACTGTGGGATGCGAAACTTGCTTCTGTGTAGCATCTGATAGATCGTTTGCAAGCTGCCGTATTGTTGTACGAGGATTCTTTCCTACAATGTTCTTCAGCACTTTCATGTCTCGGGTTGAGTTTCCTGGGGCATCCATGACGCTGCTTTGGCCTCAGCGACTCTTCTTCTCTCCATTTTTTCAAGATGCGACTGACAGTATTTTGCTTCCTATTGACTTTGTTGGCAATTTCAGTCTGGGTTAACCCTGCAGCATGCAGTTCAATAATTTTTATGCGATCGTCTTGAGAAACTTCCGTCGTCTTTCCCATTTTTCTGTTCTTTTTGAATTCTTGCTCTTAACTTATATTATGCTTCTTAATTAGTATGCAATTTTATATTTCTTTATTTAAAATGGGCATAGGAAGAGTAAATATTTCTATAGATATTTTTTTGATTTTTTTTACGATATCCCAAATTATCCCAAACTTTTGAACCATGTTTGTGACTTTTGAAACAACACGCCCTTGAAAAATTCTAAACCATTTATTTTCTAATAAAATTACTGTGTTCAAATTTTGTATAAATATAGAAAATAGATGAAAATATTTGTTCCAACTGTTAAAATTGTAAAAAACAATTATTACAATTCATTATTTACGATGTAATGACAAGCATTACTAGCATGTTTAGGATATCCCAAACTTTTGAAACTGACTGTATACCTCATCTCAAGACAACAAACACATATCTGGTCCGTCCCAATTGCAGCAACAACGCAAAGGCCTACCTCCATGGTTTTGAAATCGCCAAAGACTCCACCGTCATCTGCAACTTCTGGAGCCTCCACCATGACTCAAAGTACTTCCCAGACCCATACAAATTCGATCCCGAGAGATTTCTAGATAGCGAGCGAAAGTTCAGACCAAGCCAGTATATGAACGCCTTCTCTTTTGGTAAGTGGTGTCCTAAAGACCATTTACCTTACGATCCATCAACTATCCGTGCTAATGGGTCTATTTTGCTCTAGGTCGGCGCCAATGTCCTGGGAAGCAAGTAGCCGAGATGCAGCTCTTCCTCTACTTGACGTCCATCCTGCAGGCCTTTGAGGTGCGAGCAGCTCCAGATGCAAGACCCAGCGACGATGAGTGCGAGATGAGCACTATTCGTCGGCCTGCTTTGGACTCCTTTATCTTCAATGCTCGACATCACTAATGAGGATTTCTACCAAATGATATACAAGTGCAGTTTGGAGAATCTTCTATTTATGAGTACTGGCTCATTCTAAATGTGCATTTCTTACAGGACATCATTTAAGGTAACAAGAAACCTAACCTCAAAATTCACGTGACGTTGCCGTTCCGTATAGCGTGAATCGACCTTAACACGTTAGATGATGCGATAGGTTATGGCATTACAAATGTGCTAAGTTTGCTTGCGTTTTACTCAACGAGATAGAATACATAGGGTGGCTGTCCCATTTGAAACAGCGCCCTTCGCGGCGACTAACAGCAAACTCGGTCGCCATGTTTTCTTTAGTATAGCGAAGTCAGTTACGTGTTGGAACAGATAGCATTACCTGGTTTTCTAATGACATAAAGTCGTGGTTTTATTTGAGTTTTGTAAAACTTTTTTTTTCTTTATTTTTGTAATAGAACGTGAATATGCCTGCAGTTTGTTTAGCGTACAACTGTACTAATCGAAGCGAGGAAACAACATTTATTTCTTATTACAAATAAGTTATATTGATTTAGGCGTTTCGTATACACTGGTGGACAAAAGTTTGGGCTAAGTGTGTTTTCTAAGAAAACAATTATTTCGAGATTTTATTGTTATGACAATTGAATATATCAAAATTGACAATTGAATAATTGATCTTTTAATTTGTTTTTAAGTTACATCCAAATAATGCAAATTCCACTGGTCATAAGTTTGGGGTAACAGGTAAATAAATATCAAGTTATCAAAAGTAAAGGAAATTAATATGAAATCTGACCGCTATTTGACTTTAGAACTTGATTTGTCATTGATGAAAATAACTTACTTCTTGATGGTGTTTGGTGCTATTTTAACAGCGGAGGCCTCAATTGCATACGAGTTGAATACTGTTTGTCAGCATATCTATCCTGGCTCATAAGATGCCAAACATTTTCTATAATGTTGAGGTCGGGACTCCTTGCCGGCCAGTCTAGTGTACGAACTTTGTTAGTGGAAAATCATTCATTAAAAATTCGTGCTGTGTGGATAGATGCATTGTCTTGCTGCCATACCCATTGTTTTTGTCTGTAGTGTCTTTTGCAGAAAAGAATGGATGTGCTTTGGAAGGTCTTCTAAGTATTGGTTGCCGTATTTTGCCCTCAATTACTTTTATCTTCAGGTGAACCGTGTTTGAAATGGCACCTAATGGCATCACATCTCCTCCTCCCATTTGGTGCTTATTTCTGACCAGAGCAATTGGTTTTTGGCCTTGTTTTTTAACATGTTATCAGGTCCATCCATGGAAAAATCGTTTTTCATCAGAAAATACCACCAACCCAAAATCAGTCTTCTCATGATGTGTTTCTGAGCAAATTGAAGTGTTGCTATTTTATTTTTTGGTGTTAATGGCAGTGATTTTTCAATAGCTTCATAGTGAAAGTTCTCACGCTGCAATTCACGCTGCAATGGTTCTGGTTGAAGCCTTCAAATCGAGATTTACTTGGATGCGCGTACTGCTGCAATTTCTCTTCTCCCATGGCGTTTTATGCTAGATTTTGCCCGTCTTGCAAGTGCAGATGGGTTTCCCATGTTCTTTCCTGTTTTCATTTGTTAATTGCCCTGATTAGTGTATTGTAGCCAACATGAGCAATTTCAGCTTCTCGCTTGAAGTTGTTGTGTTGAGCATACAATGCATGAATTTCCTTCGTTTCTCATCAGAAATCATCTTAAGACACTTCTTCACATTCCAAAACATCAATGGACAAATATTCATGCACTTTACTGTAAAAAATATCAGTTATTTACCTGTTACCCCAAACTTTTGACCAGTTTAGTTTGCATACTTTGCATGTAACTTAAAAACAAATTAAAAGATCAATTTTTCAATTGTCAATTTTGATATATTCAATAGTAACTTAACAATAAAATCTCTAAATAATTGTTTTCTTAGAAAACACACCTACCCCAAACTTTTGTCCACCAGTGTAGCCTTCATTTTTTTTCGTATGTAGGAAATTTAAATTTGCTAAAATAAACCGTAGGTGTGGCCTAGCGAGGGTAAATGGTGCCCGGGGGCACATATTACCTACCTTTACATTGCTGGAGTTCATAAAAATGAAATTTTGGCTATTTTTTTCAATTAAAAAAAGGTTTCTTAAAAGCCTATTCACATGCATTGAACGAATAATAAACGTAACGCGAAATTCATCAGTGCCGTTGAAGTCAAATCATGTTCGATAATTTTATTTGCGATAAAAAAATGAAGCAAATTTATTCTGCGATAAAAAAAAAACAGATATCTGTTTCAAAAAATATTACGAATAAATTAAATGTAAAAATATTATTAAGTCATATTGCGATGAATTTTTCAACGCTAGTTATCCACAATACACCACTTCTAACATCATAAAGCTTAGTTTCCATCCATGCGTTTTTAACTGCGTCTCTGCGTCTAGACGCATAAATTGGTGCGTCTTGACGCACGTGTCATGGAAACAGATATCTGCGTCTCCGAGTCTTGGTTGACGTGCGTCTGGACTTCATGCGTCTGGACGCAGAAAAGTGAAGTAGATAGGCTTTCTACTTCTTGACGCACTTGTAAATGCGTCTCAAATCTGTCTAGATCAAAAGACGTTCAGTCCAGTCGTCGTTTCGCTACAACATGGCTGAGGAAAAAGAATTTGAAGATATGTTGATCGGGGAAATTTTTAATCGGCCAATATTATAACGATAAAAGCCGATCAAACTACCTCAAAAGAGGCAGCCGCGCAATGGCGTGGATGAATGTGGCAAAAGCTTCTCCCTCTAACGAGAAAAATTGCAAAACAAACTCGTGACGCACGCGCAGTTGAACTTTCTGCGTAGACTTCACGCATGCATGGAAACTGATACTTGCGTTCGAATTAAATGCGTCAAGAGTTGTTGCAATGTGCGTCTAGGTGCGTCCAAATGCACATTTGCTTTCTGCGTCGAGACGCAGTTATAATTGCGTCCAAAACGCGTGCATGGAAATTAAGCTTTAGAGTCTCAATGAACTCTAGCATTGGAAAAGTAGGTAATAGGCGCCCGGAGGAGGGGAGGGGTGATTATCATTTTATCACCCCGTCTTCTCATATTTGGTCTTCGCGGCGTCTACCCCCCTCTCCCCGCTAGCCAGTATTTTTACCTGTAGAATGAATCACTTATGTAAATGCATATAAAACTCGTTATATTCAAGGGTCAATATCAGCTGATATACTATTAAAATATGAAATGTTAATTGTACATTAAAAAAGTATTTATCACATATAATCCTTCAAAATAAAATAAACAGTAGAGTTTCCTTGAGTCAAATTATCACACCTTTTCGAATTTTGTTATTACCACAAACAAAACAAAACTTATTATAATTTGAAATAAAAAGAATATTAAATCTCCTAAAAGGCTTTCATTTGATTTTCTGTCCATGAAAATATTTTGCGGCACACCCGAGGTTTGAAAATAGCTGCTTTAGTCATGGGCTCCTCTACTACGCCCTTAGGAGGCCATGCTTTAGTTACAAGTCTGTCACGCCCATTACACTAAAGAAAAAATGGCGAACGGCTTTTTAATTGGTTTCAAATATGGCGGCTGTTGAGCCACTCTATTGGCAGAGTTCAGCCCTCTAGCGGCCAATGACTCAAGCTTCCAATATGGCCGCCGAAGAGGGGAGGTGATACCTCACAGCATGGCAGCTAGTGATGCAGCTACTTTAATAAGCATATCCATCGCTGATATTTTAAATCATCTTAGATTGAATGCCAGTAATGAAAGAAAAAGGTGCTTGGTAAAGGGGGAAGCAGTTTTAAATGCTCAGCATGGGAGAAACAGTATCGCATCTTCGCCTTCAATCTACATAATAGCCCTTGTGCTAAGGAGTAGCAGTATTAGTTCCACTCCACATGAGATAAACCTAATTATCAACCCTTGCCATACATAAAGGTATATACTAATCAAAACATATTATAGGTCGCGCAAAGAAAGAAGGGGGTCAATCAACTGTCAATCAGATTCGTTCTCTTATCGAATGCGCATATCTAGCGATTAACGAACGATTTAGCAGACGAATCTTGCGATGAAGATTTTATAGTATCACAGCCAATGATGGGAGCGACAACCAATCAGAATCAAGACTAACCAGTTGATTCCTGATATCCAAGGTACCTTTTATCTTTATAGCTTTCTCTTTCGCTGTGATTTTGTGTCCTTTAAAAAGGACGCTCTTTCGGAGATTGTGACTGTGCCTGAATGCATCGATCACTATCTTCATCGAGGGATTCGTCTGTCAAATCGTTCGTTAATCGCTAGATCTGTGCAGTCAATAAAAGAACGAATCTGATTGATCCATTCTTTCGTAATATGTTTTGATTAGTACCTTTATAGGATCAGTACCCTGGCAAGGGTTGATAATTAGGTGTATCTCATCTGGGGTGGAACTAGTACTGCTACTCCTTAGCACAAGGGCTATTATGTATATTGAAGGCGAAGATGCGATACTATTTCTCCCACAAAATATTACATGCTGAGCATTTAAAACTGCTTCCCCCTCTACCAAGCACCTTTATCTTTCATTACTGGCATTCAATCTAAGATGATTTAAAATATCAGCGATGGATATAGAGTGGTTCGTGCTTATTAAAGTAGCTGCATCACTAGCTGCCATGCTGTGAGGTATCGATTGCTGCATCACCTCCTCTCTTCGGCGGCCATATTAGAAGCTTGAGTCATTGGCCGCTAGAGGGCTGACGACTGCCAATAATTATACTAATTTAATAATTAACGGGGACAACGTGCGTAGCGATGCGTTGTTCCAAACGGGCCAAAAAAATTCCGAAATTTCTTTCCACTGGTTTCCAGCGTGCAAAATGGATAAATGCCGTGGATAGAAAGGACTGGAAACGAAGCGAATATTATTATCTATGTGGAGAGCATTTTATTAATGGAATATATTTTAACCTAAATATTTGCAATAATAAAATATAAAGACCCGATCATTGTTTCAATTTTTCATCTTTTACAAGTTGTTCATTACATTCATTTTGTATTAAAGCCGGTCATACGACGGTGGCACAATAGAAGAACCTGGAAATTTGATTTTATACGAGTTCAGTCTCCTTTTAATGGGGAAAATCGTTAAATTAATGGAAAAAAACGTTTTCGAGAATATTTCTCATCATCAGTTGGATTAAAATTTTTTTGAATGGTGAAAACACTTGAAATAAGAATTTAACAATTGATATAAAGGTGATGAAATATTCTCGAAAAAATTTTTTTATATAAATTTTATCCCAAATATTTGGATCACCCTCTTCAAAATTTCATCTGGATTTCAAAACCAACACTTCCTTCAAGATTATCGTTTTCCCCTATCAACATTATCTGCACAAGACTTCATGTACGTCCTTAATAGACTGGGTTTATTTCTACTATCAACAACATCTGCAATAGACTACATCCTTTGAGTTCTTTTCCATCTCACAAGTTCCTTCATCGTTTTTCAAGATTGGTGACTTTATTTATTATTTATTTTGTTGTTTTTATTAATTTAACGATTTTCCCCATTAAAAGGAGACTGAACTCATTTAAATTTAAATTAATCATTTAAACTCCTTAAATCAATAATTGATTTTATACGGGTCGTACAAATGAAAACGAAAATTTGTGTGGAAAAAAAAAAAAAAAAAGACATCGTGTAGGATCGTAAGTTTTTGTTTTCAACTATTGCGAAACCCCACGTGCAAATTGAACAATAGGTTGCGAGTGTTGCATCGCGTGAGAAAGAACGACTGCTTCGAAGCACTGCGAGTGATCGCTTCGTGCAAACAACAAAATGGAGTCAACGAAACAGGAATTCGTTTTTTGACATGTGAAGGAGTTTCTGAAGTTCATCGTCGTATGCAGAACGTATATGGAAACGACTGCTTAACCTTCACTCGTGTTTGGGCACGGAGCAAGAGGTTTTCGGAGGAACGGTCATCGTTGCAAAATGATCAACGACCTGGACAAGCAAATCGCCCCATCAAGGACGAGTCCAAAGCCAAAATTGACGCTGTCATAAAGGAAAACAGAAGAGTGACAATCGATGTCGTGGTTGCTAAAACTGGCTTTAGTCGTGGAACTGTTCACTCCATTAATAAAATCCAAAGACAATAATAATAAACAATGTATGACGTTTCCGTGCAGAGCCTTTCTCTTTAGGAGGTGTTACTTGAAGCCATAGAGAAAGAAGTAAAAACTGCCGGAACTATAAAGTCACCTGACCCTTGTTGTCTGAGCAACAATTTTTATTTAAATCTTTATTACCCATACACAGGGCGATTCTGAAAAAGTGTGTATAAATGTAAGCAATGACAGAGGTGACCAGAATAAACATTTTCTAAGTGACGGCCACCAGTGGTGCGACATAGCTGACACCGCCGACGTAAGGATTCTCGCACCCGGTGAAACATGTCTGGAGTATCTTGAATGGCACCAGCAACAACAGCAGTTCGTGCTACAAGATTATCCGCTGTGTCCACAGGTGATTCATACACTAGGCTCTCAAGATGGCCCCATACATAGAAATCAAGTGGGTCGAGGTCAGGTGAGCGAGCTGGCCAGACTACAGGCCCATTTCGCCCAATCCATATTTATGCACGTGCAATAAACAGTGGAATCGTACGCAGGATCGTGATAATTCAAGCAATAGACATACAACGTGACAACTCCTGAACAATGTATTTGCGGCCCCACATTGTATTAAAAGAAAATGTTCATTCTGGTCAGCTCTGTCATTGCTTACAGTTACGAGGCTAACGAGAAAGATAGGCTCCGGCACTGAAAGATCACCTGACCAAGATAGGTCTAGCAACAATGCAATCTTCATTGTTTTCATCTTGGGTTTTAACATTGTGTTTTTTCGTTTGTTGGAAGCACGATCTATAGATAGTCATGGTCATCGAGCTCCATTGTTAAAATGAAACTAAAGTTTCTAGCTCCCAGTAGGGCGGAACTCTATTGAAAAGTGGCGCTGCATGTACAATCTACCCATCTGCGCCTGCAGCGCAACTCTATCGGAAGACAGAAACAGTACTTTCGTATTCAGTTTCAATGAAAATCTCTAGCGCAGGTTGCGGTCGGCTATAGTGCGACCTATGCGGCACTTGGCGCGATCTGTTTCCCTTAGCTTCTCGAGACAATGTAAAATGACCGAAGCTCGATGACCATGAATATCTAAAGACCGTGGTTGGAAGCAATGAAGGTTGGATTGTTGCTGGATCTATCTTGGTCAGGTGACTTTTCAGTGCCGGAGCCTGTCTTTCTCGTTAGCCTCGTTACAGTTTTTTCAGAATCACCCTATATATCTCATCAATCAACCACAAATATAAATAAAGGAAAACATACGAGTTCATCCAACACTTCTAGACACAAGGCCTCGGCTCGGAGGACTAACATCAAACAGTAAGCAGCAAGGCAAACTATAAATACAGGCCAGGGCAGTCGAAAACAATATAAAAAGTAGTGATGTCCGTTGGATCCGGATCTCTGATTGGGATCTGATAATATCTGGATTCGGATCTAGAAATATCCGGATCCGGGTCCGTATCCGGATCTCTGATATCGGATCCAGATTTCGGATATCGGATATCAGATCCGGATTTCGGATCCTTTCGCTGGATGCGTATTAAGACTAATTAGGACTTAAGAGGACTAGGCTACCACTTAATAAAAGCTTTTATAAACTGCTTTCAGAAAAAGTTTTCATATACACAATTTCCTGTCTAGGATCCGATTTTCGGATCTCGCATCCAAGATCCGGATCAGAGATCTTGGATCCAAGTTCCGGATCTCGGATTTCTGACCAACATCCGGATCTCGGACCTAGGTCCGAAAAAAAGATCCGGACATCCTGATCTTGACATCACTAATAAAAAGGTGATTTTCGACTACCCCGGCCTGTATTTATAGTTGGCCTTGCTGCCTACTGTATGACGTCAGAGTCTTCCGTGTCGAGGCCTTGTGTCTAGAAGGTATTGGTTCGAGGCTAACGAGAAAGACAAGCTCCGGCACTGAAAAGTCACCTGACCAAGGTAGGTCTGTTAACAATGTAACTTTGTTTCCATCTTGTATTTTAACAATCCGTGTTTTTTCCTTTGTTGTAAACAATGAAGGTTGGATTGTTAATAGACCTATCTTGGTCAGGTGACTTTTCAGTGCTGGAGCCTGTATTTCTCGTTAGCCTCGGTGTCGGTTCATCACACGAAACAATTTGAATGTGCGAGCTTTGCAACAATATGAATTGAATTTGAAACTAATTTCCGCACAAACTGCGCGCGGATAAAATCTTTTTGAAATAATAATAGTAAGCTATGGCTATAAACTTCTATTTCGTCTTAGAAGTGGTCACCTTCCGCTCAATTCCTTCTTGCACAAAATTAAAATATCTACCTCTGCTCTCTGCGAATGTGGTGAGGTGGAGTCTGTGGAAACATGTCCTCCTCCAGTGCCCCCGCTTTTGCCGGTAGAGGTCCCTATTGGTCCAAGGTCTTTCAAAGAGGAACATTGAAGTTACTTTGAAAAACGTTCTCCTTGTTTCCCCAATGAAATCCCGTTTAAAGCGAGACGTCCTAAGACTTTTGTTCTGTTATTTGTGTAGTACGGGTCTTATAGAAATAATTCTCGGCCCTCTCACCCCTCGTTTGTGTCGTTAATCTCTAACTTTTGAATTCATCTGCATTATAAGAATCAGCTAGTCTCCTTCCATCTGGAGATGAAGGCTGTGTAAAGAAGAAGAAGAAGAAGAAGAAGAAGAAACGTCTTCATACTCTACCTAGGGGCAAAATGAAGGGTCGTTCATCCACTCGTCTTCAATCATTACGTAAGGGTCTTTTATATAATTCCTTCGCCAAGTTTAAGTTTTCTTAAATGTACCTTGTTCTTGAAGGATGGTCTAATTGTTTCGCGTAATCAGACAATTCAAATTCATTTGGTAATGACCCTAAAATCTGCATCTCAATGGAAGCAATCCCTGCAATATGGCGTCTTGGGCAATGTGATGTCACTCCGAAGTCACGAGACAACTCTATACTCTTTTTCATAAAAGAAGTCCGTTGACCTTTGTTCGGGTCAGAATGGAAACCAATCTTAGCTTTCGACAGCAATGATCAAACAAAACAACAACATTTCGTGAGGTCGACGAAAAGGTTGGCAGTCTCGTAAGTAAGGTTTTGAATAGTGATGTCAAGATCCGGATATCCGGATCTTTTTTTCGAACCTAGGTCCGAGATCCGAGAACCGGATGTTGGTCAGAAATCCGAGATCCGGAACTTGGATCCGAGATCTGAGATCTGAGATCCGGATCTTGGATCAGAGATCCAAAAATCGAATCCTAGACAGGAAATTGTGTATATGCAAACTTTTTCTGAAAGCAGTTTATAAAAGCTTTTATTAAGTGATAGCCTAGTCCTCTTAAGTCCTAATTAGTCTTAATACGCATCCAGCGAAAGGATCCGAAATCCGGATCCGGGATCCGAAATCCGGACCCGGATATTTCTAGATCCGAATCCGGATATTATCAGATCCGAATCAGAGATCCGGATCCAACGGACATCACTAGTTTCGAAGTAAGTTTACGGTCAACTAATCTTACTATTACATTTCTACTTAGGAAACTTCAATTTCGTTTCATGTATTCCCCGAAATAACATGTTTAAAAAATAGCAACCACGTGATCAGAAAATGGAATTAAAGTTATTATAATTACCTCGAGTAATTCTCCATTGGTAACCGCAAGCATCAGCTCATTGCAATAGACACACAGGAACGAATAGGAAGCCAATGGCTGTTTCTCGTTGTTTGTCACCAAATTCTGTAAAAATAATATAAACAGCTCAATTATAAACACACACACAAACGCTGGTATGTGCTTCTATAATCTATTGAATTACTTCAAGCTACCACTTATTCTATGGGCGCTCATGCAATATTCATACGAGCAACATTACGCCAACAAAGCCAACTTTACGGCAATTTTAAAGAGTGGCTACATTATTTAAAATTTTTAAGCGTGATAAGATATTGAATAGATTTTTATTCATTATAAATTACCAGTTTAAAACGCTCTCTCCTGTTCAAATCAACCTAAACAATCATCACGTAGGAGGAAAATTCAAAGGAAACGGATGCGCAAAGAAAGGAGAATGAGTGTAGCGCCCTCTTTGGATAAATAAAATACAGAAGTATAAATGAACACTAACACGACTAGAATCAATATAAGAGGGAAAGAAAGAGTTTTTATGTTTTATTATAATATCTCTTCAAGCCAGCGTCAACAATTTTTGATCATTAATTTTGCAACGATAAACAACAGATTACATTTAAACCTCGTCATAACGAACTGTTTGTTGTGGCAATTGGATAATTCGTGAACACGAACCAGTGAAGCGATTTGAAAAAATTTTCTTTTCACATGCATTGTCATCGGTCTTGCGCATGTGTATCAAATTTCAGCTTCCAAGATTTGTTTACATAGTTACAAGTGAAGCTAATAAAAGCGTATTAAAAATAGACTACTACTACGACAATCCCTAAGAAACCGATTGTCAATTTACAACTTGCAAGAAGCCTCGGACTGGTGAATTAAACTTAGCGTATCAATAAGGAAGCTGCTAATACAGAGGTTCAGCCGTAGCCCACGAGAAAAAGAGGCCGGGGCACTAAAAATTCACATGACCAAAGTAGATCCAGCAACAATCCACTCTTTATTGTTTCCATCTTGGATTTCAACAATCAGCGTTTTTTCGTTTGTTGGAAACAATGAAGATTGGATTGTTGCTCGATCTACTTTGATCATGTGACTTTTTAGCGCCCCGGCCTGTCTTTCTAGTTGGCTTTGGATTCAGCCGTGACCACCGCCTCCGCAATGAAATTGAATACATTGTTACATCATCATAGATAGTGCAAATTCAGGGCTTATTATTGGTAAAAATACGAATAACAATGCACTATCTACGTGATATAACAATGTATTCAATTTCATTGCGGAGGCCTTCTCTCTTGGTGGTCACGGTTCAGCAATGCAAACGTGTGGCATGCAAAGCCAACGAAAGAGACAGGCCGGGGCACTAACAAGTCACATGACCAAAGTAGATCCAGCAACAATCCAATCTTCATTGTTTCCAACAAACGAAAAAAACACTGATTGTTGAAATCAAAGATGGAAACAATGAAGATTGGATTGTTGCTAGATCTACTTTGGTCATGTGACTTTTTAGTGCCCCGACTTGTCTTTTTCGTCGGCTACGGTGGCATGGCAATGACGTAGAGCGCAGGAATGACGTAAATCTAGGTCGAGGCTTCACGTCCGCTCCACGCTGCCTCACGTCGACGTGAGGTAAAAAAACGTCTGAACTAATGACGTCATTGCTTCACGTCTCCACGTTAAATCATGGCGAATTCAACGCTTAGTCTGGTACTTTTCACGTTTGCCATTCCCTATGTTTTTATTTATAAAACGAACAAAATAAAATGCTATCTTATTTTGCACACGTGTTCTTTAGACTTACATCTATGTTATGATAATTGAATAATTGGCTTTTGTACAAACAATATTTAGAATATAAGGTTAGAAATGTACGATGTCGTAATTGTAAGGAACATTCAAAATACACGCATGAAGCAAGACTCGGATGCGGATATTTGTGTTCTGCGCATGCGTAATAAGAACATATGGATTCGTAAGGGGAAGTAACGCTTTGCTGAAGCAGAATTTCAAGACTAACGCCTGTGTGGACGTGAACTTGGATGACGTCACTCATTTTCACGTTCACGGTAACACTTTGCTGAACCTCTCTATTATCTGGATATTTTGACGTTAGCCAAAAAGACATTTTGTATGTAATTAATATCAAAATTATTTCTTTTCCTTTTTTACGAGGCTGATTATTAGGTTTAAAATTTTGAATTAAATATTCGCGCGAATATACGAATAATTTTTGTTGCCATCTTACTTTTAATTCTTGAATTTGCAATCTAATTCTCAACGTAGCGGTAGCATCTTCTTTAAGGTTTTTACGTGGGGTGAGTTCAAATTTGACCTGGACTTTATTTTTTGCAAATTCTAAAGTTTGATTGTTGGGATGGCAAACACCGCCTGTCATGCAAATGCAGCACCACTCATCCGATTGCCATGACAACCGATTGCTTGTTCAAACAAAATGGCGGACAGCGATGTGTCGGCCAAAGTGGAACAACGCATCATCAAGTTTCTCCACAACGAATATGTGAAAGCATCTGAAATTCATCAAATATTTCAAAGAAAGTTCGCCGAGTCATGTTTGTCTCGATCATCCTTCTTTGCTTGGTGTCAATCCACCGGTAATGAACCTTTTAAGGCAAGGTCAGCAACATGCTGTCCATGATTGCATCATCGCACGAACAAATGAGCTAATAAGGGACAACAGGCGGATTCGTGTCCGAGACCATCATCCACGGTAAGCTGAAATTCAACAAGATCTATAAAGCAACTCTCCGAGGATCACTAAACCACCCGGGTGGAAATCTGTTCCATGCTGCTGCAGCGAAGGTGACAGCTTCCTAAGGCGTGTAGTGACCGCCGACGAAGCATGGATTCATCACCTACTCCTGAAAGCAAGCGTGCGAGCATGGAGCGGCGACACACTGACTCACGACGATTCAAGAAACTCAAGAGGACACCGTCGGCAACGAAAGTGATGGCGTCTGTATTCTGAAACATTAAGGGTAGCATTCATGTCGATTTTCTGGAAGAACGTCGAACCAAAAATGCACCCTACTACTGTGACATTTTGAAGCCGGCACTAAGGAAAAAGCGACCCGGACGCCTAACCAGGGGGGATTGTTTTCTGCAAGACAATGCCAGATCACACACAGCCAAACTGACTATAGACACATTGAGGGAACTCAAATTGGACATGCTACCGCAGCCCCGATCTCTGACCTTGCAACTATCACTGAAAGTGTTGTTGAGAGAGCAGAGGTTCGGCTCAAATGAGGAAGTGAAAAAGACTGTCCTCACGTCGTTTCGACATCGGCCTGAAGATTTCTACAGAACCGGTATCCAGATGCTCTCAGAACATTGGAAAAATGTGTAGAGAAGCAAAGAGAGTTCTTTGAGAAATAACTTGCATGTGTGTTTCATTTTTGTAGTTTCCTGATTTTATAAAAAATAAAGTCCAGGTCCAATTTGAACGCCCCTCGTACCTCATTAAATTAATAGGAAGCAAGAGGTCAAATCTCATTTTCAATTCCAATAACTTACAACCATACTTCCAAGGAAGAATATTATTGATCAAAGGAGTTTAAATGATTAATTTTAAATTTAAATGTGGTTAGTTCCCTTTTAATGGAGAAAATCGTAAAATTAAAATTTAATAAAAACACAAAAATAAAGTCACTAATCTTGAAAAACGATGAAGAAACTTGTGAGATGGAAGAAAACTTAAATGATGTAGTCTATTGAAGATGTTGTTGATAGTAGAAATAAATTTAGTCTATTGAGGATGTAGATGAAGTCTTGTGAAGATAGTAGAAAACGATAATCTTGAAGGAAATGTTGGTTTTGAAATACAGATGAAATTTTGAAGAGGGTGATCCAAATATTTGGGATAAAAAACGTTTTCGAGAATACTTATCATCAGTAGGAAAAAACATTTTTGAATGGTGAAAACAGTTGAAATAAGAATTTACCAATTGATATAAAGATGATGAAGCTAAGTTGGTTGTAACCAATGATGTAAATTAAAGATTGACTCCGAATTCTATTGTTAACAGCGGCAAAAATTGAAGCAAATTGAGCCATGACAGTTCTGGGCAGGAGTGAGCCGTGGAATAATTAGCTGTCTGGCTGCTTTGTTTTTGAAGATTTTGGGCCCGAGAAATGATTAATTCAAAACCATTCCTCAAAGTTATTCTGCGTACAACTATACAAACAGACACGAAATAGGATCAGGAATCATTTTCCACAAGCATAAATCAAAAATACGTAACTAAAATGAAAATACGTTACTGAAAGACAATCGAAATGAAATTGAAATTGAAACCATGATCGAAAAATTGTTTATAAAATATAATGATAAAATACTTCAAATACAAAGTAAACGAAAAGATAAACTTATCAGTCCGTGATCGGCGTATGAAAGAATTATTAATCAGCTACTCTCGTGTTTAGCATGTGTTTTGCATCATCTTCACTCACTTTCGGCCATGACAGTTCTGGGCATGGAGCTTCCCAATTTGCTTCAAATTACAGCAATTGCTTCGGAGTCTATCTTTAATATACATCATTGGTTGTAACTCTTGGTTATGATTGTTGGCTATTGTATACTAGGGAAATTGTTGTTTAAAAGTAGTGTCCATTTATTGTTTATCTCTATTGATGGCTTGGCTAAATTTTTGTTATTTGTAATGAGATTTATTAAGTAGCGGAAGAATGAATCTACTTATTGTTTTCACAATGTCCGTCTGTCTGTCCGTCCGTCCGTCCCCTTCATAATTTCCGCATTTTTTGAGGTAGAAGGTTGAAATTCGGAATGTAGCTTACTATGTGCATGAGCACCTTCACTATTTAGTTTGGTTTTGATTGGCCCACTGTGGTCGAAGTTTCGGGGGCGGAAATTAGAGGGGACCAAAAGGTCTACGCGTATTTATGCATATAAAGAAGTGAAATTCGGAATACATATTCCTCTAAGCAAGATCAACATTACTGTAAAGTTTGGGCCAAATTGTCCTAATAGGGTAGGAGTTGTGGGGGTGGCAATCACTTGGTCTTAAGAAATTTATGGCAACATGTAGGGTGTGATATATCATTCGATCGAGAATGATGAGAAAGGAAAGAAGATAGGGTTCTTTTATGTTTTCTAAATGCAAGGTTCGAGAAAATCAATTTTTGATTTACAAAATGGGGGGTTAAAAAGTGCAGATGAAGGAATAAAAAAAATAGATGAACTCAGGGCTTCCGCTACTTTCCTATACCTTCCTCGGGAGGCTTAATTTCTTGTTGTTTCTTTAATTAATCTTTTTTTTCTAATTTTCTTCTTTTCCAATGTTTTTTGTGTTATTCCAATGTGGTGTGTGGTTTTCTTTGATACAATGATTAACTAGATGGTTGTTTTTGTCTTTGTGGCGAAGTGCTCCTTCATTTTCTTTTAATCTTCTTTCTAATTGTCGTTTAGTTTGACCTGTGGAGATATGTTCACAATTTTTACATAGTATCTGATATATTCTATTTCTAGTGTTCCATTTTTCTTTATTATTTTGACATATTTCTTTGAAATCGATATTTGTGCTATTATTTTGATTGATTGATTGTTGTTTTTAGGTTGGTGGTGGTTATTAATGTTTTAGTAATGTTTTTTGTTATTTCTTTATTTTTTTGTTTTTATTAAATTTTAATTTTACGATTTTCCCCATTAAAAGGAGACTAACCACATTTAAATCCAAGGAAGAATGTTTGTGAGTTTGGAATCTGAACAACTGGAGCTACGTTTACAGCAGGAAACTGTAGAATCGCTGAAAACCAATTTGAGCTATTATGTAACTTTTTGAGGTTGTTCTGTTTACCTACAACTGGAATAATCACGAGTAATGCCGGATGCCTCTGCTAGTTGATAATAATAATAATGATAAAAGTAGTAAAGAAGGACGCGACGACGTCCACCTGCGATAGAATGACTTTGGAGGTCTTTTTTTTTCCCAGCGTCGGTAATTATCTTTACATTTTTTTAATTTATTTTTTTTCGACATTGATACTACTTGATATCAGATCTTTGTGTGTGTTAATTTTTTTTCAAAGAATTAACAAGGCAAAAAACAACACGTGCGCTGATATGCAACTGTTCATAATTTCGTTATCTCCAGCTCATGAAGTGATAAGATCTCTCATCAAGATCCTTCATTTTCACAAGCACCTAGCTCGAGTAAAAAAGCGCTCAAATATGCTGTTCGATCCCACCTATCTCCTCATTATACTCGCACCTTTCATCCTATTCTACGCATACCTCCGCAGGACTTATAAAGGACCCCCGTACGTCAAAGGCCTACCCATCGTCGGCTACTTACCCTTCCTGAGCACACAACCTCACTTCACGTTCCATGAACTCATGCAAAAACATGGACCCATATACAGGTAAGCACACCTTTCGAGTTTCAAAACCGCCATAAAAAATAGAGCGAACTGGCAATTTCTAAATATCCACTGCGCATATGCGTGTGCGTTCTGCTTTTAAAGCTTTCTAGTTTACCTTCTAAATTAAAAAGGGAAAAAAAATCACAAAATTAGCAGCGCTGACTACATAAAAACCTGTTAGCCGATTTTTAAACAAAGCTAGTCATAGATGTAAAATGACAAAGCTACTCCCAAATTTCAGTGTCAACTCAACTTGAAATAGAAAAACGTGTCTTCGATCAATGGTGTGGGCTTATTTCGAGGAGCAATACACTAATTACAGCCATGATGAGGTGCACTGAACGCAGAACACTTCTTCCCAGAGGAAAGAGCTGGACACTGGATGCGCTGAATTGTTTCCGTGTGCTCCAAGATATTGGCCTCCCATTATTTGGTTACTGTCAACTCGTAAGGGTCTTGTATGGCACGGATTCCAGTTTCATGATCCATCCATTCTTGATAACTTTAAACAGCTTATGATGATTCTGCAGAGTGTATCGGAACGTCATGTACAAAAAACTTGGGAGGGGAGGTAGTATGGGTGATTCTAAGCAAAAAAGTTCATACGAATGTGGCTCCGAATTTGAACAGAACGATAACTGAGATATGAACAAAAATAAAAATGCCACCACCAAGATCAACAAGTTAATAACTCACTTTCTACAACATCAAAGATGATGAAATTGGGACGAATAATACGGTACATAAAATTGTGTATACCGTTAAAATTTGATCGAATTCCAACGAATAGTTTCCGAATTATGCACTCAACATCGTAACACGTGCTGGTTAGTAGGCCTACACGCTTGTGAGCACGGGTTACGATGTTGAATGCGTAATTCGGAAACTAGTCGTTGAAATTCGATCAAAATTTAACACTAAATAAATGGAGCCAGATACTGTGGACAAACGTTAGAATAAAAGATAGGAAACCACTAATCCACATAAGGTTTTTAATCAGACGATGCCATATCCGAATTTAGATATTTCCCAAGTGTGTGGGTTCGCTATATCGATGATATCTTTACAATTTTTAACGCCGAAGAAGAAAACATAGAGCAGTTTTTATACAGTTTGAACAAATTGTGCCAGAATATCAACTTCACCATTGAATTAGAAGACAATGGCAGCCTTCCTTTCTTGGACCTCAAGATATCCCGGAATGACCAAAAACTTGACTTCGACATCTCCCGGAAAAAGAATTTCGTAGCTAATTATATTAAAACAACTCCAATCACTGCCACCAACACAAACTCGCGGCTTTTAGGTACATGGTGTACAGAGCCCATACGATTCCTCTGAATGCCGAAAACAAGAGGAAAGAAATCAAAACTATAAAAGAATTTGCCACACAAAATGGATTCCAGGAAACGATAGTTGACAGCATCACAAAGAAGATAAAACGTAAATTAGCAGTGAAAGAAATCACCACACTAAATACAACTAAGAAAACGGAGTCAAGAGTGATATTACCGTATAACCGTCAACTAAATAGAGGTATGGACAAGATAGCTAAAGAATTTGGTCTGGGGATAGGCTACAGAAGCACAGACACTCTGGGAAGACGATTGGGGAACCCCAAAGATACGATACCGACAGAAAATCGACCTGGTGTTTACAAACTTCCGTGCGCCAAATGTGAGGCAGTGTACTATGGGCAGTCACGGAGAGCTGTGCTCACACGAATTAATGAACACCTGACGTATATAAAGAACGGTAAATACGGTATCTCTAGATTTGCGGACCAGAAACAACATGATTTCCGGCGAGAAGATTTCAATATCCTGCACAGCACAAGAGACCCAAGGCTCCTGAATTTTTTGGAGTCCTATGAGATTAGCTCTGAAGACCCTGCAAGACTTCTGAACAGTGATGGAGGCCCAGTAGATGTTACCCAGCTGAGAGGCATTGGAAAACTGATTAACCTACCGAAATTGACCAATAGCAGAAATACCCGAACTGAGGATGACCAGCAAACGACGACCAATGACGACCAAGGATGACGAGCCAATCATATCCCTGTTTAACGGTTCCTTCTTTTTATGATTTTGTTAATGTTTTTTAATTGGCTACTGTTTTCTATATAACATCTTGTAACTTATTCACAATTCATCAGAATAGCCTGCCTACTCTGATCGAAGCTCTCCTGTATGCAGAAGAAGGCAGCTTGGCTGCCGAAATGTGCATCCATCGTCTGATTAAAAACCTTATGTGGATTACTGGTTTCCTATCTTTTATTCCAAAATTTAACGGTATGCATATTTTTATGCACCCTATTATTCCCCCAAATTTCATTATCTTAGGTGTTAGAGAGCCTGAGAAAAAAATAAAACTATTGCGTAGAAATGAAAAAAAAAATCTGAAATGGTCAAACAACCTCAACTGATCGATTTCTCGTGTAATGACCCCCCCCCTCCGCCTTTCCTTGTGACAGTGTCTGCAACCACGTTTTGAAAAACTCTTCTGGCATTGGCTTACAGCCTCGTCTTACGTTACCAATACTACAGGGTGATTCTCTCGCTAGAGACCAAAAACTTTTACCTATAAAATTGAAAGTTACTTACATTTTGACTTCAAATGCTGCATACAAACGCCTTGATCCGTGTGCAGCTGTGGTTTGGGCTCGTTCAGTGACTTTATTAATCTTTTTGCGCAACACATGAAATCAATCGCTAATCTTGGCCGAAGATCTCGGCATGACCAACATGTACACAATCGAGCAGCATGTGTTCCTTGTTTGTAAATATTGGCACACGGGTTCTTTTAATGCATGTCAACGAGCATTTCAAGTTCAGTTTGGTGTGGGGCACGTTCCCTCAAAGTTCTGTATACAGAAACTGATGAAAAAGTTGGAGACAACGGGAAGCCCACTCCAAAGGAGTTCCTTAGGAAACGTGTTCCTTAATTTGCAGAGACATGTACAAGTGTGTTTGGATGTGGGTGGACGCCATTTCAACATCGCTTATGAGCAAGTTCAGCTGCACCCTGTTCAAGGCGTTTGTATGCAACATTTCAAGTCAAAATTTACGTAACTTTCAATTTTATAAGTAAAAGTTTGGGGCCGCTAGCCAGAGAATCACACAGTACTACCAAAGAGCTTCTAGTCGTTGCCTACTTGGTTCTAATACATAACGTGCTCATTGTACTGTCGGAGATTTGTAGTTGGACATCTTGGTAAAGATCTGAAAGTTGTCGAAATTTCATACAGAACAGTGGGTTCCCCCCATATTCTAGGTGCAAGCAATAAGTGGCCTTAAATTCCAATGATGTTCCTTTCATTGCAGCCTCAATATGGGTGCTCATTACACTGTGGTGCTCTGCAACTACACCGTCGTCCAAGAGGCCTTCGTCGAAAAGGGCAACGTCTTCAATGCTCGGCCATCTGGCATGATCGGCAAAGTGTACGACTACGAAATAGGTAGGTTAACATATTCACAATGCGTCCTGTAAAATAATAAATCATTAAGCAATGACATAACCAAGTACCGAAAGGTTAAACTAAACCATTCGCGGAACTATATTTTTAAACCGCCCTCTGTTAACATTGGAAGTTTCTAGTGGACCACGAAAATACCATTAAACCAATTTAGACTATCATTAATTTTACGTCATATTCTTTCATGACACATCATTCCAAGTCGTTTGATATATTAAATGCCATATTTTAGCATTGAAAGTTCCAATGAACCATAATGGTTCCACTAAACCAGGTTCCTTGGAACAAATTTTGACTATCATTAATTTTACATTATATTCATTTATGACATATCATTCCATGTTGTTTGATATATTACATACCATATTTTA
>JAHWFO010012686.1:133983-222716 GCA_023313115.1 Rhysida immarginata
AACCAGTTTCGATTATCATTAATTTTACGTTATATTCATTCATGACACATCATTCCAAGTCGTTTGATATATTACATGCCATATTTTAGCAGTGAAAGTTCCAATGAACCATAATGGTTCCACTAAACAAGGCGTCTTTGAACCACGTTATCGTCCTTGTCTCTGTGTTCGCTTAATGTTAACTATCCGCACATCGCGCGATGACTGATCATGCGACCAAGGTAAATGAATTTATATTTTAAAGACACGTATACACCTTTTTCTATTTAGTCACAGTAAATTTCACTTACCTTGGTCGCATGATCAGTCATCGCTCGATGTGCGGATAGTTCACATTAAAAAGAAATACGTAAGTCCATTTTACAATAATTATAAGTCCCTCCTTATAATGGCATTATTATTTAATTAAAATAAATAGTATACAGGATTAGAAGTGTGAAGGAAATGAACGACTCGTCAAGTATCGCTATCGCACAACTGTTTTCATTGCCGCCATGTTTTGGTTTCTGTGGAGGTTTCGATTTAGCGGGTATTGGTTTCGATGTCATCCAGTGACGTCAGAATACACTTGCGCAGTAAGGCAATTTTTACCATTTCCGGCAAACTTGTTCTAGATCACCTTGCCTTTGAACCAATTTGGATTATCATTAATTTTACGTTATATTCATTCATGACACATCCTTCCAAGTCGTTTGATATATTACATGCCATATTTTAGCATTGAAAACACTTAAGGGTGTCAAAAGGGTGCCATTAGAGCACGTGCCATTGTTTCGATTTCAATCATTTTTAAAATGCTTCAATCCCGGAACCATGTTTATCAATTGGCGAAAATAGTAATTTATATCCGCTTCAATCTCGTCATTACGATTTGATTGATATATAACTTAATATTCTTCCCATTGAAAATTGCTCGGCGGGAAAATAGAGGTACCATTCGTGCACGTGCCAGTTAACCGATTTAGATAATATTTGTGATTGGTTCGTGCCATGAACCATGTTCATCCACTGACGAAAACAGAATTTGAAAATCTTTCATAGCCTCGGAGGAGTTAGAGTTACAGACAGACAGACAGACAGACGCGTTTCCCACACTGATAGCATAAAGCACCTTTCGCTACTTAATAAACCATTAAGAAATGACATAACCAAGTACCGAAAGGTTAAACTAAACCATTCAAGGAACTATATTTTTAAACAGCCCTATGTTAACATTGTAAGTTTCTAATGGGCCATAAAGATACCATTACAGCACGTACCTTTGAATCAATTTAGACTATCATTAATTTTACGTTATATTCATTCATGACATATCATTCCAAGTCGTTTGATATATTACATGCCATATTTTAACACTGAAAGTTTCAATGAATCATAATGGTTCAAGTAAACCAAGTTCCTTGAAACCAATTTCGAATATCATTAATTTTACGTTATATTCATTCATTAAAACTCATTCCAAGTCGTTCGATATATTACGTGCTATATTTTAGAATTGAAAGTTCCAATGATCCATAATAGTTCCATTAAACCAGGTTTCTTGGAACCAATTTGGACTATCATTAATTTTACGTTATATTCCTTTATGACACCTCGTTCCAAGTCGTTTGATATATTACATGCTATATTTTAGCATTGAAAGTTCCAATGAACCATAATGGTTCCATTAAACCAGGTTCCTTGAAACCAATCTCGACTACCATTAATTTTACGTTATATTCATTCATGATAATTCATTCCAAGTCGTTTGATATATTACATGCCATAATTTAGCACTGAAAATTTTTGAAGGTGTCATAAGGGTACTATTAGACCACGTGTCATTGCTTCAACCATTTTCAAAATTGTTCATTCCCGGAACCTTATTTATTAATTGGCGAAAATAGTAATTGATATCCGCTTCTATCTCGTCATTACGATCTGTTTGCTATATTACTTAATATATCTCTCCATTGAAAACTGCTAGGTGGGGTCGTAAAGGTACCATTTGTGCACGTGCTATTGAACTGATTTAGATAGTATTTGTGATTGGTTCGTGCCATTTACCATATTCATCGACTGACGACAATAATAATGAATAACCGCATGTATCTCGTCATTACATTTTGTTTGATATATTACTCAATATATCTTCCCATTGAAAATTGCTAGGCGGGAAAATAGAGGTACCATTTGTGCACGTGCCAATAATCCGATTTAGATAATATTTGTAACTGGTTCGTGCCATGAACCATATTCATCGACTGACGAAAACAGATTTTGAAAATCTTTCATAACCTCGGAGGAGTTTGAGTTACAGACAGACAGACAGATAGACAGACAGACACGTTTCCCCACACTGATAGCATAAAGCACCTTTCGGTACTTAATAATCTTGAAGTTACACGTGCTGTCTTTTATAGCAATTCCTTTTCTGGACGGCGAGGTCTGGAAAGTGATAAGAAACTTCACCATGAGCACCTTAAAGAACTTGGGCTTCGGTACAAACTTCACCAAAAACTTTGTCCAGGTAACATTGCAATCTCACTCTTTATATCACAAGCCTTAGAGACGCCTCCAGCACTTGTATTTTCTATTTGCAGCTGGAGATTCAAGATCTGATCCGTGAACTGAAAGGCCACAATGGGAAACCCGTGAAGATGAGAGAGATCTTGTCCAAGAGTACTAGCATGCTAATGTTCAGTCTACTGACAGGCAAGAAGTACGACCGTACTGACGACGCTGGATGGGTAGCCCAGGCAACAGCAACGTCCGCCGCCATCATCAAATCCTACATGCTCGACGTCACCACCATGTTCCCCTGGCTACGCAGACTGCCTTTTGTCGACACCATGGGCGCTATCAAAACCACAAGGTAAGTCCAGAACATAAGAATTTCCAGATTTTAGGGCCAAAGGCCATTCAAAAAGAGAACGTTTATTTCAATAGGACACTCAAAGACAAGCTTTGGTCGCTGCTGGAAGAAGAAATGGGATCGCTGAGGACGACATACTCGCCTGCTTCAGAGCCTGACAACTTCATACACTCTTGGTATGGTGAGCAAGAGAAAAGAAACAAGAACGCAGACCCTCACAGGGAGCTTTTTTCAGGTACGCAGACACTGTAACTAATTAAGCAAAAGCTTCTGATCGTAACGACACCTTGACCATTAAAGACCGTAAAGTCTATCAGCAGTTTGGGCGAGTTAAAGTTAACATTGTTGTTTATGGCAGGAAGTGCGCATCTTATAGAACATTTGAGTGCGCATCTAATGGCACAACAGCGGTTTTGCGGAACGCAGTGGCTTACGTAGAGTGCAATCTTGTACGCCTTCCGTTCAATACAAAGGAAGTGACGCTTTCATCCATCCCTGATATTATGAATAGTGCCGATGAACTGCAAATGAAGAACAGATACATTTTCTTCAAATTTACTACATCTGTATATCGGTCATTGCCCATAGATGTTCCCCCCTCCCCTCCCTTCAAGCATTAGCTTCCCTATCTACATTTTGACTCTATTGCAATTCACTTCATGTAATCCGGATGCTAAAAGTTCAGAGTAGTGTCCCCTCATTATCATGGAAGACATCGGGAAGCCCCGTCGCGTTTATGCTCTGAATTTATTATCGTATCATATCTATTTGAAAAGTGAATGGTTATCATACAGGGTCGGGACATATTAATATGACCACCTGCTAGTATCCGGAATATCCATCTTTGGCGGCAAGCACAGCAGCTAGTCCACGTGGCAGAGAGTCATTAAGTCCTCGGAAGGTGGTTGCAGGTATCTGGGACCATTCAGCGATCAGTGCATCCCGTAATTCCATCGATCGAGATGGTCCCACAAATGTTCAATGGGGTTGAGGTCCGGGGAGTCTGATGGCCATGGGAGTAGCTTGAATTCATCCGCATGCTCCTCAAACCAGTCGTGGACAATTTTGGCAGTATGGCAGGGAGCATTGTCCTGTTGAAAGGTGCCATCACCCTAAAGAAGCACTGTCGACACGAAGAGGTGTACCTGGTAAAATTTTGCAAAATTTGCAGCCCCTATAACGCGTCCTGAAATGACCATAGCAGTTAAAAAGGACGTTAATACCAAACAAAAGAAACGAATCATTTACTTTCATCATAAATTGACGCGACGATCGTCAGGTAACGAATAGCATTTTGTGCACCCTCCAGCAGTATCAGTGGACTCAGGAAATACCACGAAAACATCCCCCAAACAGTCACACCTCCCCCACCAGCCTGTCGTCTGCCAACGTTCGTGTCGGGATGCCTGTTCTCAGATGCTTCCCGGCGAAGCCTCTATCGTCCGTCCGCTCTGTTCACCAGAAAACGCGACTCGTCAGAGAAATTGCCACTTCTGTTGCTTCCCTTTGCCACTCGGCCAATAGTCCATTGCGAATTGGAGGAGTTTTCGGCGATGCACAGGCATCGACATGGGTGCTGTTACCTTACGCCTGCTCCGGAGCCCCAATCTCAAAAGGGATCGTTGCGCTGTCTAGATGCTGACACGCCTAGTGGCCTCACTGTTCAATTGCTGTGTCAGGTGCTCGATAGTGGCACGTAACCGACGCTCGCCTCTAGGATCGATGGCCCGTGGGGCCCCACAGTTATCTCTTCGGCTGCTCGAAACTGTCTGGTTCGTCCAGTCGTGGTACACCTTCACAACGGCAGCCCTAGAGCAGTTCACAAAGATGACCGTTTCTGAAATGCTGCTCCCCTTGGCCCAATAGCCAATGACAATTGCTGTGTTAACGGATGCTACTACACGTCTGCTCTTGTCATGATATGCAATGATTTTTCATCTGCATACTATGGGACGTTCCAACATGTTCGAGCAGAGGTGGTCATATTAATGTGTCTCGACCCTGTACATACAAGGTATTCCTTTGATTCACCCTCTTTACCGGTCTCTTACAGACTTTGCCCTTAAAAACAACCTGGACGTCCTTATCCAAGCCTCAACAGACACGACATCGACAACCCTCCATTGGGCCTTCCTTTACCTCGTCCTGTGTCCAAACACCCAGGAGAAGATCCACCAAGAAATCGACTTGCACATCGGCAGTAGAGAACCAACGCTCGAAGACGCCAAAAACATGCACTACATCAAGGCCTTCCTCATGGAGGTGCACAGGAGAGGAGCAGTTTTACCTTTGGGAATATTCCACAGGTGAGATACTTCATCATGTACACCACCATATCTCAAGACCTAACCCCATTCATGTACTGCATCTTCATTACAGTAACAAGGTCAAAGGCTACATACGAGGTTTTGAAATCCCCAAAGACTCCTGCATCATCTGTAACTTATGGAGCCTCAACCATGACCCCAAGTACTTTCCAGACCCTTACAAATTCGACCCAGAGAGGTTTCTGGATGATGAGCGGAAGTTCAGACCGAGCGAGTATATAAGCGCTTTCTCCTTTGGTAAGTCATTCTTAAGTACTCTATTCTGTCAAGTACCATCAGACATCAGTGCTAATGAGTCCATTTCGTTCTAGGTCGGCGCCAATGTCCTGGGAAGCAGGTAGCCGAGATACAGCTCTTTCTCTTCCTGACGTCCATTCTGCAGACCTTTGAGGTGCGAGCAGCTCCGGGTGCTAGACTCAGCGACCAGTCGTGCGAGATCGCAGCTGTTCGTCGGCCAGTTTTGGACTACTTTGTCTTCAACGTTCGACATCAACAATGAAAATACATAGCACGTTACTGTAGAAATAATCATACACTGAGTAATATAACTTGACGCATGATCTCATGTTCATAATTAATCCCATTTTTCTAATCCTAAACAACATTTTCATTCTCGTTAAGGTGAAGTTAAAGTAGTGATGTCAAGATCCGGATAATTCAAGATCCGGATATCCGGATCTTTTTTTCAGTCCTAGGTCCGAGATCCGAGATCCGGATCTAGGTCAGAAATCCGAGATCCGGATCTTGGGTCCGAGATCCGAGATCCGGATCTTGGGTCCGAGATCTGAGATCCGGATCTTGGATCCAAGATCCGAAATTCGGATCCTATATCAGGAAATTGTGTATATGCAAACTTCTTCTGAAAGCAGTTTATAAATGCTTTTATTAAGTGATAGCCTAGTCCTCTTAAGTCCTAATTAGTCTTAATACGCATCCAGCGAAAGGATCCGAAATTCGGATCCGATATCCGAGATCCGAAATCCAGATCCGGATCCCACGGACATCACTAATTTAAAGCATTCTGGATAAGTCGCTTAAACCGGGTTTTGTAAAAGTTTTGTTACACATGTGAGTACCCCGGAAGTTAGACACTGCTTTTATTGTCAGAATTGATATTGGTGTGTATACAATGCATATTAATCGATGTAACCGACATCGGCGGCAAGCACAAAGGGCCGACTGGGCTAAAGGGCCGACAAGCGTTACGGATGCAGTCTTTCTTCATGGAGGTCTACACGCGGTTCACAGATGCTTTCAGCTGGTCGACGTTGCTGTTACGGACTTGCAGGACTTGCTCTCGATATGAGCCCACACGCTGTAATCAAGAGGGTTGAAGTCGGGCGACTGAAGAGGCCAAAAGTCCTTCAACTAGAAGT
Source organism: Rhysida immarginata (assembly GCA_023313115.1). Classification (NCBI taxonomy): domain Eukaryota; kingdom Metazoa; phylum Arthropoda; class Chilopoda; order Scolopendromorpha; family Scolopendridae; genus Rhysida; species Rhysida immarginata. The sequence goes on from JAHWFO010012686.1 coordinate 140,541, forward strand.
ACATATTCGACCACAACCACTCTTGAACGGTCTTGGCACTGTGGGTCTGTTGAAAGACGTAGTCCGCATTCCTCGTCACCTTTTTCACCCAGGCCAGAAGGTTGTCGGTCGAGATGTCTTTGTAGTCGGCCGCGGTAACCCTTTAACCGGTCGGAACCATTTTCATGCGATTCGACGAGCATCATCACTGAGGCCGGATGCTTGGTTGTAGTCACCTAGCTGACCTCAGAGATATCCTGGCCGAAGCTAACCACGCGGAATTCTGCTTGTTGACGACCGGGTTGACCATGAAGGTTTTTCATCAGAAAAGATGACAATGCGATTGCCATGGCTCTTCGAGTTGTTGAGAAGGCGACGACAGCGCTCCCGACGTTTTTCTCGCATGCCATCCGTCAGCAAAGGTCTTGCCACGCGCCTCAAACTCTTTCCACTGGCTCTGGACACCGTGGCCACAGAAATCCTCTTTTTCTTTGCGAACTGTGTCATTTTGAGAGTCGCGTCACCTTCGAAGGCTTTTCTGATGATGCGAAGTCTGCCTGCACGTGGGCGATCTTTGAAGCCTTCCCCTTTCTTCAGCGTATCTGCGACTCTGTGGACGAGAGATCCTTAATCCTAACGAGATGCAACAACAAGCAAAATTTTCATAGCAAACTTGATTTGGCAAAAATACCCGTGGCGCCATCTCGTAACAAACTCCCAAATGACAAGAGCGCAGTCGCAAGTAACTAACCATGGCCGACTAACAATACTTCTTTTATTAATCAAATAGAAATGAACTCTTTTTGATTTCTTTCTTAATTTCTTTAATTTTTGATTTAATTTAATCTAATATGCTGACTATGCAATTTTATTATTCGCTGATCCAAGTATTGATAATTTATCCGCTAATATTAACCAAACCTTATCAATATTAAGTCACTGGAATTCAGTTAACCTGCTTAACCTAAACCTTAATAAAACTAAATATATGCTATTTTTTCAACGTAACAAACTATATGTTCCTACTGTCCTGCCAATTTTCTATAACTCACACCTACTATCAGTTGCAAACACATTTAAATATTTAGGAATACATTTAACACATGATCTTTCTTGGAACTTGCATATCAATACTTTACTAACAAAACTTAACAAAAGACAGGGAATGATTTCTCATCTGCGCTTTCTCCCCTCTCATATACTGATCCTCCTATATAACTCACTAATACATTCAGCCCTCTGCTTTGGTGTACATTTTGGGGTTCCACTACAAATTCTAACCTACGCCTTTACCGCCTTCAAAAATGGTTCTTAAGAATCCTACTCAACATTAAAATATCCAACTCTATTTCCCATCAGTTTGAGCTATTTGGCATTCTAACCATCTACCAGATTTACATTATTCAACTCTGTCTACAAAATTCTGAATAATCAACTAATTCTCTCAACACCTTTTGAAATATCTTACCAGGACACTCTACACTCATATTCCACCCGATCATCAAACCTAATAAGTCTTCTCCTTACCAAAAATAATTATCAACGCCACTGCATCTCTTATATAGGAATTACATGGTGGGGCACTTTACCTGAGCAAGTTCGCACATCCCCTACGAGCTCAGCATTTAAAAAACTATTAAAATTCTTACTTCTAACTAACAAATTACCTACTAACATCTTTTAAACCTCTTTTTACTACTTATAATAGCCCTTTATTTGCCCGTTTATTTTCCTCTAATATTTCTTTTCTCTGCACATAATGTCTTACTGGAAACCTCTTTCTGCAACTTTCTGGACCATTCTTGGTCCAGCTTGTCCTCCATAAAAAACTTAAATAATAGTTATAAAATATTTTTTTCTCTTTTTTTTTCTTTTTTTCCCATTTATCTCTGTAATCCATGCTATATTCTGTATTATAATACTAACTGTAATTTAACGCCCCCTTCAGAGACCACACATGTCGGTCCGCTGGCCATACAGGCTCCAGAGAGGGTTCATTGTAAGTGTTCACTCCTTTTTAAATAAATAAATAAATAAATAAATTTAAATAATTTTCCGCATGTAAGGGACATGTCGTATTTTAAACATCGAAATATTTAAAAATCTCTGCCTTGTCTCCGTTGCCGTCTGCTTTCCGTGCTCTGAAGACGTTTTGTGACGTCAGATATCATCTGACAACACCCTGGCAACTAACCTGCGCAGAAGAAAGCTGCGCGTACCATTTCACATATACGGGTTGTCGCATCTCGTTAGGATCAAGGATCTCTGCTGTGAACAGTCATCCGGCTGACGTTGAGCTGCTTAGCGAAGGAGCGCAGAGATCTCGATTCTGTTACGTTCCATCGCAATATCCCTGCATCCGAATCGCATTCATTCCACCTACATACGTTTACATTATGGTATCGCCCACGTCTTCAATAGCACCTGCTCCGTGGATGCTTTCACCCCCCGATATCGACGCATCCGCAGGTGTAACAGAACTTTTGCAAAACCCGGTACATTACAGCTAACCTTTCCGTATTTGGAAGTGTTGGCACAAATGTTGGTTTAGTTAATTATTACAGTTACCTTTTTTACCGGGCTTTGCAAAAGTTCTGTTACACTCTTTACATCCCCCCCAAAATGAACTGCTCATGATTTGGATAATTCCATTTCGACAAAAGGATCAACTAATATATTGGAAATTACGTGTTAACCTCTGAGTGATCCTAATGTCCACGACAAAGCGATGGAAACGAAACGAGTAGAGATCGCTGCTCTCCTGCGCGCGAGCCACACGAAGTCCGAGATTGCCAAGCTCCTCAAAGTCAGCCGGATGACCATCCACAGAGTTGCGGACAGGCTCAAGAATGGGAGAGACCTTAAAGATCAACCTCGTTCAGATAGACTTCAAGTCGTGAGAAAAGCCTTCGAACAAGACCCGACGCTCAAAATGACTGCGCTCGCAAAGAAAAAGAAAATTTCGGTGTCCACAGTGTCCAGAGCGGTCAAAGAAGAAGGTGGAAAGAACGTGAGGCCTCTGCTGACGGATCGGATACGGGAACAACGTCGGGAGCGCTGTCGCCGTCTTCTCATGGCGAGCGAATTGTCATTTTCTCTGACGAAAAGACCTCACGGTCGATCCTGTGGTCAACAAGCAAAACGACTGCGTGGTAAGCTTCGGCCAAGACATCTCCAAGGTCCGCTGCGTGTCTACAACCAAGCACCCGGCCTCTGCGATGATGCTCGGAATCGTGGCGTCGTATGGCGAGATAATGCCACCCGTGTGGTTCCCAAGTGGATACCGGCTAACGGCGGCTCATTACAAGGACATCCTGGCCACAAAAGTGAAGAAATGCGGACTACATCTTTCAACAGGACGGTGCCCCTGCCCACACGGCCAACACTGTGCAAAACTGGTTGGGGTCCAACATGACCTTCTGGTCAAAGGGCTTTTGGCCACCGCAGTCGCCAGACCTCAATCCACTTGACTACGGCGCATGTCGAGGGGAAGGCCTGCAAGGTCCGTCACAGCAACGTCGACGAGCTGAAAACATCTGTCAACCGTGTGTGGACCAGAATGAGGAAGGACTACATTCGCAAAGTTTGCAAGGCTTTTCGGCCTCGTCTGGGGCGGGTTCACGATGCAGATGGTGGCTACATTGATTAAATGACTAATTACAATGATGGCACAATAAAAACATGTCTAACTGCATCGTCAACATCGTCGTGTCCATTTCTTTGAGGGTCGTCACGAGTGTAACAGAACTGTTGCAAAGCCCGGTACTTAGCAACCTCAACAGTAATACTTTTACCTTTGTCTAATTAAATCTTAAATTCTGTATATCAAATGTCTTCCGAAACAATGTGTAAGAATAAAAACGATGTCATGAGAAAAGCCAACAAAAACTCGTCAATTTATAAATCGTAGGTAAATTTTATAGTTAAGTCGAAGAGGCACCCGGAATTACTTGAGATATTTACAATTACACTACTTGATCAAAGGAGTTGGGACACCTGTTGCTCTACTGTAAAGCCTCAAAAAGCTTCAATGAGTAGTGTGTAGGACCACCCCGAGATGCTATCACTGCCTCCACCCTATTTGGCATACTGTCCACAGGTATTGACCTCCATTCCACGAGGAGTGTCGTGGTCAGTTCCTGGGCAGATGCAGGGCGTTCCAAGTCGTTCCAATTCGTCCCAAACATGTTCTATGGGGTTGAGATCGCAGCAAGGGTGGCACCATTTCCGAAACGGCAATGCGATTTGTGAACTATTCACGGTCCGCTGTAGTGAAGCTGTACAAAGAGTGGACAGCAGGGACAGAAATCGCGTCCCAACGCCATCACTGTTAATGGTCACGAGCCATAGACTGACGGGGTGAGCGACGCCTACGACGACTCGTAAAAGTTGACAGGAGAGCCACAGTCCATCGACTGACCACCAGATTCAACAGTGATGTCAACAGACGTGTATCCGACATGACTGTTGAAAGCACCCAGCTACGGATGGGCCTGAACAGTCGACCAGGTATCATCGTCAACGATGCCTAGACTTTGCACGTGAGCACCGCCATTGGACCACAGACAAGTGGGCTAAGGTCGCCTTCTCCGACGAGCCAAGGTTTTTGCTCCATAAGATTGACGGGCGATGGCGAGTGCGTCGTGAACGCCACTAAAAGAGACTGCAGGAGGCTATTATGGACCAGAAACAGGCTGGTGGGGATAGTGTGCATGTGCGGTGGATCTTCTGATTCGTCTAAGGGCAATTTGAATGCCTGTGGCTATCTGTCAATCGTAGCGGACCAGGTGCACCTGTACATGCTCACGATGTTCCCGCAATGTGATGGTGTGTTCCAGCGGGACAATGTACCCTGCCACAAGGCACGTCTCCTTCTGGATTGGTTCGAGGAACACTCTACTGACTTTCGAGTGCTCCCTTGGCCCGCTAATTCGTCGGACATCAATCTAATCGAACATCTGTGGGAGCACCATGATCGCCATGTACGCCAGCTGGACTCTCCACCTATGACCCTCGAAGGTAGCTCTGTGGACAGCGCTTCAAGCGGAATGAACTGCCATACCATGGGACACATACCGCGCATGCCACGTCGCCTAGCCATCGAAGGGTGGCTATTCCCATTACTAAGCGGGTGGTCATAATTCAGTGATATGACAGTGTATATACGGGATGCTTTTGTCGAAATAGCGGAGTTTAACCAAACTTCACGAGCTGTTTACTCTTTTAAGGAATGCAATTTCAACAAAACGTATGAGGAAACTTGTGCTTTATTTTAAGGTGCAGAATATCGCTAGGTATCTCACGACATCCTAATGCAGTCTACTTCATTCATCTATAAAACCCTTAATTCATTGCTCCAGCTAACTACCCCCATTGTTATAAATCTAAACCTGGACATTCATAACTATTCTACTAGGCAGGCACGGGATATTTATTTACCTATCTCCAGATCCAATTATCGATATAGAAGCTTATCCCCCATTGGAGTAAAACGCTGGGCAGCTATTCTTTTGTCAATTAGTATATCATTAACTTATGCCACATTTAGAAGAGCGTTACGAAGTTTCATTACATCGTCGTAATTGATTTGGCTTCTTACTACGTATTACATTTCAACTTACAAGGGAATCCCACATAGCCTATCCGTGCCCTTTTTTTGCGCGCAAGCACACCGTGGAAGCGATAGCGTTGCGCGGTAGCGGAGCGCTCTCGAAGTGCAGAGTTCAACAAATATAGAGGTAAGAAGGGAAGCGGCGGTCGCCCAAGAATTGCAGTTATAGCATTGTTATTAAGCATAACACCTTAATTTTGCTGTACAATTGTTCGTCTCGAAATAGTTTATAAGATGAGGTAGGCATCCATGAATACTATTTTTATTTAAAATTATAAAGCACCACGATACAAACCCCCTCACCAACGCAACGTATTACTCGACGTTGTACATGAAGCCAGCCCCGTGTTTGATTACCGAATCACATATGAAAATGAAATAATAAATTAAGGAAATGGTTATTAATTACTCTACACATTTTTAACTGGAAGGCAATTAGCTAATTGCAATAATATATTTTTAAAAACTAAGTTTGTTTAGAAGCTTGAGAAGCCATTCAATCGTTGTCTGCTGCTGTCTTCTTGCATTGATTTCATGTGAAGTTGATTCGTGGAAGAAAGAGGTTTCGTTGAGCGCATTAATACATTGAGCCCGCTTTAACAATGGAGTCCTTGTATGGCTATCACTGCGTTTACATGCACACTTTCGATCCGGGTCGAAAGACCAGTTTCAAGTCAATCCTGCAAAAAGTGGCATGTAAACAGGCTTCAACACCCCGATCCGGATCGAGTTCAATCCAGTCGAAAGAGGTGGTTTGAAACCAAGGAAGCATGCCTCAGGAAAGAGGTCAATCCAATAATATGCATATAAACACCACGATCCGGGTCGAGTTTAAATTTGCTGTTTGGTTGAAAGAAAAAATATAGAAAATTTTAGCTAAAATAAGTTGTTGGTTGATTTATACCTCAACACAATAAATATCTAGAAATAAATAAATGAATAAATTTTAAAATGCAGTGCATGTTTAATTGTTTTTTTGTAAACTTTTTTTCAAATTGTCAATAATTGGAGTTTTATATATATTTAGTTTAATAATTTTTTTATCAAATTATAATTATCAAATTAAATATTATATTTATATCAAAAATTTCAATTTAACAATTTCTATTTTATTAAATTATAATTTGATAATCTTTATATATAAAAATTCAGGTTCAGGGTGTGTCTGTAAATGTTCTAAAAACTTTTGAACCACTTATCCTATTGAGCTCATATTCGCGCCATACGTTCGTTAGGTTCAGAGTAAGGTTTACATGTCCCCAAAGGGAAGGGGTGGAGGTAAATATAATATATCTCGATTTATGTTTGTTTGTTTCCTTAGAGATGGCGCAAGGGAAATGTCAAAATTTCGTCAAATAAACAGACCGAGCAACGCCGGGCATATCACCTAGTTACTTATAATAATTATAATTGTAATTTTATAATTTTTATTATTTAATACAATTAAAATAAACTATTAAATTGAAGTTTTTGATATAAATCTAAAAATTAATTTGATAAAATCTATTAAAATTATATTTTGATAAAAATAAGTATAAAAAACTTAAACATGCAAATGCATTTTAAAAGTTATTAAGGATTATTATATTGAGGTAAATAAATCAAAAACTTGATATATAAATAACATTAGAGTTAATAAGGTTAAGGTTATTTATAATCTTATTTGTATATAGAAAATTTTAATTGAAAACAAAATTTAAAGAAAAAATCAATAATTACAAAATTTATTGATTGTCAATTATATTTCCAGGCGATAATAATAAGAAAATTTTAAAAAATTGAATTTCAGTCGTATTTTAGAGGAAGCGTAATTCAAGTGATAAAGCCGACTGAGCCAACAATGGCGGATTCTGTAGCAGATGACAAAGTCTAGCGTACTTTCCTAATCTAGAGCTTTACCTACAGGGCATCTTATCGGACTCGATCCGGATTGAGTTAGATGCATGTAAACGCGAGGCAATTTTGGATTAACTCAAGTCGATCCGGATCGAAACGTGCACGTAAACGTAGTGTGTTCAAATTTTTTCGTTTTCGCGGTTTATTTTGAAAGAAACAAAATTTCGCACTCTTATTTTGCAAGCATCTATTGTAGCTTCAATTGAGCAACGTTTTTTAATTTGGTGGAAATCTGTGACATACCTGTCACTTAGCTAAAATGGATGACTTCAAAATCTTACATAAAGTGAATGACCGTGTAGACTCTTGAATTTTCTAGAGTCCCATGAGATTGCAAAAAGGCCACCTAATGAGTGACCCAACAGACCTAACAAATTGGCAAAAACTTTGTACTTTCATCAAATAACGTTTTGACATCCTAGCCTTCTTTATATAAAAAACAGTTTAAAGTCAACATCATCTCGTTTATATTATCCATTTATAAAAGAATAGAACAGTTGATGTTTAATCCCAAATCTTCTGATAATTTTTGATCATATTTACATCATGTGACCTTTACTGAATCTTGCATTATATCAGGTGGTTCCCTGGATTGGTTAATACTAGTCTTCATATTAGTTTTAGCTTTTAAGCTTTCATTTATTTTCTATTTACTTATTTATTTATTTTAGTTTTTTATTTATCCATTTTTTAATGTATTTTTTCCGTTTTCTGTATTCATTTTATTTTCATTTTTGGTTTTACTCCCGCCCCCTTCCACCTTCCTTCAGGAATCCTAGTCCCTCTGATGCTCTCCTGCCACCCTCGCTCTGTTTACATCTCCCCTTCCCTACCCTTCTCTGTGCCACATATGGTAAACCTCTTCCCCCCTCACCCCACCCCTGTGTTTCTAAATTTTGGATTATGCCATTTTTAGTGCCACATTTGTAACTCATTGTATAATTTTTTTTTTTAACAAGTTAAAATGTTGTTTTTTTTTGTTGTTTTTTTTATTTATTGTTTATTTATTGTTTTCGTTCAACCTGTTAAAATCGTGAACTTATAGCAAATGATTTGAGTGTAACTTCTGATTGGCTGACATAATGTTGTTTTAAACTGCTATTAGTCCCCTCGCTTTGTAACCCCCCTCCTTCCCCTATACTTCACAACTGCCCCCTAGTGTCAATTTTGTTACATTTGTATACTATAGCGCCTCAGTTTGAATTTTGTTATTTATTAAAAACGACTGCATGTACGGATTATTAATATAAGAATTATTCTCGATGATAGTTTTTAAACGAGACTTATATTGCGACAATTGATGAAATATGAGTTAAATTGTTGTCGAACCCTTTGTTGAGGAAGCTAGTCGCAAGAAATTTGAGACATCAAGAATGAGGATGCAACTAGGGAATTGTTAAAGCACGAGACACCGTTTTTTTTTTGGGGGGGGGGGGGGAAGGGCTGAAAAATGCGAGTCTTAGTTGTGGTGTGGATGAAGCCAAGGTGTGGAAACTTTGCCTTCCGTAGGGAAGGAGTCCTTTTGTAAGTATGAGACTATGAAGTTGTACTTGGCGTTACTCGGCGTACTTTTAGGGTGGTTTACATGGACGCATGAACGCATGCGATGCTGCGATTAATCGCATATCCCATGATGCATCAGGCCGATTTACATGGACGCATGAACGCATGCGATACTGCGATACTGCGTCGAATCGCACGTCGCATGAAGTTCGAGGGGTTCAAACTTTTTACCGCTGCGTTACTGCGATTCAGGCCCCCTTTCCAAACAAATGCACTTCAACATGTATATCTCACATGTTTCGATGGTATCTGGCTAAAAGAATCTCGTATTAATCTATTTCTTATAAAATGAATTAGAAATAATAAAAAATTTTTCATTATTATGAACAGCCAATCATTATTTGTATCATTCAATTTTTTTTCTTATTGTTCATTTATTTTATCTTTATTTGCATTTTTGTTCTTATTTTCTATTTTCATGTTTTTTGATGAAGGGCAATATAATTTTCGGTATATTTTTTAATTTTATCTTCTGTTTCAAATACTTTATTTTCGTTTTTGAAGCATCTCTTTCTTATTAATCATAAATTTCTTATTTGTTTCTGGTTGTTCCATCGTTTTGGAAATAAGGGGTCGATTGTCTTATTTTCCCACTTTTTTAATTGTTTGGAAAATTTAAATCTCTTTAGATTTAATATCGTTGGGGAAAAATTATTACATTTCATTAATTTGATTTTAATTTTAATTCCAATCCCGAAACACACAAATAAATTATAAACCAAAATTCCTAATATACAACAAAAATTACAGAAAATGTTTTTGTACATAGTAAGCTTTATGTAATTTTTTACTGTATTTAAGAAATTTTGGTTTGTGACTTCTGTTTTGTATATTGCGTTTGGATAAATATAAAATTAAATTTTTTTTTAATATTTAACCTTTTTTCGACGAATTTTTAAAGTTTTTACAAATTGGTTACATACTGTTTTACAAGAATTTCATACATTTCTAAATAGAGTTAATACAACTTTTATTAATAAAATTCAAACATCAAGTAATAATATTTGAAAAAATGGTAGGAAAATTCTGCGACCTGGATTCGTATCAGGGACTACGACTTAATACATAATAGATTTAAAAGAATACCATTTTAAATGAATTACCGGTGAAATACCCCCTCAGTACAGAAATACGGAAGAATGATTTTTTTTTTTTATTAATACTATATTGTATATTTCAGTTTAACTATACAGTGTTTAACTGTTACTCTTTATGTTACATTTTGTTTGTTTACAATTTGTTTATGTTACAATTTTGTTTTCTGTAATTTAATTAAAATAATAAAAAATAAACTATCTGTGAATTTACTAAAACAAGATTTCAATAAAAATGTTTTTTCTTACTTAATTTTGGTAATTAAACTCCATTTACACTGAAATAAAACATATGTTACATTTATTTAAAATTGTATTAAATCTTTTTGAAAGCACATTAAATTCATTTAAAATTGTATTAAATCTATTTAGAAATGTATGAAATTCACGAAAAACTGTAATTTATTGTTTTGAAGTAACCATGTTATCACACTCATTTATTTTTCTTATTCATTTTAATTTTATATATTTGCGAAAATAATGGTTATTTTATAAGAAACAGATTGATATATATATACTTGATTTCTGTAAGGAGCCATGAAAATAAAGAAGGGAATCATGTATTAAACAACAGACATCGAGGACTCCACTTTATTTGCTGTGCTCTTTGCAGAAATAGCACCCCCCCCCTCCCCTGTCGGTCCAGTGGAAGCACCGACACTGCTATATATATGAATTTCTTTAGAGATTGTCAGTTCAATCACATCAAGGAGCTTTATATCAATATATATGGACAGTCTAGTGATATATTTTTTCTAGATGGCTAAAAACTTCATTAAAAAAGGCACGAAGAAACATCGTCGCTGACGCCATGTTGCTAAGAGAACTTTTCAACCCATGAGCACTTGCGCAATGAGAATCGGCGCGAACGCATGCGGTGTATGCGGTGTATGTAAGCCGGAGCCTCCATTTTGCAGACGCAGCGTTTCATCGCACCGACGCATATCGGCTAATCGGACAACGCACCATCGCAGTATCGCATGCGAACGTGCGTCCATGTAAACCACCCTTGGCAAAAGAGCCTTACTCCGTACGCAGAATCCTACCACGGAAGCCTTTTTCGTTGAGATGAACAAGGATCGTTCCAGAGAAGATGAGTAGTTTACCGAATATGACTTTATCGAACTGTAAAAATTCATGTCTAGTTTACGCTATTTGGAGTCGTTTTTTTTTTTTTCTTTTTATTTGTGTTGACTTAGAAATCAGTGTTCTACCATTGGGATCGGAAGACTGTTACGTTGCCACTGCACGATAGAACGTCCTAGGCGAATGGCTATGGTTGCCCAGTGGAGTTTGACAATGGCAGGTAATGGGTGGGTTGTTCCCATACTAACAATTTCCTCACCCAGTCTCTTTCCCTCCTCCCCCTGCCCCTCTATCTGCCGCGTTTTCCATCAAGTACGATAGCTGCGGAATATCAGGATCATAAGTGGAGCTAGTCAAGAGAATTAGAATCTGGTTCGAGATCAAGATGGTGGACACTATTTCAATTAAAACAAAAATAGAACGTCGTTCCTGTTAATTTTGTTTAGGAGAGTTTATACTTCTATTTTAAACAAAAATGAATAGCCTGAGATTAATCCCTATTATGAATCTATTAAATCAGTTAACAATGTTTATGAATTAATATGAAAATGAATTCTAATGTTAAACAGTCCGTCGATTGTATAAAATTGAGATAGGTTACAATTATCGAGTTACGGAGGTTATAACGCATAATTCTGTCTATTTAAGATAAAGAAAAAAAAATAGGGTATTCAATTTCGTTTACTCATTAGTTTTCAGTTCCTTTTTAACATAAACACTGCAGACCTCACCCTCAAGCATCACTATTAGTTAGCTCGCCCAGAGGCGCGTTACAATACACGCATGCTGAAGAAGATTGCATGGCGATTGAAATGCGCATCCATGAATAATACAGCTCCAATTCAAAATATTAGAATCATGAGTAGATTTCGGTTTGCTTAGAGGTCATCGTGTTATTTTGCGCGTAGATATTGAAAATACTGTAGTTTCTTTGAGTTATAATATGTCTAAGAACCTCAGCTTTAAATGTTCAAATTAAATATTCAATAAAAATTTAACTTTCATTTAAGAGAAAAAAAAATTGAAATCACCTAATTAGAATCTGAAATTATATTGGTTCAAAATATTAGAATCATCATCTAAATGCATTAAAAACTTATACTATTAAATCAAAAACACAATTCTATACATCAATATTTAGTGGCATCCCCTTTTGCTTTGATTACAGCTCGTAATCGATTTTGCATGTTACCGACAAGCTGTGCACAATGTTGTTTTGTAATACAGGACCATATCTTTTTTAAAGCCTCAATAAGTTCACGTTTATTGGTTGGAACTTCAACGTGAAGCCTCTTTTTCATTATGTCCCACAAATTCTCGATGGGGTTTAAATCGAGTGAATTTGAAGGCCAAGGAAGCACATCAATATTGCGTTCGTGAAGCCATTCCTTAGTTGTCTTTGCGGTGTGACTGGACGCACCATCCTGCTGGAAAAAATGTTTTCTTCACATAAATCTTCAACAGAAGGCAACATGAAATGTTCAAGAATTTCCTGATACACATTCGCATTTACTCGACAGTTTAGTATGCAGTTTTCCCACGCCATCTCCTGTCATACACTCCCATACCATCACCGACGTGGCAAATATAACTGAACGTTTCATACACTCTTTTTGAAACGCTTCTTCACGCAAACGCCACACACGCGGTCCTTGGTTTCCATGGCAAACACAGAATATAGATTAATCAGAGAACATAACACGGTTCCAGTCATCTTGATCCCATAGAAGTCGTTCTTTGCACCACCTCATGTGAGCTCGCATTTGTTTCTTTGAAAGAAATGGTTCTGTCTTAGGCACTCCAGACTGGAACTTCATTGCATGCAGTCGTCTTAAAGTTGTTGAGCAAGATACATGCACTCCACACTGGATCCAACGTGCATGAAGATGTTTGATACTCCAGAAGCGATTTTCTCTAACAATGTTCTTTAACCTTCTGTCGTCTCGAGCCTTTGTCGACAATTTTCTTCCACTATTGCGGCGATTGTTCGAGTGTGAATTACCATTCCGATACTTTTTCAAGACTTTACATACAGTTGCTTGTGAACATTGGACTTGTGCAGCAATTTTTCATTGTGTCAATTTCTGTTGATAAAGAGCGATGATAACGTCTTCAGTAACTGCCGAAATATCAGCTTTCCGACCCATTTCGCGAATGAGATGCAATGAAATTATAACATCTTGAGTGACTTTTATAACGGAGAATGTTAATTTATTCATCCCTCAATTTGCATAGGGTCTCGACAAGCCATTTGAAGATCATCAGACAATGATTCTAATATTTTAAACCAATAAAACTTCAGATTCTAATTAGGTGATTTCAATTTTTCTTTCTCTTTAATGAAAGTTAAATTTTTATTGAATATTTAATTTGAACATTTAAAGCTGAGATTCTTAGACATATTATAACTCAAAGAAACTACAGTATTTTCAATATCTACGCGCAAAATAACACGGTGACTTCTAAGCAAACCGAAATCTACTCATGATTCTAATATTTTGAATTGGAGCTGTAAAAGATCAAATGTGGAAAGTGTTTGAGTATCTCTCTCTCTCCCTCCCTCTCGTAAGTACCTGAATTTTATATGTTTAATAATTTTTTTGTCATTAATACCCTCATGCTTCCTCTTTGCTATTTCCCACTTTTATTCCTTTTTGCGTCCAGTTAAGAAATAAGAATTTGTATACAAAGAAACTCCAATTAATTATATGAAAAACAAGTTGAATCTCATTACTTTACAGACACAAATGGTCGAATTTCGATCACAGGCGATACTAGTAATAATCCCAATGTTGCCCTTAGGCAATACGAGTTACCTAACACCAAGTCTTAATAAAAGAAGTCACCTCACTCCTATAACTACTACCATTGTTGTAAAGTTAACAATGGACACAAACTCTCCACCTAAGAATCCGCCGGAAACTAATTCCTATACAATTTACATTACAATAAGCTAATCGAAGCGTTCAGGCATTTTTATTTTTTTTTATTTTTTAAGATAAGAATTATTAAAACTATTTTAACATTTGTTCATTTGTTTAAGAACAATCCAAACTATCTCATTTTCATTCAGAAATGATTACCTTTATTTTCCGAATGGATTTATTTATCGTCAAATAGATTTAATTCTTTATTATAGATACAATGCAAACAATTTTTTGCCATTAATTAATGTAAGACAATAATTCCGAATATTTAGTAAAATAAAAACAGAATTTATTTCAAGCTAACGTTTCATATGTGAAAAAAAAAAAAATAAAATGTGATTCAAGTTCTTTTAAAAATTAAAAATTCTAAGCTTTTAAAAGGTGAGAAATTTTTATTTTATTTCTTTTTTCTTCTTTTTTCTTCTCTTTAGACTACAGAGCGCGATTTGAAAATTTGATTATAGAAACTAATTTTCACAAATGAATGGGGCATTAATTCAGAAAAAAATGTACAATTCACTGGAAAATAAATTTGTTCCCGAATCAGTTCTATCAATTCCAGGGACGGGTCAATCCATATGAAATCAACCAAGAAAAAATAATTTGTTGCTGACATATATTATTTTTACACATGCATTTTCTGTTTAGGGAGTATCAAATGATTTTTTATAAAAATTTACCACTACCACTATGGATTCTAGGAGCCATTTTGTTTATAGGGACCAGCTGTTTCTGGCGTGTTTAGAGGTGAGCGATAAGTTAAATAACTTTTTTATTTATTAAGATATCAACTTGAAATAAACATCTTCTTCTAAAGGAAGACGTTACATCCCATCCTAGCGGCACCCGACATCGTTAAGCTTCCATGTCGCATTTTTTCATGTTCGCACCGCTGGCTCTCGCAAAATAAAGAACCATTAAAAACTTATTTAAATTAGAATTATTCTAACAAATAAATTAAATGCACTAACTGCACAGGAATTACATTCTAATTTGCAAAAAACGAGCAACCTTCACCCCAGCTCGAACCTCTGCTCACTGTGTTCGAAAAGGTACGATTCTTCATACTCCATATTCAAGTCCACAGCGCTCAGAGGCCGACTCTGGAATGCCTAAAGCCAACAACAAACACTAAACACGAGCAACAACCAAAAACATTCACACACGCTAAAAATCCACCAATAAAGCATACACACGAAACTTTCAGAGTCCAAACAACAATTGAACGATCAAAAATAAAACTACAATAATATGACAGGCGCAAATAAGTTCTCAATAAATCTTTACCAACAAGTTATAAAATACTCAAGAATTTCCGTTTACTAGCTTAGTCACTCTGTACTACATCTAATACAAACTAGCACAAGGCAATCACTCTTAACTCCCTTCCCTGTCTAACTGTAACATACTTAAGCCCCTCAAGTAAATACTCTTAATTCGTTAAATACACCCCCTCTGCCGGACACACGTGACTTCCAGCTATCCTGGAACGTCACACGTTTATGTTTTTCTATTGTTATTTTAGTATTTGGCTTTTTGGTAACACATGATATTGGACACTAGTGGACACTTTTTTTTAAAAAAAAACAAAAAAAACCCCCGCTTATATGAGACCTGCACGCCCCTGGAATTGGTAGAACCGATTCGGGAACAAATTTCTTTCCCAGTGAATTGTACATTTTTTGCTGAATTAATGTCCCATTCATTTGTAAAAAATTAGATTACATTATATAATCAAATTTGCAAATCGCACTCTGCACCCTAAACCTCATAAATTTTTAATTTTTAAAAGAAGTTGCATCCTATTTTATTTATTTTTCAAATATGAAATGTTAGCTTGAAATAAATTTTTTTTTTTTATTTTAATAAATATTATAATACATTAATTAAAAGAAAAGAAATAAATTTGTTATCATTATTCTCATCTTAAAAAATAAAAAAAAATGCCTGAACGCTGCGATTAGTTCATTGTAATGTAAATTGCATGGGAATTAGTGACGGTTTCCGGCGGACGCGTAGGTGGAGAGTCGGTGTCCATTGTTAACTTTACAACAATTGAAGCTATTGGAGTAAGGCGACTGTTTTATTTAGACTGTGCTATACACGGTGTAAGTTAACGAAGCCCAATCCTTGGAACACCTCCTACATAAGAATGTACATTATGACGTTTTAGTTTCTAGGGAGGCTCCTAGAAGTAAAGCCTGCCTAGAAACTAAGACGTTATACATTCTTACGTCATCATATCTCGACGAAATTTAGAGCTTTTTATTGGCAGAAATACGAGTAACACTGGTCGAAGGCTTTCTTTCAAGATTCTGGTAGCCCATTGGCTGCAATTTCTCAATTCAATATTACATTATGTAAATGGATTAACATTAAGTTCAATCTTAGATCCTTCACCTCTCATTGTCGGCATTCGACTTCAAGCAATAACCACCTCATCAGAATGCTCGACCCAGTCTACCTACTCATCATACTCGCCATACTCCTTCTCTACTATCTATACCTACGATGGACGTACAAGGGACCCCCTCACGTGAGTGGACTACCTCTCATCGGCTACGCGCCTTTCCTGGGTAAACAACCTTACCGCAAGTTCCATGAACTCGTTGACCAACACGGACCTATCTTCAGGTAAGCAAAAAAAGTAAGAAAAGAGATTTCAATTTATGCCAAAAAAAAGGGCGACTCTATACATTCGAGTAATAAGCTGACTGGAGTCTACAGGGTGGGCCATAGTCCCTTATCACCCCTTATACAATTCGTTTTGGGGACATATGCCTAGGGGGAAGTCATATGGTGCAGGTGACTAGGACGTCGGCGACCTTGGATGCACCATAGGGTTTTAAATGGGAAGGGGGTCATGGGGAACATGATTTCGGGCTAGAAATTCCCAAGGAAAACAATGGTGCAGTCCGTTTGTTCATATCTCAATGCATTCAATAGCTACAGGCATTCCAAATGGCGATTCTCTTCTCAAGGCGAAGGTCAACGCCGAGAAGATCCGAAATTTTGGACACCTGGAACAACGGATCTTTGCAGCCTATGCGGAAATCTCATCAGACACTCTGCTAAGAGTTCTGGACAATTGGGTGGAACGACTGCACACCTGAGGCAGGTTCTTTATCTTAGCCGGCTGGTAGAGAGACCCAATGATGGAGTCATCGGATGGAGTATCAAGAAGAACGCTAGGCTGAAACAATGATATGACGTCATCACCTGGTGTCAATGTCAGCCGGCTGACGAAGCCGCTAAAATAAAGAACCCGCCCCTGCGTAGCATAGGAGTGGGCTCACGTAGAGCACCTTATGTAACAGTGAGAATCCAAAATGGCATCTATCTTAAAACCTTACGGTACATCCAAAATGGCGGCTTTCAAGATGGCCGCCGTCCCGGTCACTTGCACCATACAACTTCCCCTTAGGCCTAATATGTCCCCACATGGTGGTTGTCAGCTTCGTGCTAGATAAACCATTGCTGAACTATGAAAAAGCTCATAGTTCCATACAAGAATCAACAATATTCCAAACCAGGTATATTGGTGAACCTGTTCCAAACCAGCAGAAGCAGCGCTATATCATGGTACCACCAGAATCTTGAGTTGTTTCGGTAAGGCATCCATTACCTCTTGAGATACCCGCCAAATCCTTTACTTACCATTTATACAAAACTAGAGGTATTTCTTCCAATCTACACGTATCCAATCAATTGTTGAACACTGTATGTCCTGTCTCGGTGATGATGGTCTTATCAGCTGTCAAGGCTTATTGTTGCAAGAAGGTAGCAGTTTCAGGCCTGTTGCTGAAAGTAGGTATTTCCTATCGGTATATAACTGCTGTTAGGCCTATTGTTGCATGAAGCTAATTGCTCTAGATCTCCGTGTGCACTTTCTCGGGTTACTTTTTTGAGCAAACACAACTGGAGGAACTGTGTTTCTGTACCATTCGTGTTGTTTACCTTGCTGAATGATGTCGGCATTTGCTACTAAAATGGTAGCAAGTGTTTCTGCAGGTTGGATAAAACAGGTATCCCATGTTTTTTCAACAAACACTGGAATATTTCATAATGACCAGTATGCTCGGCCCAGTCTTCGAGCACGCAGGATCGTTCATAAGTCTAGCTCCCTGCAAGCCTCCAGTAATCTTTTCGTATAACAGAGTCGCCCTCCATAAAAAATAGCGCATTGTCCTGGCTATTCCAACATAAAATATTTAGATGGTCATAAGCTGACCACTGAATGCCTGTACAGTAAAAAACAATGGATCACGCGTGCATAGATATAAGATTTAGCTACCCCCACTCTAGTACTTCCTTGTTGATTACTTGATTCCAGCTTGTACATGGGCAGCAATTATGCTGTCGTACTATGCAACTACGAGCTCGTCCATGAAGCCTTTGTGGAGAAAGGGAACATATTCAATGCTAGGCCACCATATCTCGTCATCAAGGTGTACGAACATGAAACAGGTCGGTGTATTCAACGTAAAATGAAATTTCGAATTATTTATAACAAAGCTGGAGTACATGTGCTGCTTTCTCAAGGTTTTGCTGTCACGGACGGCGAAGACTGGAAAGTGACCAGAAATTTCACCATGAACACCTTAAAGACCCTAGGCTTCGGCAAGAACTTCGCTAAAGACTTTGTCCAGGTAACGACCTGCTCACTATTCTCTCAAACCTACCTAACCTACATAAGCTACCTACCTAACCTACTACCTATCTACCATACATAACCTGCCTAACATACCTAACTACATACCTAACCTACGTAACCTACAATAACTACCTACCTATCGAACCTACCTTCCTGCCTACTTACCTAACCTACCTAATACATAACCTAACCTACCTACCTACCTAACCTAGAATACCTACCTACCTTCCTACCTAACCTACCTACTTACCTAACCTACCTACCTAACCTATATACAATAACTAACTAGCCTACCTAAAATAGCTACCCAACCTAGCTATCCTACCTATCTACCTACCTACCATACATAATTAACCTACCTAACTACCTAACCTACTAACCTACCCCACCTTTGCAGGACAGACACACCTGTATAAGTTTCTTATCTTTGCAGATGGAGATACGAGATTTCATTAGTGAACTGAAAAGCCAGGATGGCAAGCCAGTGGAAGTGGCAAAGGCACTGTCAAAAAGTACAAACATGCTCATAGCCGGTCTGTTCACTGGTAAGAGGTATGACCGTACTGACGACAACTCATGGATAGCCCAGGTTACTGCGACAGCGGCTGCTCTCGTCAAGTCTTACGCGTACGACTACACCGCTATGTTCCCGTGGCTACGCAAAGTCTCTTTCGTCAACCAACTGGACTTTAGGAAAACCACCAGGTACCTAAGATTACAATGAATTTAACGTCAATGATACGTTCAGTACATTCTAAACAGTCTTTCAACAGGACGCTCAAAGATAAGATATGGTCGCTAATAGAAAAAGAGATGGGATCGCTCAGGACGACATACTCAGGCGCATCAGAGCCAGACAACTTCATACACTCCTGGTACTTGGAGCAGGAGAAACTATACAAGAATGCAGACCCTCAAAGGAACCTTTTTTCAGGTAATTGTGTACTGTGAGAAACTGGAACGACCTAACTTTATCTTAAAATAAATGACCTGGCATTTGATAAGGACATTTCCAAGACCTGACCTCATATTGGCAACTGGTGGTCTTTTCAAAATAAAAACTGTTACTCCCTAACCTCATAGTCTTCTTTCCAGATTTCGGCCTGAAAAACAACCTGGACCTTCTGCTCCAAGCCTCAACCGACACGACATCAACGACACTCCACTGGGCCTTCCTATACCTCGTCCTGTACCCAAGCGTCCAGGAGAAGATCCACCAAGAAATCGACGAGAACATAGGCCACAGCAGAGAACCGACGCTGGATGATGCCAACGACATGCACTACATCAGGGCTTTTCTCATGGAAGTGCACAGGAGAGGGACGATTGCTCCTTGGGGATTATTCCACAGGTGACACAAGATATCTCTGTACTTAAGACCATATATATACCATTCAAGACCTAATCATATTCATGGTCCTAATCTGCATTGCAGTAACAAGGTCAAAGGCTACATACGCGGTTTTGAAATCTCCAAAGACTCAGTCATCATCTGCAACTTCTGGAGCCTCCACCATGACCCCAAGTACTTTCCAAACCCTTACAGTTTCGACCCAGAGCGGTTTCTAGATGACGAGGGAAAGTTCAGACCAAGCGAGTATGTGAACGCCTTTTCCTTTGGTAAGTCATTCTTGAATACCCTATACGTAATGTTCCATCGGAGTACTGTACTAAATGGTCCATTTGGTTCTAGGGCGACGCCAATGTCCTGGAAGGCAGGTGGCCGAGATGCAGCTCTTCCT
This sequence comes from Rhysida immarginata, assembly GCA_023313115.1. Classification (NCBI taxonomy): domain Eukaryota; kingdom Metazoa; phylum Arthropoda; class Chilopoda; order Scolopendromorpha; family Scolopendridae; genus Rhysida; species Rhysida immarginata. The sequence continues at coordinate 161,093 of JAHWFO010012686.1, forward strand.
CTACTTGACGTCCATTGCGCAAGCCTTTGAAGTGCAAGCAGCTCCGGATGCGAGACCCAGTGACCAGTGTCAGATTGGCGCTATTCGTCGGCCTGTTTTGGACTCCTTTGTCTTCAACGTTCGACAGCAACAATGAAATAATTTATTAGTGCAGATTGGAAATCTATTTATGATTACTGGCTCATTCTAAATGTACATTCAATACAGAAATCCATGTAAGGTAATAATAAAGACCTAGCCTTTGGCCCAAATGGTGTAAAGTGCAATGGTAATATGATCAGATTTTGTGGTGCAAGTGATACAAAGTGCGTCCTTTTCACGCTCCAGGATAAAAGATACTCACTGCGACCTGGCTAGCCAACTGCGAAATGCCAGGTCGTTAGCATTACCATGACCAATCCAGATGCTCATTCAGGTAAGTAGTGCCGGGTCTAGCTATTTTTGGAGAGACACAGCGCTATGAGTATACAGTAAAGTAGATCACCCTTTGTAATCAGCACCTCATTGTGATAAAGGGCCATCCATAAATTCCGTCACACGTTAAGAGGGAGGAAGGGGGTCAACAATGTGTGACAAAGGGGGGAGGGACGAGTCATAAGCTTCGAGTACATGTATAAATATAAAGTATTAAAACTCTAAACTTCAACTCTAACAAAAAAACTTTAAAATATAATAATACGAGGGTAAATCAGAAAGTAAGTTACATTATGAAACAGTAAAAACAAATGAGGAAACGTGCACTATTTATTTCACTTTTCTATTTAATCAGCCTACAATTGTAACCACTTGCCTGAACGTCAAACGGCCGGTTGCAATAACTAACTCTTCGTTATAGTTCCGTTTAAAATTTTTTGCGTTGCATCAAGAGATTTTAGGGCTTAACCAGACGTTAACTTAAACGCTCGATGACCACGGTTTAAGTCCATGGTTAGCGAAGCAAAATGGCATTCCCAAACAGAAATATATTTTAAACTAATTGAATAAACTAATTATCAAACAGATGAATGGATAAGCTAATTGTCCAAATTATTTGGATAAACTAAATGGATAAGCTATTTGGATAAGTTAATTGGAAAGCCACTTAATAGCTATTTGGATAAACTCTTTGGATAAACCATTTGGATAAGCTAATTATCAAACAGCTAAATGGATAAACCATTTGAATAGCTATTTGGATAAGTCATTTGAATTTGTGTTTGGATAAGCTTTTTGGATAAACCATTTGGATAAGCTAATTATCAAGCAGCTGTTTGGATAGGCTATTTGGATAAGCTAAGTGGATAAGCTAAATGGATAAGATAATTGGATAAGCTAAGTGGATAAGTTAAATGGATATGCTAATTGGATAAGCTAAATGGATAAGCGATTTGAATAGCTATTTGGATAAGCTCTTTGGATAAGGTAATTATCAAACAGCAATTTGGATAAGCTCCTGGATAAGCTGGTTGGATAAGCTAATTTTCAAACAGCAATTTGGATAAACTAATTATCTAACAGCTCATTGGATAAGCTCTTCGGTTAAGCTAATTATCAAACAGCTAAATTGATACGCTATTTGGATAATGTAGTTATCAAACAGCTAATTGAAAACAATCAGCCATGTTGACCGGAAGTTTAATTGGAGCAAAACGAACCAATCACAGTCCTCGTTACTCATATTCCATCCAGTTAGCTAAGTGAGACTTAACTAGGGGTGGTGCAACATTTCTCGGTTAAAGGACTTAACCGATCGTTAACTAACCGAAAGTTAGGGTCGTTTTAACTGACTGACCTTGTTGCAACCGGCCGAAATTAACTCTTCCATGCCGCTGCGGTAAAAAGCCGCTCCAGCGTTTCTCAACCATGTCAGCACACTCCCATAACAAACGCTAAGCGTTCTGGGATTTCTTTAATTCTGATATTCGTCAATTGTTCAGAATCATCTCATTAACGTGGGCAATGTGCTCGGTAGCGTTGAATCAGGATGGTCTTCCTGCGCGGTATTCGTCCGTCAAATCTGAGTGCTGGCACCACTTCACAATTGCAGGACGAGAAATCACATTATTCCCGCAGACACTGCAAATTTCCTTATGGATTTCAGAGCAATTTAAGCCTTTCGCCCACAAAAAACGGACTGTTCCGTGAATCTCCAGCGTGGATTGTACAACCAATTGCTGCGCCACGACAACAATTGGCAGTCGTCAGCCCTCTAGCGGCCAATGACTCAAGCTTCCAATATGGCCGCCGAAGAGGGGAGGTGATGCAGCAATCCATACCTCACAGCATGGCAGCTAGTGATGCAGCTACTTTAATAAGCACATCCATCGCTGATATTTTAAATCATCTTAGATTGAATGCCAGTAATGAAAGAAAAAGGTGCTTGGTAAAGGGGGAAGCAGTTTTAAATGCTCAGCATGGGAGAAACAGTATCGCATCTTCGCCTTCAATATACATAATAGCCCTTGTGCTAAGGAGTAGCAGTGTCAGTTCCACTCCACATGAGATAAACCTAATTATCAACCCTTGCCAGGGTACTGATCATATAAAGGTACTAATCAAAACATATTATAGGTCGCGCAAAGAAAGAAGGGGGTCAATCGACTGTCAATCAGATTCGTTCTCTTATCGAATGCACATATCTAGCGATTAACGAACGATTTAGCAGACGAATCTTGCGATGAAGATTTTATAGTATCACAGCCAATGATAGGAGCGACAACCAATCAGAATCAAGACTAACCAGTTGATTCCTGATATCCAAGGTATGTTATCTTTATATCTTTCTCTTTCGGTGTGATTTTGTGTCCTTTAAAAAGGACGCTCTTTCGGAGATTTTGACTGTGCCTGAATGCATCGATCGCTATCTTCATCGAGGGATTCGTCTGTCAAATCGTTCGTTAATCGCTAGATCTGTGCAGTGAGTAAGAGAACGAATCTGATTGATCCATTCTTTCGTTGCGCGACCTATAATATGTTTTGATTAGTACCTTTATATGATCAGTACCCTGGCAAGGGTTGATAATTAGGTTTATCTCATGTGGGGTGGAACTAACACTGCTACTCCTTAGCACAAGGGCTATTATGTGTATTGAAGGCGAAGATGCGATACTGTTTCGTCCACAAAATATTACATGCTGAGCATTTAAAACTGCTTCCCCCTCTACCAAGCACCTTTTTCTTTCATTACTGGCACTCAGTCTAGGATAATTTAAAATATCAGCGATGGATGTGCTTATTAAAGTAGCTGCATCACTAGCTGCCATGCTGTGAGGTATCGATTGCTGTTCACCTCCCCTCTTCGGCGGCCATATTGGAAGCTTGAGTCATTAGCCGCTAGAGGGCTGACGACTGCCAATACTCTTGCGTACGCAGTAAACGCATTAACACATAGTTTCGAATAATCAGCATCAAAGCCATCTAGAAACACAAACGGACAAACTCGCCCACTTAGGAACGGTTCAACCTTTGTACCACGTGACCTGTTGTAAATAATTCCACAAAAAAAAAATAAAATAATTTCACACAAAAATTATTTATTGCTACTTAAGACAAACGAGCTATAAAGTCGAGAATGGATCAAGCAAAAACATGTATAAAATCGAGTAGCTGCCCACGCCACCTTACTCACCCATCAAGTCGCTAACCGCGCCGCATGTTGCTTAACTTCGTTGACTATTTCCAACCAGCTAACGCACTACCCTGCGATACTACCCACCCTCCTTAGGTTATTTTACTCATTAAAAAGCCCAATGACTTTCTTTTTGGAAGCAAAGCTTTCACAACTATTAATTTCCTTGGCGGAGCTACTATGGCTCTGGAGTAAGAGCCGTCCAATGGATAAGATTTAGACAGAAGGTTAAATCGATCTGAAGAAAAAATGAACCTATTGAGGACCTCAACAATTTCCCAGAAATTACCCATAAAGAAATAAACATTAATATGTGACTGAGGGTCAGTGTGTGTTTCATTTGTTGGGGGTGGTGCGTGCGTGCATATGTGTGGATGTATGCTTTGTTCGTTGTATTTTACGTAGTTCACTCGTTTGTATATCGTGTTTGTGGTGTTGTCGTTATATATTTGTGAAAGATTGGTTGCAATTTATTGTAATGTGCATGATAAGCTTAGTTTGCTAGGTAATTGTTAAGAGCAATTTATGAAGAGCGATGTAAATTCCCCTTCGCGGCAACAATGTTTTGGCGTCGATTGCTAGGCTTTGTTGTGGCGAGGAGGTTTTCTATGAAAAACCGCGTTTCTTTTGTATTGTGTGTAAGTATTGTTAAGAGAGGTTCTTTTTTTTAGGTTGGGGTTAAAAATATATAGTTTTCGACCGGAGAAGACGTTTTTTAGGTTTGTAGAGGAGTGATAACTAGCGACCGGCGATGGAGGCTTCGAAAATGGCGCTTGTTACTCGCTATCCTATCAGCATCGCTTGAAAGTGGAACTGGAACAGATAGCAATGCAGTTGATTTTTCAGTTCGATACAAAATTAACTCCAAATGCTGATGTTTCAAAGTATTGGCGATTTTCACGATTAAACGTCGTAGAGTTCGAATGAAATCCATGGTCGTGGCAGCAGTTGGCCTAGATGTTCTTTGTCCTCAGGAACTATAGCGTTGAGAAGACAACTTGTCATCGAGCTGGGTGAGACCGTTGCTTTTTTATTTATTTCGGAGAATTTGTTTTTGAATCACAAAGGAAAAACTGCATAGACAGGTCATTGATCAAATGTATATTGACATTCTGGTGTTCCTGTTTTATGTGCAGTGATGACGCGTCGAGCGGCAGTCGCTATCTACTTTCTTCCGACGGGACGCTCCTGTTGCATGCGCTGTTGAAGAACGATTAATTTGTGAAGCAGTGCAATTGGTACTTTATTCCATGTTGAATATTGTTAAGGAATCAGACATTCTGGGTTTTAATGCCATATGGCAGAGAATGTTGATTAGCGTTTCTGAACCATCCATGTTCAGCTGAGTCGGCATAAATGTTGCTTGTTGAGCAAATCGAGAGGTGCCAGCGTGAAATTGAGTCATAAGGCTGTTGACTGTTGTGAGGGCAACCGCCCACGCCCGTGCATAAGTTACAGAGGAAAAACGGAACCTAAGGGTTCGTTGGCGCATTGTAGTATTGAACCGGAAGTGGTTTAATAGCAATACTTGAGTGGGTTACGGTACCCCTCCCAGCAATATTAAAAGGGGTACATGACACGTTCCAGTGTTGAATTGATGTATTAGCTCAATTGATGTTGATTAATGCGCTAAGGGGTGGCTGGAGCAGTTTGCCCTGGTACATTTTTGCGTACTATTGTTAAAAAAAAAAGTACACTTATGCCGGCGAGATGCCAATTTGAATATGTACACTAATTCTAGGCAAAAATACTTGCTGTAATTATTGTTTATTTTGGGATTTTTGCATTTTATGCTTATGCTTTTGTTCTGTTCGTATCAGAGGGCCCCTGAGTTTGTGTTAAGTATTGTTAAATGTTTTAATGCTATATGGGTATTTAAATAAGTAATTAAAGTTCTAATAGAAGATAAATGTTGTCTTGCTTAAACGTACTAGCTAATACTCTTTTGCACGGCTAATTCGAGGTCCACCCTCCCTCGCCTCGACGTACGGGAACTTAGTATATTATAGGACTACTCACTGAGAGTCCACCCCCGCACGTGGGTGGCACAAATAATCATACACCATTACTTTCTTATTTACTTCCAAATAGCCTCTGCAGCACTCCTCATGTTGTTATACCGGATTTTGCAAAAGTTCTGTTACACCTGCGGATGCGTCGATAAGCATCCACGGAGCAAGTGCTGTTGGAGAAGTGGGCGATACAATAATGTAAACGTATATAGATGGCATGAATGCGATTCGGATGCAAGGATTTTGCGATGGAACGTAACAGAATCGAGATCTCTACGCTCCTTCGCGCGTGCCACAACAAGTCTGACTTCGCTAAGTAGCTCGACTTCGGCCTGATGACTATCCACAGAGTCGTAGAGGAAAGGAGAAGACTTCAAAGATCGCCCACGTGCAGGCAGACCTGGCGTTATCAATCGTATGGGTGTCAGAAAAGGTTTCGAACGTGACCCAACTCTCAAAATGACACAGTTCGCAAAGAAAAAGATGTCTCTGGCCACGGTGTACAAAGCCATCAAAGAAGAGGGTGGAAAGAGTTCGAGGCGCGTGGCAAGACCTTTGCTGACGGATGGGATGCGAGAAAAACGTCGGAAGCGCTATCGCGCCTTCTCAACGACTCGAAGAGCCATGGCAATCGTATTGTCATCTTTTCTGATGAAAAAACCTTCACGGTCGACCCAGTCGTCAAAAGCACAACGACCGCGTGGTCAGCTTCGGCCAAGACATCTCTGAGATCCGCTAAGTGACTACAACCAAACACCCGGCCTCAGTGATGATGTTCGGCGTCGTAGCATCGAATGGCATAAAAATGCCGCCAATCTAGTTCGACCGGTTACAGGCTTACCGCGGCATCTTGACCAAGAACGTTCTGCCCTGGGTGAAAAAAGTGACGAGGAATGCGGTCTACCCTTTCAGCAGACGGTATCCCGGCCCACAGTGCCCAGACCGTTCAAGAGTGGTTGGGGTCGAGCATGAACTTCTGGGCGAAAGACTTTTGGCCTCCTCAATCGCCCGACCTCAACCCTCTTGACTACAGCATGTGGGCGCATATCGAGAGCAAGGCCTGCAAGATCCGTCACAGCAACATCGACCAGCTGAAAGCATCTGTGAACCGCGTGTGGACCGCCACGAAGAACGACTACATCCGTAACGTTTCTTGGGCCTTTAGACCGCGCCTAGAGCGTGTGCTTGCTGCCGATGGCGGTTACATCGATTAATAAGCATTGTGTACATACCAATATCAATTTTGACAATTAAAACCGTGTCTACTTGGATCACACACGTAGTTATGTCGTTTTTGTGGGGGTCCTTACATGTGTAACAGAATTTTTGCAAAACCCGGTAATTACAAACCATATCCTTTAACAATATAAATATCTGAACGGATATCTATATGAGAGAAGGACGAGACACAAAAACCCTGGAATGCAATAAATAATAGTTATTAATTAAAAATAAAAAAAATAATTAATTGACAAAATAATAAATAAAATAAAAATAAAAATAATTATTTTGATAACTAAATATCAGGATAATTCTCTAATATTCTAATTGCCTTTAGAGAATTATCCTTTTTGCTTTGATAGTCTCCTTCCGAAACGTTAGCTTTTTATTTTTATTTTATTTATTATTTATTAATTATTTTATCAATTATTATTTATTTTTTTATTTTTAATTAAAAACTAGTATTTTTTAATATAAATATCTACAATAACTTAATTCTGAACCAGAACAGTAAATTTCTTGATTTTTGTTCTTGGCTGAAAAACAAAAAAAAAAAATAAAAAAAATACATAAACACACAGATGATAATCGTTTTAAATGATACGTACTTCATTTAATCAAAACATTTTGATTGGTGGAAAAAATTAAAAAAAGAAATTCATATCATCATATTTGACATTCCATTAAATTTTAGCATATTGTCCTATGTTGATGATAAGTTTTTATTTGAGTCCTTTAACAAATCTGAACGACACCCTGCTAAGGCACAAATTCGTTTGGATGTTAAAGCATTAAGTCAGTGTTTCTCAAACTTATTTCTATGAACGCCCCCTCAGTACAGGCAAAATTTACTAACCCCGCCCCCCCCCCCCCCCAGCCGCATCTTAAGGTTTCTGTAAATATCGAGGAGATTATAAAAAAAATTCTTGGGAATCGTAGATCGTGGGATCGAGGAAGTCCCTGGTTCGGAAGAAGGGAGCGAGATACAGCGATGGATCGAAAGGTCAGTTGGCATCTTGTAAAGAGCTTGCATAATAAACTGCTAAATGCTCTCACCATCACTTAATTACAGAAGTGAATATTTTTTTTGCTATTGTCATCAGCAATACAATTAATTGAAAAGGCTATTTTATTTTCAACCTCCGATGGGGCATAACATAACGACAAATGTGAACAGTAGTCAAGTACAATCAAAGTTATTTTTTGACGTAGTCACCGTAAAGATTGAGACAGCTTTCATACCGGTGGACGAGTTTACCAATACCATTTTCATAGAAGCTTGCTGCTAGCATGTTGAAATAGGTCTCCATGGCGTAATTTTGAAAGAGCAATGCTGTCTTCTGTGAATGGACACAACCGTATTTATATAAACCTACATGACAGTCATAATTCAGTGACTCGACCCTGTATATGTAATGAATATCAAAATTATTACTTTCCCGTTTTCTCGAGGCTATTCATGAGGTTAAAAATTTTGTATTAAATATTCGCGCCAGCAAACTTAATTTTTTGTTGAGATATTTCTTTTAATTCTTAAAAATTGCAATTTAATCTCAACACATTGGTGGTATCTTCTTTAAGTTGGTGAAAGTAAGTGATCAAATCTGATTTTCAATTCAAATGTGCTTCCAAAGTGAAATAAAGCTAAAAATAGTAAAGAAGGACGCAACGATAGAATGACATTGAATTTTTTTTCCAGCATAGTTATTTATTTAATTCCTTTATATTCGACCTTGATACTATTCGATATCAGGTCAATGTCAAGTCTAATTTTTTTTCAAAGAAACAAAACAACAACAAGTGCGCCAGCAGTGATAAGCAACTGCCCATGAACTTCGTTAACTCGACTGAATTAAAATCCAACTCCTGAACTGATAAGATGTCTCATCAAGATCAATAATCATTTGCACAAGTATCTCCGCTCAAGAATGCTTTTCGATTCTACCATCGTTCTAACTCTATTTGTACTTTTCATTCTATTTTACGCTTACCTGCGCTGGACTTATAATGGACCCCCGCACGTCACAGGCCTACCCGTCGTCGGCTACTTGCCCTTCCTGGGCAAAGAACCTTACTTAACGTTCCACAAACTCATGCACAAACATGGACCCATATTCAGGTAAGCATAAAACCTTTCTACATTCAAAACTAGCATAAAAAATAGCGAACTGGCAATTTTTAAATAATTGATGAAAAATAGCCACTGCGCACATACTTCTACGATGACGTCGCGTAAAAAAGGAACTTTTTTTTTTTGCCGCCATGATTCAGACTTTCGAGCATAGAAGTAGAAGCTCGAAGGTAGAGACCAAATAAATGAAATAAAAAAAAAAATTAAGCACACATTTTTACTTTAAAAAGTGCATTGAAAGTGAAAAAAGGCAAAAGTGTAACGGCGCATATTTTTAAAATTTAATATTAAACGCGCGCTGCCTTTTTTTTTTAATTTTATGAATTCCTGTTTTAATGAGAGGTACCATCAAATTAGTTTTGTATCAGGTTCGATGGTCATAAAGTAGCTAGCGTGGTCCTTTGCATAATTAGAAACTTAAAGTTCCTTATCGAAAATGTCGAAAACTCAAATTTAAATTGCGTCGTCACGTCATTTATGAACTTTCCGCACCAGCAGTTCATTAAATTCAAAGGGGCGATTACAATTAAATCGGCGGCAATTGTTGAGATTAAATGACGTTTTCGACAGGTTTTCAGCAAACTTTGCGTGGTGTTTAGACTCTTAACATTTGAGTTTTGAACATTTTGCATAAGGAACTTTAAGTTTGTAATCATGCAAAGGATCACGCTAGCTACTTTATGACCATCCAACCTGATACACCCTGTATAGTGCACTTTTTTTTTTTTTATAAGGCGAAGCCAGTCATCAGAAAAGCGTGAGGATGTAATGAAGGGATGGGAATTTGTTTATAAAGAAAAATTATATGAAAGTCCGTTTTAATCCTTTCCAAGAATTCGAATTATGAAAATTTTTATACCGACATCAGAAATGAATCCTGTGCCAAATTTACCGCGTGTCGTTAAAATCAACAGTGATGGAATCAGAGACAACAGATTGCATCGAAACTGTTGTTAAATTGTCTGATGAGCTCCGTTGAGTCTCATCGGAATTCTGGGTTGGAGAGTATGATTTGCAACAACCCGAAGCGACGTTTTCTTCGTTGAATCAGATCACGTGACCCGTTTGCGAACAAAAAATGGTGGCGATATAAGAACCCACGGTGGAGATATACAACCACTCTACGTAATAAATTACTTTTGCCCAGTTTTTAGATAGTAAATCGAAATAGTAGACACTGTTCAGTTAAAATATCTTCATTATTACCGATTAAAATTCTTCTCGTAAAAATTCAGAGCCATAGTGAGGAGAAGGGCCTACCCGGGCCTTAGCCCAAGGCCCTTGCATAAGGGGAGCCCCCAGAGCTGTACAAAATACATTAAGGGGGCACAAAATAAAATTAGTGAGTACAATTTCCCTAGGGCCTTAGTTGTGGCACTAAACTAAGTCGTTGAATTGATATAATTCATCGCAAGGTCAGCCATATTTGTTTTGCTGATGACTGTTTAGGCATGAGTCAACGAAAGCGATGATTTTAACAACACGCGGTTAAAGGGGTGTAAAATTGATGGTAAGATTTGAACGAAACGGAAGTTGTGAGTTAAGTGAACAGTCCGTCCAAAAAGTTTATAATATTGAAATAAATCAAATGTGCTTTCATTTAAACAAAATAATTATAAATGAACTAACTGCTCAACATTGGATTTTATTAGCTTTATAGAAACACAGTTTCATAAATAGTAATCATTGTAAAACTAAACCATTAAGTATATTAATTAAGACAAATAAAACTCCTTTACTTAAAATATAATAAATAAATTAAAATAAGTAATATAAAACAATGAAAAAAGTAAATGTTGAAGGACGAAACACAAATGAAACAAAGGTCTTGTGGAGAAACACAGAAGAAACGAAGATCTAGTGAAGAAATGTTACACGAACACAGAGGAGCACACAGTTACAGATGAAGAAGGTCTATGACGAAAGATCGATGATTTGTAACACGTAGATGACTAACTTGAACTATAACGTTTTCGGGATTTTTTTCCCATCTTCAGTAATAAAGTTTTTTGAATGAATGGAAGATATAACAAGAAATTAATCCTCCCGAGGAAGGTATAGGAAAGTAGCGGAAGCGCTGAGGTCACCTATTTTTACCCTTTTATCTGCACTTTTTAACTCCCCCCCCCCTCCATTTTATTAATCGAAAAATTGATTTTCTCGACTGTAGTATTTATAAAATGAAAAAGAGTTCTATCTTCTTTCGTTTCTCATCCTTTCCGATCGAATGATATATCACATGCTATAAGTTGCCATAATTCTAAAGACGAAGTGATTGCCACCCCCAAAACTCCGACCCTACTGGGACAATTTGGCCCAAACTTTACAATAATGTTGATCTTGATTAGAGGAATCAGCGTACCGAATTTCACTTCTTAATATGCATAAATACGCGTAGACCTTTTGGTCCCCTCTAATTTCCGCCCCCGAAATTCCGACTCTAGTGGATCAATCAAGACCAAACTAAATAGTGAAGATGCACATGCCCATAGTAAGCTACATTCTGAATTTCAACCTTCTACCTCAAAAAATGCGGAAATTATGAAGGGGACGGACGGACGGACATTGTGAAAACAATAGGTAGCTTCATTCTTCCGCTACTTAATAATAAAAATAAAACAATATAATCTAATACAATATGTGATATATGATTAGTTTGCTTGTTGTGATCAGGATTGTTGAGTGTAAGGGAAGTGATATTATACAATGACGTATATTAAAGATAGACTCCGAATTCTATTGTTTAACAGCAGCAAAAAGTGAAGCAAATTAAGCCATTAGAGTTTTGGGCAGGAGTGAGCCGTGGAGTAATTAGCTGTCTGGCTGCTTTGTTTTTGAAGATTTTAGACCCGAGGAATTATTAATTCAAAACCATTATTCAAAGTTAAACTGCGTACAACTGTACAAACAGACAAGAAAAAGGATCAGGAATCATTTTCCACAAAAATAAATCAAAATTACGTAACTAAAATGAAAATACGTTACTGAAAGACAATCGAAACGAAATTGAAATTGAAACCATCATCGAAAAATTGTTTATAAAATATAATAAAATACTTCAAATACAAAGTCAACGAAAAGATAAACTTATCACTCCGTGATCGGCGTGTGAAAGAATTATTAATCCTGTTTAGCCATGTGTTTTGCATCATCTTCGCTCACTTTCAGCCATGACAGTTCTGGGCATGGAGCTTCCCAATTTGCTTCAAGTTACAATCATAGGATTAGGAGTCTATCTTTAATATACGTCATTGATATTATATTTTTAGTAGCAATTTCCATTTATTATTAATTTCTTAAAGTAATTGTTCGAAATGACCGCCATTTCCATATGGACTAATCGTATTTTACAAAGGGGTTGGATACTATGGAATCTCCTTGATGAAGTTTGTCCTAAGACTTTTCAACAAACAAGCACGTGCACCTTGAAATTACTTTAAAAGTTATTACAGTAGATTGCTTGTGTTAATTGTTAAAAAAAAACAACAATCTAGGCCTACCAACGCACACTGCGTCCCGGTGTCATTTGATTGTTCAATGCAGTATTCGGGGACTCCATGTTCATATGACAAAAAATACTTCTAAGGACCTCTTCTATCATCTCCCAAAAAATCTGTACTCAATTCAAAAACACCTTGTATATGCTGTTGCAATGGCATCTGTTTAAAACCACAGATTTAATTTCCAGATTGTAAGCTATATCGACGATAAGAATTTTTTATATGACTCTTATTGCAGCTAAGATCAAGAGATTGAACAAGATATAAGTTATCTAGAAACCTGGTATAGCTGCAGAGGACTGTCTCTGAACAGAGAGAAAACAAAACAGTTTATTGCCTTTAAGAAAAGCCCAACCATTAAGGATTTGGGAATAACGTTTGATACCAGGATGAACTTTGGTAACTTGAGTCTAGTTAATTTGATAGAACGCATTCGCCCATATCTTTCTTATTATGAAATGGCTAGACTAATCCATGCTGTTATAAGGCCAATATTACATTACAGTGGTATCTTTTGGGGAAGCTCAAAAAAATAAATTTACAACGAATTATAGTTGCTCATAATAAGATGATCCGAACAGCTTTTGGACTGACTAAGTATGAATCGATAACAAGAAGTTGGTCAATGTATAAAATAGCGATTATAGAGACAATCCGGAAAAGTGGCATGGTCGCAGAATAGGCAGATTCGATCGTGGCCTTCGAGATATTAGGCCTCCGCATCGCCTCTCATTTCAATGCTTTCCTCCGTGCCAGCGGAAGTTCAACTTTTTAACGCTAGAGGGGGATCATCAGGGATAAAACAACGATGGATCCAAGCTTAATCTATGGAAGCTACAGATGTTGATATAATTATTTCGTGAATTTAGAGGAAAAACAAACACTTCGATCGCAGTTTTTTTTATTAATTTGTATTTTGCTTTTCATTGATTATATATTGATTATATATTTGACAAGTATTACAAATGAATAATTCATAATTTGCCGAGTTTTCTTTTATAGTTAAAGTTTTTTTGTTTTTTTTTTAAGATTTGTAAGTGGTCTTCCTTTTATTTTGTTATCTGCAGAAAGCACATTTCAAGCATACAACTAAAGGTTTAGATTTAATCTTATCATAACTTTTGATTTAATTTGAGTAAAACACAACGCAATGTACAGTTTAAACGATGTTTAAAACTTTAAAATCCACTGTACTTAATTTTAGCCAATTTCTTTATCTTAAATTTTTAACTTCACTAACGTTGTGAAGCCTCGTCTTAGACTACTACTATTCAGTTAAATTCTTATAATTATCATAAAAATTATATTTAATCTTAACTAAGTATTGGAAGGGAAGTTTTCAACTAAAAGATGTCACCATAATTATTTATTTCATTTATTTCATTTTCATTTCATTTAATTAAGAATAATTACAGAATCCAACCAACCATGGCCAGAATGGCCGAAGGCCGACGAGTTAGGTCCCTGCATGGAGGGAAAATGAGAAATATATTAAAAAAAAAAATAAGAAGAACAATCAGCATATATGATAATATGAAAGCGATAGATTAAAAGGATTGTAGGAGAAATTAGAGAAATATTTCTTCAGTCTGCTTTTGAAAATGGATAAGGAAGGGGAAGAGCGTATTTCGATTGTTAGATTATTCTATAATCTCATTCCTGCATTAGCAACGCTGTTAAGTTGGTCAGAGCGTTTAATCAGAGGGAAAGTGAGAGAGTCATTATTCCGTAAATTATAAGGTCCTAATGATTTAGAGTTGAAGTAGTCAAGGGGAAGAGAAGAAACGAGCTTGTTATTTAAGGCTTTAAAGATGAAAAGCGCCAGATAATAAGAGTGCAATTGAAAGATGGGCATAATGCCTGCTGAGGGAAAGAGATGGGAGACGGGGTCGGATTTTTTTAGTTTGAACAAAATTCTGACAAACCATTTCTGAATACGATGTAAGCGTTTTAAGTTTCTTTTGGTGGTACTACCCCAAAATTCAAGGCCGTAAAAAAGTGATGATTGAACGAGAGCAAAATAGAGTAGCAGCAGGATGTTTTTAGGCAGAAAATGAAGCCGTGAGAAAAGACCGAGCCGGTAGTTTAAAGTAGAAGATAAGTCATTGATATGGGCATCCCAGGAAAGATTATAAGAAAGATGAATTCCAAGAAATTTATAAGATTTAGTAGGAATGAGTTCCTTTGTATTATAGCGTAAGGTAAAATTAACTAAGTCAAGCTTTTTGTTACGTTGGTATAGGTGGTTTTCTCAAGATTTAATTGGAGGTGAATTTGGCTGTTCCAACTTAATAATTTGTTAAGTACAGTATTAAACGAGTGTTGAATCGCGGAAAGAGTAAGTCAGCGTACAGTAGAGTTGCGTCATCGGCGTAAAGGATCGAGGATAGAGGAGCTAAAATCGAGGTGATATCGTTAATAAATAAATTGAAGAGAAGGGGGGAAAGTATGGAGCCTTGGGGAACGCCGATGTTACGCGTTATAGTGGACGAGGATTTGTTAAAAAGGGTGAGGGTATATTGTCAATTAATTAGATTTATTGTTTTTTAAGACAATTTCACTTGAAAAATTTTATTAGCATCAGTCATAACGCTTCTAAAAAGTTATTATAAATAAAGTAACGTCATACTAAGCCGTGACAATATTATCAATTGCATAAGCGGCCTTAAATTCCAATGATCTTCCTTTCATTGCAGCCTATATATGGGTGCTCATTACACTGTGATACTTTGCAACTACGACGTCGTCCAGGAGGCTTTCGTGGAGAAAGGCAACGTCTTCAACGCTCGGCCACCTGGCAATATCGGCAAAGTGTACGACTACGAAACAGGTAAGCCAACAAATTGACGATGCATTCTGTATCATAACAATAGTAATCCTGAAGTAAAGGCTATGCTCCTTTACAGCATTTCCCTTTGTGGACGGCCAGGTTTGGAAAGTGACGAGAAACTTCACCATGAACGCCTTAAAGAACCTGGGCTTCGGTACAAACTTCACCAAAAACTTTGTCCAGGTAACCTTGCAATCTCATTCTTTATTTCACAAGCCTTAGAGACAACTACAGCACTTGTATCTTCTATTTGCAGCTGGAGATCCAAAATCTGATCCGTGAACTGAAAGGCCACAATGGGAAACCTGCGGAGGTGAGAGAGCTGTTATCCAAGAGTACGAGCATGCTGCTCCTCAGTCTACTAACAGGCAAAAGGTACGATCGCACTGACGGCACTGGATGGGTAGCCCAGCTAATAGCAACGTCCACCGCCATCATCAAGACCTACATGCGCGACGTCACCGCCATGTTCCCCTGGCTACTCAAACTGCCTTTTGTCGACACAATGGGCGTCAGGAAGAGCACAAGGTAAGTCCACAACAAAAACACGTCCAGATAATAGCGCCATTCAAAAACAGAGTTTTAATTTCAACAGGACACTGAAAAACAAGATCTGGTCGCTACTGGAAGAAGAAATGGGATCGCTCAGGACGACATACTCAACTGCTTCAGAGCCTGACAACTTCATACACTCTTGGTATCGTGAGCAAGAGAAACGAAACAAGAATGAAGACCCTCACAGGGACCTTTTTTCAGGTATGTTTTCAAATTGCGCGTCCGTCCGTCTGGTTGTCGGTGCTACAGCGTTCCGAGTTTTCGACTTCCGATTTCGCCATTCGACAATTTAGGCAAAGCGATGGTCTTCCTCGATGTTCTCCTTGGTGGTCAAAATCAGTCGAAATTTGTTTTATGGAGCATGCTGTAATGTTACTTTTGTTGTAACAGGAGGTTGTAGCCAAGATACAGTTTATAGTAGTTTAGTGAAGTAACAGAGTTAATTATATGTAATTGATGAGTGTCATGCCCTAAACCGCCATCCTCCTCTGATAGTACAGGGTGCGTAAGGTATTTGAAGACACACCTTCGTTTGGCTACTGCTGCAGTATTGTAAATTGCATGTCCTTTCCGTTTCCGGAAAAAAAATGGCGGACCATCAAGTAACACAAATCATGAAGAGACATGCAGTAATCGTGGCAATAAAGACAGAGCACAGCGATTTAGAGATATCACGATTTCTAAAGGTGGCAAGATCATTTCACAAAGTGCGGAAGG
Source organism: Rhysida immarginata (assembly GCA_023313115.1). Classification (NCBI taxonomy): domain Eukaryota; kingdom Metazoa; phylum Arthropoda; class Chilopoda; order Scolopendromorpha; family Scolopendridae; genus Rhysida; species Rhysida immarginata. The sequence goes on from JAHWFO010012686.1 coordinate 177,666, forward strand.
AGTTGGAGACCGAAGATGGCAATCTTGCTGCACCAGTAGCAAAACGTAAAAAGCATGCCTCACGCTCTGATATCATCAGAACACCTGAATTTATTCAGCAAATGCAGCAGCAGGTCCCATGGTATGCAGATGAAAAATCATTGCATATCATTAAAAGACAACAGCAGACGTGTATCAGCATTCGTCAACACAGCGATTGTCGCCGTCATTGGCAGAGCAAGTGACCTGTCGGACCTCCAAAACGGGATGAGCATCGGTTATCGGGCCAAGGGGGGGGGGCAGCATTTCAGAAACGGCCACCTTTGTGAACTGCTCTAGGGCTGCCGTTGTGAAGGTGTACCGCGACTGGACGAACCAGACAGTTTTGAGCAACCGAAGAGGTAACTGTGGGGCCCCATGGGCCATCGATCCTAGAGGCGAGCGTCGGTTACGACGCCTGGCCAAGACCAATCGGACCAACAACTGACACGGTAAACGACACAGTAAACGAACAGTGGGACCACTAGGCGTGTCAGCACCAAGACAGTGTCGGGATCGTCCTCTTGAGGTTGGGGCTCCGGAGCAGGCGTATGGTAACAGCACCCATGTTGACGCCTGTGCATCGCCGAAAACGCCATTGGACTTCGGCCGAGTGACAAAGGATTGCTCTCTCTGACGAGTCGCAGTTTTGGTGAACAGAGTGGACGGACGATGGAGAATTCGCCGGGAAGCATCTGAGAACAGGCATCTGTTTGCGGGATGTTTTCGTGGTATTGTCTGAATCCACTGATACCGCTGGAGGGTACACTGAATGCTGTTCGTTACCTGACGATCGTCGCAGACCAGGTACACCCCTTCGCGTCGACAGTGTTTCCTCCGGGTGATGGCACCCTTCAATAGGACAATGCTCCCTGCCATACTGAACCCAAAATTGTCCACGACTGGTTCGAAGAGCATGAGGATGACTTCAAGCTACTCCCATGGCCACCAAACTCCCGGACCTCAACCCCATTGAACATTTGTGGGACCATCTCGATCACCATGTCCGCAAGCTGGACCCTCCACCACGCACGGTGATGGAATTACAGGATGCAGCACTGATCGCCGAATGGTCCCAGATATCTGCAACCACCTTCCGAGGACTTATTGATTCTGCCACGTCGACTAGCTTCTGTGCTTGCCGCTAAAGGTGGATATTCCGGATACTAGCAGGTGCTCATATTAATGTGTCCCGACCCTGTATATCTGTTGTCTTTCTTGACGTGAATCTGTCCTCAAATACCTTACGCAACCTGTAGTATATTGCAACCATCTACTTTCTTTTTTTCTTTGAATTGATTTTAAATGCAAAGGTAATATTGATTTGTATTCAGCATGACTTAGTGTATTCATTCATGATTTTAGTCAACATGGAGACTTAGTTTCGAAATCTGTTTTCGGAAGTGCCCAAAAAAAGTCTTCATACTTCTCCAAATCACGTTACTACACGAATCTGTTAGGATATTTCCATAAACTGACCTACTCAAGGCTTTAAGACATTGCCCAAGGCGTTAGGAAAGTGTGCAGGCCACTGATCAGTCATTTGCCTATTTTGTACGCACATGCTGAATCCAATAAATGGAGTTAACAGAACACTAGTGGATCTTTTCAGATATCAAAATTGTTACTCCCTAGCTTACTTCTTTTTGAACGAACCCTTCTTAATATTCTGTTTCCAGATTTCAGCCTGAAAAACAACCTGGACGTCCTTATCGAAGCCTCAACAGACACGACATCGACGACACTCCATTGGGCCTTCCTGTACCTCGTCCTGTACCCAAGCGTCCAGGAGAAAATCCACCAAGAAATCGACGAGTACATCGGCAGTAGAGAACCAACGCTCGAAGACGTCAGGAATCTGCACTACGTCAGGGCCTTCCTCATGGAGGTGCAGAGGAGAGGAACAGTTGCACCCTGGGGATTATTCCACAGGTGAGAAACTTAACGTACACCACATTTCAAAATCTAATCACATTCATGGTCTGAATTTGCATTACAGTAACAAGGTCAAAGGCTACATACGGGGTTTTGAAATCCCCAGAGACTCCTATCTCCTTTGTAACCTCTGGAGCCTCAACCATGACCCCAAGTACTTTCCAGACCCGTACAAATTCGATCCGGAGAGGTTTCTGGATGGCGAGCGGAAGTTCAGACCAAGCGAGTATACGAGTGCCTTCTCCTTTGGTAAGTCATTCTTGAATATCCTGTTATGTAAAGTTCCATCAGACGTCTGTGCTAATGGATCCATTTTGTTCTAGGTCGGCGCCAATGTCCTGGAAAGCAAGTAGCCGAAATACAGCTCTTTCTCTTCCTGACGTCCATCCTGCAGGCATTTGAGCTGCGAGCACCTCCGGGTGCTAGACCCAGCGACCAGGAGTACGAGGTCAGCGTTATTCGTTGGCCTGTTTTTGACTCCTTTGTCTTCAACGATCGACATCGACAATGAAAATACACAGCACCATACAATGACTATGATAATATTACTGCAGATTGGAAATCTTTTTTTGAGTACTGGCTCATTCTAAATGAACGCAACAACTTTAAAGTTTTAGTGCAAAGTATGCGTATTTTAGGATAACGTGTAATGAACGATGAATTGCAGAATACAACCCTTTTCCAAAATGGTTCGGCCATTCCATTTTCGCTTCAAAATGGTTCGGCCGAAGGCTATTTGCATATAAATAATTATTCTAAAAATGTTTTGTCACGTGATCTATGACTTTCCTTGTTCTTGTAATGCAAACCGTATAAATAGACAATAACAAGAATATAACTCGTAAAACGATTTTCAAATATGCTGAAAAGTAGAATATAAAAATTTGTTGTTTAATATTACTGTAACATTTTTATATACAGCTTAACTCTAGGCCTAACATAAATTATCCATTTTTTACAATAGGCCTAACTTTAATTAGCCATTTTTAACTATAAGCCTAATATTAATTAGCCATTTTTAACAACAGGCCTAACATTATTTAGTCATTTTAACTATAGGCCTAACATTATTTAGCCATTTTTAACCATCGCCCTAACATTAATTAACACATTTAACAATAGGCCTAACAGCACTGAATTTTAAAATGAAATGAGCACGTGCATCAAGAAAGCTTCATAACGGGCACGTGCTCCAGGCTGTCATCAACAATGCTTAAATGATAAACAAAAAGTAACACTGTATTCACTTAGGATTCGATTGATATATTACATGCCCTAAGTTCATATTCTTAACATTAGTGCACGCGCTTGAAGAAGTCCACGAGAGCTCATCAAAAGTTGATATATCGCTGTTAAGTTCTTCCGTTTTCACGTTTTCGTGCAAACGATGGCTGGCCAGGCACATAAAGGTACTGATCATGCTTGTATTCTTATATAGCTAAAGCTCGTAATAAGGGGTCATTGAAGTACTTTTTTGGGGGTCATTTTCTCGGACGTAGCATTTCGAAATTCGAAAAGAATGTCATATTCGTCTTGTGCTCGTCATTCCCGTTCGAATGACATATTACATGCCTTATATTGCCAATAAAAAAATTTAATGGGGGGGTTTGGGTCTCAATAGTCACGTGACTGTTAGACCGATTTCGACGACAAACTAATCAGGTGAGCTCAGGAAGGGTCTCTATCGAACAGCGAAAAAAGAACTTGAAAAAGTTAAAGCATTCTCGAGAAATCGTCGGACAGACAGACAGACAGACACACAAATGTGGTATTACAACTTGATATTCTATAACGACACATCTTCTTTGAACAATCATGCCACGTGGAAAAGCGCTTTCTACTGATATTCGGCAACTTATTAAAAAACACAAAGAAAAACAAAAGTCTGCTGGTGAAATCGCAAGGATATTGAATATCAGTCCGTCAACTGTGAAGGACATTGTTAAGAAATACAAAACCACAGGGGACATCTCCATAGGAAAGTCAACTGGACGGCCAAAAGCAACAATTGCAGCAGAAAACCGAGGACTACGAAGGATAGTGAAAACGAAGAGGCATTCAACTGCTTCCGAAATCAATTCCTCATGGACCAATGCAATAAAGAAGCAAGTGTCGTCGTCGCCTTCACAACATGGGCTACAAATTTTACAAGGCCAAAGACAAACCCCTCCTGACAAAGAGGAACAAGAAGGCAAGACTAGAATGGGCCAGAGGACGTAGGACATGGACTCTAGATTTGTGAAAAAAAGTGATTTTCTCAGATGAGTCAAAGTTTGAAGTGTGTGTGGGTAACCGCTCATCACGCGTCATCCGGCAGGCTGCTGAAGCTTTTCATCCATCCTGCATTCGCACAAATGTGAAGCATCCCCTCATCAGGAGTAGGAAAACTGCAATTTATTGATGGAACTGTTAATGCTCTAAAATACATAAACATTTTGGCGGAGAATTTGATTCCATCAATTAAGAAGCTGTATCCAACTAATAGCGAAGATGCTATTTTTCAGCAAGACAACGCACCATGCCATACAGCAAAGGTAGTTAAAGCTTGGTTTGAGAAACAAGCTGTGAACATACTACCATGGCCTGCTAGTAGTCCAGATGTGTCACCCATCGAGAATGTTTGGGGAATGCTAAAGAAAGTGGTGCGCAGATGTCAACCAACAACAAAGGATGAACTGAAAACTGTCGTGCAAAATGAATGGGACAAAATCACCCCTGAACAATGTGAAAAGTTAATTAACTCGTTGCCTGATAGAATTACTGAAGTAATTAAAAAAAATGGAGATGTAACTAAATATTAATTGCAAATGGCCGAACCATTTTGAAATGTAAATGTAATGGCCGAACTGTTTTGAAACAAGTGTCTTTTTTTTAACTGAAAATAAAGATGCTAGAACCCAGCTTTAAATGTTTCATAATTTTTTTTTAAAGTATAGAAATAACCAAACTTTTTAACTTTAAAAAGACTTTTCAGATCAAAGAAATATTTTTTTATAATAAAATTTTCTAGTAGATGTGGCACGAATCTTTCGAGGTGGCCGAACCATTTTGGAAAAGGGTTGTATGTCTGTGTGTTATGCGATGGATTGCACTGTATTTCTTCGAATCCTAGACGAGACATTTCCTTGAAATTTCATATAACAAGAATGGAGTCGACATAACCGTTTTGCACTAGAAGAAGAGCCTAGCCATTCAAGTGGTGACAGGCAGAAAAAGAATTACGAGGGGAGATCAAAAAGTAAGTTGCACTTCCACGGTATGGCCATTTATTCCACCACCTATAGAAAAGCAACACGGCTATAGCAGCATACAATGTAGGTTCACTTTTCCACATAGTCCCCAAGAGCCCCTAAACTTTTATCCGAACGATCAACCAACTTTTCCATTCCGGACGCATAGAAATCTCCTCCAGCGTTTTGTAGCCACACGGTGAGTGACAGCCGCTTTCACCTCCTCATCGTTTCGAAATCGTTGCCCACCGAGTTCCGTTTTGAGCTTACCGAAACGATGAAAGTCGCATGGCGCTAAGTCGGGACTGTATTAAGGATGTTGCCAAACCTCCCACTTGAATCGCTGCAGCAGTTCGCACGTTTGGCGGGCCTTGTAAGGTTGCGTTATCGTGCAACAACATCAAACCGGCGCTCAATTTCCATATACAGCAGTGATTTCACGATGAATGTCCGTGCAATTCACCCGTTCGGCCCATAGAAATCGGATTGCTGCTCGCACCTCAAGTTTGTAGTGGACATCCAGTTGACGCGCCATTGCTTTTAACACGACGGGAAACCACAGCAACCGTCCTATCCGACGTCTGCGCAGTTAATGTCCCTTTCTCCGCTTTGCCCAAGATTGCGACACACAGCGCGCTCCTGCGTCGAGTTAGTGCAACTTACTTTTTGATCTCCCCTTGTATCTTTTCTCTTAGGGGATAATGCTGAAATAAGGGGCAATAAATTGATTTATGCCACAAATTATAAAACTCCAAACTTTTAATGAGATTTGAACCTAAAACTTGGAAAATCATCAACATCCTTTGGAATATTCCATTAAATTGAAATGAAGGTGTATACAGTCCTGGAAAAAATAATAGGAACTTTTGTGTTTTCAACATAACATTTTTAACTTTACACACCTGTGCCCACGCTGCATTGACACAAACTGGTTTCAATTCAGTCAGAATATTTAAAAAAATTAGTTGAGCCACAACCAATTTTTGAAAAAAAGGGTGGGAAAAAATGATAGGAACACCTTCAGTTATCATGAGATTGCTCGTATTTAATACTTTGTAAATCCACCATTTTTGTTGATCACATGAAACACACGGTCCTTCCTTCATAGATTCTATTAGTTTTTCAAAAGTTCTGCACGAAATTTCTTCCCAAGCCTCAAGAATAAGCCTCTGGACATTCTCAAACTGCCGCCCGTTCTTATAAACGGCCCGAACCATGATTCCCCAGAGATTTTCGATGGGATTAAGGTCTGGACTTCTCGCAGGCCATTTCATAACCCTGATGTTTTTGGTCTTGAACCACTCTATAGTCGATTTGGAAACGTGACATGGGGCGTTGTCCTGCTGAAATATCCAATCTTGGCTTCCGATGATTGGTCCAAATGGGATAAGATACTTCTGAAGCATTTCTTGGTACTTGACGTGTTCATGCGGCCATCTACAAACACTAATTTCACCTTTCCACAGGCACTGAATGCCCCCCAAACCATAACTGAACCGCCACCCTGGATGCGCTTTTGAAAACCTTAAAACAGGTTCCATTGATTCAAATTCCATAATCTCTACAATTTTTAACTATTCTTATGTATTCATTCATGGCAAGTTGTTACTTCTTGTTTGATATGTTTCATGCCCTTAGCATTGAAATTTTCCTGTTTATCATTAGCACAGGTACCCCTGAATAAATATCGAGCATCTTCGAAATTACAATGTATTACTCTTATATATTCGTTCCTAGCATGTCGTTACAAGTTGTTTGATATATTACATAGCATATTTTAACATTGAAATTTTTCAATAGTATCATAATTTCTTCATTTGAACATACACCACTGAATAAAATTCAACCATCTTCGAACTTCATATTTTCGTTCATAAGAGGTCGTTCCAAGTCGTTTGATATATTACATGCCATAGATTAGCAGCAAAAATTTCCAGTTGTATCATTGTGATATCGTAAGCACGGGTAGCCCTGAATATCGACCATCTTCGAACTTTTTAGTTATTCTTATATATTCGTTCATAACAGGTAGTTACGAGTCGTCTGATATATAATATGCCATATCTTAGCAGTGTAACTTTCCAGTAGGTGGTACAGTAGTAATATCATTAGAAAATGTACCATAGAATCAAATTCAACCATCTTCAAACTTTGTAATTACTCTTATATATTCGTTCATGAAAGGTCGTTACGAGTCGTTTGATATATTATATGCCATATCTTAGCAATGAAACTTTCCAGAGGGTATCATAAGGGGTGGCCAGCACGAACTACGAATATGAACTCGATTGAGCGTGCAGGGGAGAGAACGTATATAATAACGTTTCAAATAGCTTATACTCATATATTCGTTCTTCTTTTATCATTTCGAGTTGTTTGATTGAAATTGCTATATCTTATGAATGAAAATTTTTGAGGGTGTCATAGGGTACCATTAGAGCACGCGCCATTGTATCGATTACAACCATTTTCAAAATGGTTCATTCGCGGAAACCTATTTATCATTTGCCGAAAAACGGTAATTAATAAGCCCTTATAGCTCGTCGTTAAGATTTGTTTGATGTATTACTGATTATATCTTTCCATTGAAAATTGCTAGGTGGGAAAATAGATGTACCATTTATGTACGTGCCAATGAACCGATTTAGATAATATTTGAGATTGGTTCTATCATGAACCCTATTAATCGACTGACGAAAACAGATTTTGAACATCTTTCATAGCTAGGGAGGAGTTAGAGTTACGGACGGACGGACAGGCATTTCCCCACAAGGAAGGCATAAAGCACCTTTCGGTACTTAATAATCCTGTTTTTCTAATCTCAAGCAATGTAGGAATATTCATTCATAAATGCATGTTTAATTCAGTTAAAGCATTACTCTGATGTTGGATATTTGATAGTGCAACTTACTATTATTATAGCAAACTCAACATTTCTCCAATTAAACCTTAAATTCGGTACATCGAAGATTCTCCGAAATAATGTTTACGACAAATGCCAACAAATATTCACCAATTGATAAATTCTAGTTCAATAAAGTTGTAATAATTACCATGTTATACATTAAGTAGAATCGCACTTCATTGCGTGTACAACAAGAATCAGCTCACTGCAACAGGAACTAAGAGGAAGTACATGGTCGTTTCTCTTTATTTGCCACCAACTTCTGTAAAAATAACATAAAACAGCTCATTACAAGTTACATTCATAGTCTGTTATTTAGTAATGCATACATGATAGGTAACTACTATTAAGATATATGTGCGCATATGCAATGTTCATTTCAATATTCTGTCAAAAGAGCAGCTACATTTAAAATTTATTAGCAAGGTTAGATACAGAAAAGGAAAATTTTAATTAATTACAATTTACCACTAAATAATATTTTCTCGTTTTCAAGAGCAATCATCATCTTAACAATCATCACGTATGTAGGTCAACTTCGCAGGTGGAAAATTCATAGGAACGCGCTTGTGCCATAGTATTAGAGTAGAAGTACGCTCACTCTGTAGTTCAGTGGTTGCCCCGTGCGATGGCGTTAGCATCTTTAGGTGGGCAACAGGTTCATAAACACAACATTGATTATTATTAAAAATGCGATTTTTTTTAAGAAAAAAAAAGGAAAAAAGGCTGATTCGGATTAAATTAAGTGAATAATATTCTAAACCCCTTTTTTTCTTTTTTTAAAGTTTATTATATATTTTTTATTTTTATTTATTATTTTGAAGGAAGAATAAGCACAATTGATAAATGCAATAAAATAATTTACAATTTATAAATAGGTTACAATAATACATAAAATATAAGCTTTTCAATATAAAATATTACAGAATCTTTTTTTTATAAATAAATTTAACTTCAAAAGATTATAGATCCAATATACAAAAATTACAATAATACCATTAAACTTGTTTTCCCAATTTAAAAAATTATTTAAATTTTTTTATTAATAATTTTAACTTAAAAAAGTGATATTTTGATAATATAATAAGCATAATTAACACATCAGTAGACTGATGCAAAATTAGAGGGACATGATAAACCAATAATAATAATAATAATAATAATAATAATAATAATAATAATAATAATAAACTGAACTCAGATAATATATTTAGTCAATAATGCAGAAAATAATGAAATGTAATATTCAATTTGATAATTTAATAAATATCACATAGTAAAAGAGCATGTGAATAAGATTAACATTATTTATTATTCTATAAGATTATCTCAATAAGATTATCTATTATTTATTTTAAACATATGATAATTATTATTAAACTAGAGAATCAATTTCCACATGAATAGGTACTCAATTTATATCATTATAAAATGATTATTTACAACAGATTTAAAACTGTTTCAAAATGAAATATAAATCTCAAATTTGTATAATTTAATAAATAATGATTTATCAAGCATGATAGAAATCATGAGTGTTAATTCACTTGGTTCCTGGATGGCCAAATTCGAAAAAAGAATATGATTTGTATTAATAAAAACTTATACAATTCTAAAGACAAATTACTGTTGACGTATTTTGGACAAAATACGACAACTCTTGTCCTTAAGTATAGATTTTCCATACTTAAACGTAATGTAATCAATAATAAATTTAATATAAAATACTGTAAATAAAGTACAAAAAATCTACGAGTCAATTTGACTCCTCAGCCTGAAAATTGCCAGTCAAATTTTAGATTCTTTTTTACTTCCATATTTTTACATGCATTCGAAAGTCATTTTTTATAGTTAATTAGAAACTTAAAAAGACAGCATGTGAAAAAATAACTGAAATTAAAATGTGGTGAATAGGATATGGTCAATCATATTCAAAATTTAATGACTCAAATTTGAGTCGCTGGTCAAAAAATCACGAGTCAATTTTTAGCAAAAATAGCCATTTGTGGCGTAAATTGCGAGTAAGCACGAACCTTGAAAATTAAAACTCAAAATTATTCATATATAACAAATATCCGTTTATTTAAATAATGCCAATCAGTTAACCACACGTTTCAGCTTACATTACACATATCTTTCTTAAAAAAAAAATCTCCATTCTTATTTACAGCGAAATATGAAATGTTCGAGATGGTTTAGTTTCCCTCATATGACTCCATTATAAATTCAGGCAGAAATTGCCCACCTATCGATTGTAGCGCTCCCTTCGCAAAGGCAACCAGTTTCAGATTTTCAGCACTTTTTTTCAGCATTAATTAATAAATTGAAATATAGGAATTTTTGCACAGAAATTACTTTTTATGATTCTTAAATGATTGAAGAATAAATAATAATTTTTGGATTTTATGTAGAGATTATAGTGTTTTCGCAAAAATATTCCAAAAATCGAAATCAGCGAATCGTCGCCATCGGAGTGAGCGTACTTCTACTCTAATACTATGCTTGTGCGTACAGAAAGGAGAATGAGTGTAGCGCCATCTCTGGATAAATAATGTAAATAAACTGAACACTAATATCGAATCAATTTTTTTTAATAAATCCCGTTTGATATTTTATTTGGCTCTCTTGGCTCGTATGAGTTGATTAGTCGCTAAGAAAAATTTTCTAAGTCAATATAAGACTTCTAGACATTCACTTAGTTCTCTTAGCAGATTTCTTGTTAAGGGCCAGTTCTACCAGCCTCGGATAAATCCACAGATAGAATAAGTACTGGAATGAAGCTCTGATAAGTCAAAACGGTGTTCTACCATCTTCAGATAGGATGAATCCTCGGATAAACACAGAATAAACCACAGATATCCTGATAAAGTTAAACGGTCCTCTATAGACGGGGTGCGCAGGAAATAGGAACGCGCATGCACCACTTTCTTTGCCGCCTTTGACTTCCGACCTTAGAATTTCTGAGGCAGGAAAGAGTAAAAAACGAACAATTTAACAAACAAAAATGGCGTATTGTGTTGCTCCCGGTTCAATCAATTCGGAAAAGGCAAAATTATTGAGTTAATTTAACGTTTCATCGATTTCCGACTCAGTAATAAATTAATGATAAATCGCGGCACTCGGTAGACAATCTGAGTTATTTCGACTTTTAGTCACAGCCAAAACGAAAGTGCAGTTATTTCGGAACCGGAAATACGTCTAGGCACAAAGTAGGCTAATGTTTGTAAACACGCACCCCGTCCATAGGTCGGATAGCCACTTATTCCTCGTATAGCGAACAGTTTCGCTCAAATTTACAAGCGTAAATGGCGGTACTTCCGTTCCGCTTCGATTTGAAAATGCCTTCAAAAACCATAGCATTTCGTGTTATATACTTACCATTTTAATCTACGACGGTAGGAATAAGTTTTAGAGTGAAAGTGAAAATTTAGTCGAATTCCAGCGAGAAGTTTCCGAGTTACGCATTCAAAATCGTAACAGTGCTCGCATGCGTGTATTAAGCAGCACATGTTACGATGTTGAGTGCGTAACTCGGAAACTACTAGTTGGAATACGATCAAATTTTAATGGTACACAGTTTTATGTACCCTATTTCTCCTCCAAAATTCATTATTCTAGGCGTTGTAGAACCTGAGTTATTAACTTGTTGATTTTGGTGGCGGCGTTTTTATTTCTGTTCATATCACAGTTATCGTTCAAATTCGAACCCATGTTCATATCAACTTTTTTGCTTAGAATCACCCATACCAAGTGCATGGCAGGGTTTCAGATACACTCTATATATTCCAAACATTCTAGAGGTTTCTGCATGTTCGCTAAACCATCAAGAAGTCGTCCCGTACAGGATAAATGATGGATTTGATCGGCAACAGAACCTCCATACCGCGACATCGGAACATGCTGGATCCATTGCTTCATTGAATACTTTCGGTACTAAACACCGGGTATTGTGATTGGCCAGGCCATATAACCTTTCATCGGTTCCGATGTTCCAGTCAACGACCTATCCTCTTCTTTGCAGAAATCAAGCATCTCATTTGGTTCCGCTTCAATTCCCGATTCATGGATCTGCTAGATATAGCTCTAGAACAGCCTTGGTTTATGGATGCACAGATAAAAACCTGGCTAAAATCCAGCTCATGAAGTTGGTTAAAGTTTTCCTACATTAGCTATCTTTGTATCCAAATTCCGCCTTATCATTGATAGCAACATCAGTCGGAACTCAGGAATAGCACTCATCAAATATTACATGTAACGTGACATTTGGGTATGATTTTTTTTTGTACACCGGAGGTCTGATCTAGCCTTTTGGAATTGTGGAAATATCAAGTATGTACTCTCATTATTAATAAACAGTTGTAGGTTTTACTTATCTTAAAACTTGCAAAATTCCATGTGAAAGAAAACTTTAAATGCTTGTTAAACAAAAGGGGGTGTACACCTTATTCCTAAAGCGTTTTCACTTAGGTGACTGATATTCGGCGTCCTTGCAATACATTAAACCAGTAAAATTAATCGGTCCACGCAAGAAGTCGAGTCCGAGGCGATTCGAACTTGACTTCTTACCTGAAACAATTAATTTCAATGCACTGCAAGGACGCCGAACATCATTCACCTAAATGAAAACGCTTTTGGAATAGGGTGTACCTGTATATGAAGGATTATTTTTGGCGGAATCTATTTAGGGATAGTTCAGTAACCTAATAGCAAAAATAGTAACCTGCCAAAAATAGTAACAGGTCATGTTAGAGGATTCAGAGGTACTATGGGTCCACATTTGATTCTCATGGACGATAATGCATGTCCCGACAGAGTTTTGATGGTGAAGGACTTTCTGCAACGTGAGGATATGCAACGCATCCAGTGACCAGCAAGATTTTCGAATATGAACTCGATTGAGCATGCATGGGAGAAAATGTGCATGGTAACGTCTTATTCGCTCCTATTCTATCATTTCGAGTGGTTTCATATACTACTTGCTATATTTTATCATTGAAATGTTTGAGGGCGTCGTAAAGATAAAATTGGTAGAGACTTTACAACACAACAAAGGGAGAACAGAGTTTCTGACTAGTTTCGCCATTTAGATAAAGCCGGGAATAAATGGCGAAACTAGTCGGAAACTCTGTTCTCCCTTTGTTGTGTTGTAAAGTCTCCACCAATTTTATCGATAGAAACAGCACTATGGACCCCTTACTCAACGATTGTGTCGTAAAGGTTACCATTAGAGCACGTATCGATTACGACCATTTTCAAAATGGTTCATTCGCGGAACCCTATTTATCAATTGGCGAAAATAGTAATTAATATCCGCTTCTATTTCGTCATTACGAATTGTTTGATGTATTACTTACTATATCTGAGCATTGAAAATTGCTAGGTGGGGTCATGAAGGTACTGTTTGTGCACGTGCTATTGAAACGATTTAGATAATATTTGTGATTGGTTCGTGTCATGAACCATATTAATCCACTGACGAAAATAGATTTGTAAAATCTTTCATAGCCTTGGAGGAGTTAGTTATGTACGAACGGACAGACAGACACATTTCACCACCCTGAGAGCATAAAGCATCTTTCGGTACTTAATAACTACAAAAAATCCCAATATTGGAAAATGTCGAATTATATAAAGTAAAGAAATTAATAAACAAACTGACTAATTTACAAACGGTCTGCTTAATTGACACCACCAGTGAAGATTTGAATTATTTTTATTCGAAATCTATTGTTGTTTTTCTTTTATTTCTATAAGTAATTAGAAAACTATTTTATTTAATTTAAAACTCGATTTTTTTTAATCTCGTCAATGACTCACCGTTTCCAAAAGCCTTCATTTCAATAATAGAATTACTTTCGGTTTTTGTTTCGTAGGATATGATCAAAATATGTGTAGTCCATTTGCGCATGAGCAAGCACGCAATTTCCGCCTACAATTTGGAATTGGGATCTATTTCAATTCTTTTGGAGCAAGTTTCGGAAAGAGTAATATCACGCACTGAAGAATTTGAAGAAAGAACATGGAGCCGGCTCCCTACAAGGTTGCAAAGAAGAAAATTTCGCATAACTGAGTTCTGAAAAGGTGAGTTCTCTGTACTGTCTATTTATTAATGAAAATTCTATTGATGCTTTTACGGTATATTTCGCCAGCTATTTCAGGAAGTAGAGTTGGCTTTTGACATACATAAATAACCGCAGTGGAAGATTAACAGGTGAGGAAATGTATTACTTAAAACTATTCTCCACAGTTAATTAAAACAAAACACAGCAATCAACATAAAACATGTGATCAACGACATATTCGCATAATAATGGATTAGAGCGGGACCTTGCATATCTTTTATTATTGCCATTGATAGTCTGACTTCCTGTTATTCTGATAAAATATATTCATATGATAAAAATACATTTAAAACTTGAATATGTGGTAATAATTTAATACAAATATGCCCTTGAATTTCTATTATTGAAATATTTACTCAGTTTCGTTTTGTGTGCAGATGCTCTTTAAAAATTATTCCCAAATGCATTGATTTATTAATAAATACAGGGCATATAATTTATTTGCAATTTAATTATAAAGATTTTAAGTATTTTCACACAAATTAATGCAATTTAAATTATTTAATTTCAATAATAGAGAATTTGCAATTAAAAGAAATTTTTTCTCGCGGTTTCTAAAATTAAAATACACATTTCGTAGCTCGCTACAGCGAAAAAGTTTCATCAAGAATTGATGAAATTTTGGGAATGCCTTAGCTACATTGTGACCTCCCCCGCGGACATTCGGCATTAGAGGAACAAGACTAGCACCACTGGATGGAGGGGGAAAATTGGTTTCATTAATTTTGTAAATAATTCTATACATCTAATATTCATGTAAAATAACCAGTATTCAAAGGGCTGTTTACAAATCAGTAAATGTTTAGGCCCCTTTCACACGACGCCACCACGGCCGCGCCACCACTCTTTTTGGTGGCACATTTCTTGGAGGCGTGTTCAGATTTTCCTCCCTCCAACGCGGCCACCGGAAATGAGTCACCCTCTGTTCACGTTGCCGCAAACGAATTGTTGCTATGGAAACCCCCTTTCCTCAGCTACCCAACAATGGTGGTGGCGCGACGTCGTGTGAAAGGCTCTACTGTGAGCAGTGTAACGACGCGGCCGCGCCACCAGTCTGGTGGCTCGAAGAATCGCGTATGGAGCACATCCCCTCTTCTGGCCACGCGTCCAATGGCGCGGTCGCCACCACGTGTGAAAGGTTCAACTGTCAGCAGTGTAACGAAAGGCCCCTTAAAGTTTGCAAATTTGGCGTCTAGTTCTGTCTATAAACTCTCAATCCTTAATTAAGCCAGATCGGTTTAAAAGTCAAATCCCTCACACTTCATTTCGCAGCCCAATTTCTTGCCAAACCTGTCAGTTTCGCAGACTAGTGTCGACAACTTAATATGGTAAAATAAACTGCCATCGACGCAAGAACACAGTAACCTCATTAATTTTCATGTGCCTCTTTTTTTTTTCTATTTAAAAGCCCAAACAAGGAGGAACACAGTAACCTCATTAATTTAACCCTTTAACACTCCAGAGATAGCGCGGGTGTTTGTACGAGGTAACACGGGTGGTGGCGCGCAGTCTATGAGACCGCATTTTGAAACTACTTTTTTTTTTTTTTTTAATGTTCAAAAATGAAATTCATGAATATTTTTATCTATCACTTAATTTACCTCATTATTAATAGAACACCTCAAAAAACTTTACAATGTTATCTAAAAAACGCAACTTTTATAGACAAATATAAAACTCCTTTTTCCGTCTAAACAAAATTAGACATGAATATTTCAGGAAAGGCATTTATAAAAATAAAATAGTTGAACTTTGATACTTTGCGTTATTTTTACTTTTCATACATATATACTTTCTTACATAAAAAAAACCATTATAAAAATGAGTAATAGCAATTATTTCTCAAAGGATAAAAATGCCTATTTTTTATTATAAAAAAAACTAAAATAATTTTTCTCGATATTCAAAATTATTTTATTCAACACTAAGCTGAGGTGAAATATATATGAAATTAGGTTTTTAAAAGAGTTTATTGCTCTTAAAATTCAGAGAACAGCATTTGTATGCTTGCATTATTATTTTCGTTTCGCTCCCAATATTGGTTTTCATATAAAAGTTTCCAAGTAGGAAAATATTAATAAAGAAAAAATATATTGGAAATTAACTTTTGAATATGTTTAGATAATAAAAATATCAAAAAGAAGTTTAAAAAAAATAAAGTTTTTATTTAGGTGGGTTAATATTTTTAGCCCACCTTGTAGTTTAATTTGTAACTATAAAATTAAATATTAATACGAGAAAATTCTGGATGTTTATATATACTTCTGACACGTATTGTACTTGTATAGAGATTTCTGATGACACTAACTATAAGGGTCGTACAAATGAAAACGAAAATTTGTGTATGTTGGGGGGGGGGGGGAGACGACATGTAGGATCATAATTTTTTTTGTTTTCAACAATTACGAAACCCCACGTGCAAATTGAACAATAGGTTGCAAGTGTTGCATCACGTGAGAAAGAACAATAGCTCGCGCTTCGAAGCTCTGTACGTGATCGCTTCGTCCAGCCCGAAAGCAAACGTCAAAGTCGTTAATGGGAGCATTATGGATCACCACCCCCAAAAAAATCAAAAGCAATCGCAAACAGTACGGGAAAGGTGATGTCGACCGTGTTTTTTGATCGCAAAGGCCGGACTTTACGCAGTTAACGCAGCAGCACGATATGGGGAAACATTGAAGGCACTGCGCGCGGCCATCAAACGCAAGGTGTCCTGGGTCGAGTTTTTGGACTTGAGATTGCGGTTTAGTAAGCATCGCTCATATATCAAAATTGCGTAAGATCAGAGCAATTACCATTGGAAGGCTTTGATATTACGTAATTTTGACGCATGAGCGACGCTTACTAAACCGCGATCTCGTGTCCAAAAACTCGCCCCTGGACTTCTTACAGAAGGAGTGCTTCTTCTCCATGACAACGCGCGTCCACCTCACACCTCGAAAGCAACGGTAGACCTCATCAAAAATTTCAACTGGGAAGAAGCAATGCAGCATCCACCTTACAGCCCTGACTTATCCCCATGTGACTTTCACGTGTTTGGAGTTCTCAAGAAACATCTGATACAAGGCCGCAGGTTTCAGTCGGACGATGAAGTGAAGGAAGAGGTTTTGGAATGGTTCCACACGCAGCAACCGAAAGACTTCTTCCATAAAGGAATTACACGCCTTAACGGATTATGGGGAGTAGTTTTAAATTCCTTGTATACCCTTTGGATGAAATAAATAATTTTCGTTTTCATTTGTACGACCCTTATAGTTTTAGTAGCACCGTCCAACACTTATAACTCACCCTTATTTGGTTTTTCTTGCTGGGTAGTTTCTGTACTAAATATTTTCAATTTTACTAATAACACGTGAAAAAATAAATGTCAACACATTTCCTTGCAGATTCATCGTACAATATTAGACCACGATTTATTAGTGTTGTCTGTGAGTATTTTGCTTCTTCAGTTTTTATGCACTCGGACTTCGGCTAGATTAGCTTAATTGCTTACTTAAGGTGTGAGTCAAAATGATAGCACCACAGAGGAATACGCCAAGTACTCAAAACATAAAACATATATAATAATCTTTTATTTATTTTTTCTTTTGCATGACACTACTGGTAAACACAAGTTTTATAATATGGAAATTGCAAATCACATTTTCAATTTAATCAACAAAAACATAAATTTGCCACTTGTAAACTGAGTCAAAATGATAGCACCACCAATCCCCCTCTACCTAATGAGACCAACCTGTGGCACCTATTTTGCATACAAGGTAAGAAATGATAATGAGAAACATGAAAACCAAATCATTTTTCATTTCCGTGTGAAACAATTCATTTTTTCTACATCTTACAATAGGTCGTGGTAAACAACTGACACAGTTTGAAAGAGGACAGATAACAGAATTATACAAAGCTGGACATTCTCTCAGAGAAATTGGCCGACGAATCAAGCGTTCCCATAAAGTTGTCAGCAATTTCATTCGCCAGAAAGATACTTATGGGACGAAAAAATCAACTGGGCGCCATCCTGCTCTTTCAACACGGCAAAAAAGATTTGTCATGAAAGAGCTAGCGCACTCTCAATCTAGCACACGATCTGTTGCATCACATCCTGCAATTCAGGTATCACAGTCCACAATTGTACGAACTGCGAAATCATGTACATGGCTTGCATACAAAAAACTGAAAGTGATGCCTGCACTGAAACCACAACATAAGACCAAACGAGTCGCCTGGGCTCGTGAACACATGATCTGGAGAACACAGTGGGACACAGTCATCTGGAGTAATGAGAAGAAGTTCAACTTAGATGGTCCGGATGGCTGGTCCTACTACTGGCATGATGTCAGAAGAGAAGAGTCGCTGTTTTCAAAGCGTCAACAAGGGGGTGGATCTTTGATGGTATGAGCAGGATTTAGCTCTCGTGGCAAAACATCCCTTGCTTTCCCCTCTGGTAGAATGAAGGCTGTGGACTATCAGGAGTTGCTAGGAGTTCATCTTCTGCCTGTTGCGGAAAACCTGGGTGGACCGTTCTTCATATATCAACAGGACAACGCACCTATTCATACAGCAAAAACAACCTGGGAATGGTTCCTGCAGAATGGAGTGTGTGTCATGGATTGGCCACCACTTTCCCCAGACATTAACCGATGGAAAACCTGTGGGGAATCCTGGCAAGAGCGGTCTACAAGGATGGAAGGCAGTTTCAAACCATTGCAGAACTGAAGCAAACAATTTTGTTGTCTGGGATCAAATTAACAGTCAACAGCTTCACAAACTTGTTGCAACAATGCCTACGAGAGTGTTTAAGCTGATCTCAAGACAGGGAAATCACATCGGGTACTAGTAATATTTTGTTCCTTCAATTTCAATACTGGTGCTATCATTTTGACTCAGTTTACAAGTGGCAAATTTATGTTTGTGTTGATTAAATTGATAATGTGATTTGCAATTTCCATATTAAAAAACTTCTTTGAACCAGTAGTGTCATACAAAAGAAAAAAATAAAAAAAAGATTATTATATATGTTTTATGTTTTGAGTATTTGGCGTATTCCTCTGTGGTGCTATCATTTTGACTCGCACCTTATTTCAGATGGTCACAGTATTTCTCAATGGTCTTTGGTTTCTTTCAGTCACCTGACAGTGTCGTTTATTAGGTAACTTTTTCCCATGTACAATATACAGGGGAAATGAAAAGTATGCAAATTCCAATAAAGGGAGTGAATAGGAAGTTGAGGGTGCTCATTCTCATGGTGGCACTTACAGTGTAGAGATAAACAAAGTTACTCAGCATCAAATAAGCAACAAAAAAAATTAGAAAATCCGATGAATGGATCAGCCAAAAACTCATTTTGTGTATCTCTGACGGTTTAGTAGATGCGACTTGCATATATCCTAATTTGCATGTTGACAACACTGTTAAGCCCCACTATGAGTAAGAGCACCTTCAACTTAATATTCACTCTCTTTAATGGAATTTCCATAACTACATTTCTATCCAAGATACCAGGTAACCACAAAAGATCTTGCCGTTTTTAATTCCGGAAAAGAACATGATGTAGACAAAAAGTAGCGTATCACTAGTCCCCAAATTAATGCCCATTGGCATCTACCACCTTGTACCAACGTGTCTCCAAGTTGTTCAATCACCTGGCTCTAAAACTTGCCGGTCTTGGACTCAAACAAGTCCGTGAGTGCCTTTCACAGTTCTCTATCATTGGTGTAGGAAGATTTTCCATGAAGATGTTTGTCCAGAGAATGGAAAAGGTGATAAACCGTTGGAGCAATATCTATTGAGTAAGGTGGATGACACAAATTTTCCCAGCCAAGCCGCTCTATGAAGGAAGAGCACATGTGGCCAGGCAATGTCATGAAGGAATGACACCTTTGTGATTCACCAATGCTGGCTCCTTCTACTGCAATACAGGTCCCCAGTGATTGTTTGGCCAATTGATAGCAGCTCGTAGTGACGGGGTTCATCAGAAATGGCAAATTCTTCCGAAATGAACTTCTGGAACCAATGCCTTGCGGTGCGTTTATTCACGTCATCATCCCCAAACGCAAGACACATCATCACATTCGGTGACTCGATGCTGCTGCTGCTCACAAGCCCACCTTAAAGTCATACAGCCAACAACCCCTAACCATCTCCTTTGATACCTCAATTTGCCTTGTGATTGACGTGAATACCCAACAGCCCTGTATTTGCTGTTACTTACATAACCTTCCTGCTCCCCCGACATATTTTGGATCACACTGACACTCATTTGCATATCTTCTATCACTTCCTTTTATGGCAACAGAAAAACGGCAACAACTTTTGTGGTTACTTAGTAGAAGGGGGAATACAGACTTTTGACTCGCCCTGCATTTGCCTTCATTATCTTTGCACCTAGCTACACCGCAAATAAATTTATCTGCTTGAGTCACGGAAGCACCAGCTAAGCGATCATCAACCATTTGTCCTGCAGTAAGAGTTGCACCGCACCAGTTACCTAATTACACAATTTGCATCTTCCCTTATACCTTCCCTTCAACTCCTGGAAAGAAAATGATGATGAGAGAGCCGTAACATAATTGCTTTATCTGAACGTACAAGGCAATTCCGTTCAAAAATGAAATAAATTTCAGGCCGTTACTCTTAAGAACTGTCTTCTCTCTATCCAATTTATTGATTTACCCTCATACTATAAATCCTTTCGCTGTGTCCACATTTTGTAGGTCAAAGCTCATGGTGATGGTGTTTTTATCCACACCGCCCTGCCAAAAATATCTTAACACCCATTCTGTGCTTTCACTCTTTCACTTTTGATATAGAAGAAATACAAGAGCAGTTCATAGGGCTTCGAGTCAGGAATGCATCATAGCGTGCACTCGTGGCTCACTTCTATGGCCCATCTGTTCACACCACACAACGTGGCTTTCGCAAAGTGGGCCGGAAAGAAGAAGCTTTTTAAATTTGAAAACATGATGTGGAGGCGATGAAGAGCACTTCCTTCTCCAGCAATATGATAGTCGTGTGTAGTTCGGGAGTGCCTAGTATGCACAGCTAATGGAGTTTGAAGTCATCACCCCAATCACGAGTGTTAATAAGCGATTTAATGCGCAAAGGTACCAAGAGATGTAGAAAAATAACCTTCCTGGACTTTTTTTTAGCTATGCACCAGAATTCATAGGAACAATGGCCCTATTAATAAATTGAGGTAATTGTTCAATATTGGAAAAAGATCTTCATTTTTTGACGAGATAAATTTGACGACGTAGGATACTGATTAAATAATCAATCATGACATTACAACGTTATTCGTTGTATCTCCTTTAGTGAATACTTGGATGTTAGTTTTCTCCATATTGACCGTGAGGCCTCTATTTTTAAACATTTCGGACAAATAAAGGAGGTCTTGATTGAGATGTTCGAGAGTAGTCAAATAGTCCTCACAAGAAAATGAGGTAAATCGATAATTATCATCAACATAACTTAATATCTGTGTGTTATAATATTGATGATTATAAAGAGAAGCTGTCTTAAGGCTGGTTTCCATTTAGCGTCGGTTCAGCGTCGGCGTCCTTTTTTGCAATCGTCGCCTGTGAGATGTGCCCTGATTAGCACGCGAGCGCGGTCGTTTTCCATTTAGCGACTTTCAACCGTTATCTGAATCTGGTCTGATCTGATTGGTCGAGTCGCTACAAACAATTGTCGCTCTCTCAAGGTGATGGAAAAAGAAGATGTCAACCACTCCGGTCAAGTTCACGCTTTGAATTTATTACTATATCATTTTTACTTAATAAATATATGATTCACCAAATTTTTATAACCTGTTTATTAATAAATTCACGAGGGAAAAGTCGCGAGAACCCGTGTCGGCGAACAGCAGCTACGGCAGCCATGATTCTCCATCTGAATCGGCGAAGACAACTACCCAGAATCCATGGCGAAATAGATCGCACCTGATTGGCTAGATCAAAAAGACGCCTAAAAATCTAGCCATGCCAGATCTTGAAACGACGCTTGACCGACGCCGAACCGACGCAGGCGCTTAACAGACACTAATTGGAAAACGAACGCGTTTTTCAAAAATTCCAAAAAAAGACGCAGACGCCTAACCTACGCCGAACCGACGCTAAATGGAAACTGGCCTTTAGGCTTGAGCCCTGAATGATCCCGCGAGTGGAAGATTTCGCGATCAGAGGTTGGTAAGAAATGATATTAGACCTCTCATAGAAGTAGTCTTTAAAAAATTCCAAGAAGGTCTTCGAAGCTCCTAAAGATTCAAGCTCAACTAACAGTTGGGGCTTTAGATAAGTCAGTCTGTGCGATAAAGAAAATCTTACCTCGATCGAGGGTGCGGATTGATAAATTTAGATAAATTTGTAAAGGCACCCAGGTCACTTTATGACAAGGCCTACTTCCCCTTTGAAAGAGAGAAATAGTTGACTACAAGTAATCAACAATGGCACTGAAGACTGCTTTTGACAGGGGAGATAGAACAGATATGAGTCGGTAGTTAACCATGTCATCAGGATCACCCTTCTTAAAAGTAGGATTAATTTTTGCAGTCTTAAGGGCAATTGGAAATTTTTTATGCTTAATAATCTTTGTGGAAAGTGTATAAATCATACATAATCACACCCATACATCTTCTCGTTGCAGCAAAAGGTGTTCCTACTATGATATTGAGTTTATCATCATTTTCTGTAGAATATGTGAAGAGGGATGTTTGGATACTTTTGGCAGAGCAGTGTATTTGGAATCGAATTGAATGCTATTAATGTTATGATGTTTCTATTTTTTTCAAATTTTGCAGCATTACAAACTGAAGGAGCAAGGATGAAGCAATTATTTGGAATATGTCTGTCTTTGGTCATTGTAACCATAAAAAAATTTGATGGGTATATACTCCAATGTCAAATTTACTCTAAGAATGAATATACAAGGCACTGCCATGATTCACAGAAGTCAGCATTCTATTTGAGTCAATGTGAAAGTTTCGAAAATCGTTTCGAAACTCAATCCGAAAATCAATCCATATTCGTTCAAAGAATAGGACCAGAGTCCCATATATCGTTATGCCACTTGTCTTCATTACTGGAGAACAGTAGTTTAGTCCGCAAAAATAATCTCAACTACAGTCAACTGGAAAGCCTATACGGAACACAAGTCAGTGCAAAGAAGAACGCATCCCACTACAGCCTGCTCTTTACTAACAAATCGTTGAGCAGTGTTTCTCCTACGCCTCTGCTGTGCTTATTGCCACAGATAGCAAGACTGATTCTCTGGGCTTCTGAGGATTTCACTTTACAAAAAATTAACGAATGTGGTCTAAACAACACTTGTTGCTCCCATTTGAAATACATAACGTTACGCTATTTAAATATCGATTATCAGCCTGAACTTCTTTTTCAAAGTATGGGTTCCTTAGAAACACTCGAAATGTTTCGTTGTTTTTTGATGGATAAAGTCCTGGATCTAAGTCATTTAAATAATATGAAAGAATTAGATTTAGATTCCATTGAATTAGATTCTCTTGATTTATCCTGGCTTCCAGTTTCATTAGAAGACTTGGACATAAGGGATAACCCCTTGAGAACAATCACAGATACGCAAAACCGTGCGCCTTTTTTCAAATTGAAATTTCTGCATATAGAAAGGACAAATATTGACTACAAAGAAGCCATTGCTTTGTTTCCATCTCTTGAAGAATTATACGCCGAAGTACCTACCCTCGACCAGCACGCCTTCTCCAGGACACCGAACATGACTCGTCTTCACTTAAATAAGCGACTTCTTCAGGGCGTCGAACGCTTTTCTCTGTCTTCCTTCGATAACAGGTCATCATCGCCCATCTTATTTCATTTTGATTACGATGATCTGTACTGTCATTGCGGCCGAACACTGGACAATTGGGATTGTCAGAGCTACAACACTACCTTCCATAATATCGAGATGCTTAGTGTCGAAAGGCACTCCACTTCGTTTTGTCAGTACGTTTCGCGCTGTCCTAGCGACGCATGTACCCGAAGAGGCTTCCTATCTAACGCAACATATGACTGTGAACCTGAAAATTTCCAAATGATGGTGACTGTCGACTGTGGACGGCTCCAATTGAAGGAACTGCCGTCGAATATCCTTTCCACCAGGATGAACCTCTTCTACCTGGACGGCAACAACTTCACGCGAGTTGACCTGGACCGTATTCTTCTTGGATCTCAGATCAAAGTCCTGTTTCTCAATAGAAGCAGGATTTATACGATTGAAACGCAGGGTCATTACACAGCAGACTCGGAATGTTACAGCAACGAACTAAACGAGCTTTACTTGCAGGAGAATTACATAACTTATATCCAACCAAAACAATTCCATTGCTTGACTGAACTAAAGATCTTGAATCTCGAAAATAACAGAATTGCTTCTATCACGAGTAACGTTTTCAAACACCTAGCACATTTAAGAGAAGTTTTTTTGCAGAAGAACCATTTAGAGTACGTGGAAAATTCCACGTTTGCAAATCTAAAAGAACTCCAGGTGATCCATATGGAAAACAACTCTCTCCATGACAACTCTTTCGGAGACACGTTGGATTTGCGTAACCAGTTCCAATTGAGAACTCTGGACCTGAGTAGTAATAAGTTTCGATCCTTCCCTAGAATTCTCATGGATACTAAGAACTTAACAAGTCCGATGACAAAGAGTATAGACAATCTGTCCTTCAGCAACAATCAAACCCGAAATGTCACTATGTCTAGAGAACTGCATCTGGAAGCCAATCAAATTGAACTGTTAGACAAGAAAAGTCTATCCAACTTGAGCCACCTGACCGAACTATTTCTCAATGACAACCAAATCCGGTTCATTGGCAGAGGCGCATTCGAGCCGCTTGATCAACTTGAGCACTTGCATCTTCATCGCAATCGTTTGGTGAACCCACGTTTGTGGGAATACGGCATAATGAGAAATCTCAATGAACTTACGCTCGACAACACCAGTTTTGTTTGTGACTGTGAGTACATTGAAAATCTCATTGTCAAGGGCAAAGCAATCATCCCTCTGGATGTAATAAGACTCAACTGCACCACGAACACGGCTAATGGACAGTATGGAATCTCTGAGTATTTGGTGAATGTCTGCGAATCCCCCAATTCCTCGATCATGGCAGTTGCAATTTCTTTGGGCGCCGTTCTGTTCATAGTCCTCTTGGCCGTTTTGTTTTGCAGATATCGTTTCGAGATTCGGATTTTGCTTTACTCGGCGTTTGGAAGACGTTTCCTCAAGGACTCGACAGTAGATGGGAGTAAACTCTGGGATATCTTCGTGATCTACAGTGGCGCCGATCAGGATTTCGTTACCCAACAATTGTACCCGCGTATAGGACATTATACCATGTGCATGCGCGACCATGATGCTATCACCGACAACGTTATTGAAGCCATCAACGACAGTTGCTGCACACTCGCAATGCTCTCGAAAGCTTTCCTCCAGAGTCCGAGGTGCCAGTGCGAATTCATGATAGCGCACACGAAGGCCATGAAAGACACGTGCCAGCGACTCCTGGTCATCGTCATTGAGGATCTGGACAGGATGAACATAAATAACGAAATCGCTGTTTACCTTAGAACCAAGAATTACCTGCGATGGGACGATTGCCGCTTTTGGAGTAAACTGTATGCCGCACTTCCACGAGGACGAAACGAGGTCAACGACGAAGACATTCCTTTGCAAGAACACCAAAACAATGCCTATATATAATCTGTGAAGCAGACAATTTTTTTTTTCGCCCAGTAACCAATTGGCTCCCATACGGTATTGTGTAATTTATATTAATTGTTCTGTAATTTTATCATTGTTTAGCTTTTTACTTTTCGTAAGGTACCCCAGAGCCAATCAAATCATGTGGTCTGGGCTGCTGTCGGTTTCCTTTCTGTTTATAATTCCTAGTTTCCGCTTAGCATGTCATATTTATCTGAATTATACCGCTTGGCGGCCCAAATGTACATCGTTTGAAAATAAATATTGTTTTGGGAATTGGAAATCCAGTTGTCGTCATTCATTTAATCGTTGATGCATGAGATGCTGTCAAGTTATTAGAACACATGAAGAGCTTGAAGTTATTTTATTTTCCTTCCATCATTTTCTTTTATTCTATTAGGTTCCCCTTCCGTGTTTGGTTTTTCCATTTCACAGATTTTCTTTAATTTTTGTTTGGTATTTTACAGGGCGAGTCAAAAGTCGCGGTACACCCTTTTTTTCGAAAACCTTGCAGGAATTGGGAAATCTGAATATTCCAGTAAGGTATGGGTGAGGTGATCTAACTTTTACAGTATGTACCGAACATGGCCGCCATCTTGAAATCGGCCATCTTGAATCTAAGTCAATTTTTTAAATGGAAAGGGGGTCTTGTGATATATCAAATAACATGAGCATTTTCTGATAATTTTGTTTCATTTTGTAGCAAGTAACTGAAGATGGCCTTGACCACGGAGGAGAGAGAATTGAGGTCATTTTGATGTCTGTAGAACGAAGTTTACGTGTCATAGCTGCAGATTTTAACAACCGGCACCCCCGGGTGCTTAATTAAGAAATTCCGAGAAACTGGAACTGTGTTTGACAAGGGACGGAGCGGCCGTCCAATAAGTGCTACTGACAAGACAACGTCAACAATGGTTTTGGCGTCCTTCGTCAAGAGCCCACAACGCAGCACACGTTTGTCAGCAGAATGTTGAATCAGCCAGTCAGTGGTCAGATGTTCAATCTTCACTGGATTGGCCGCCGTGGTGCTGTGGAATGGCCACCCAGATCACTTGATCTCACACCACTTGCCCGAGTAAAATAAAAGCCTTTGTCATCAAAATTATTTACTATTATGAAGTTGGTGGCGCGCGGTCCCAGTGAACGCATATCCTGTTACATGCAACAATTTGCACGTAATCACGGATTCAGACACAGAAGGATCCAAAATGGAAGAATACATAATTGCGCATTTGTTTCTTTTATGAGAAGATATTCATGAAAATGTAGTGAAGCGGATCCTGATACCGCGCGCTATTTTTGGAGTATTAAATATATGTGGAGGAGGCACAATGATGAGTCACAGTATGTAACAACAATGATAAACAGGAAATGTCTATCCGTAGAAGTATGTTGATTGGAGACGTTCAAATTTAAACATCGGTAGAATTAGTAGAAATAATTAAATATAGAGTAAATATAGTTCCATTTTCCTAATCGTAAGCAACGTAGGAATATTCATTCATTAATACATATTTAATTCAGTTAAAGCAATCTTCTGATATTTGATATTTGAAAGCGCAACTTACTATTATTATGTTAGGTATATTTAACGTTGAAGAATATGATTATATATAAAGATTCTTAAAAATTATTTTTTAACTTCAACAGGTTTTAATATAAACAAAAAAATTATAAGAAAGGATTATAAAACTGACTACATCTGCTATCGTACAAAACTGTTTAAATATAGTAATTTAATACTCAATATAGTTGAGCCGTTATCAATAATTATAAAAATCTTCCATCCTCCGAATATAAAAATCCTATATCCAATATTTACATTTAAAATGAAAACCATCCCATTATCTAAAAACCCTTGAGGAGCACTTTAAAATATATACAAAATATATATTTAAATTATATACAAAAATATACATTTAAAATCAAACCATAGATTAATATAAGCTGCACTGTCTAAAATTCTGATAATTTTAGCACTTGACTAAAAATTCGGAACTTGACTTGTTACAATTTCCTTTACAGGACTTGAAGAAATGTTACACCTTGCAAGTGGCGAAAAATCCGTTTTATACGATAGAAAAATGTCCTAAGTCCAAGATATATTCCAACAAATGTTATCTTTGAAGTCAGTTGAACAATCATAATTAATAAAAATAAAATTTCATCATTTTCACCATGATTAACGTTTTCGAGGTCATCAATACCTCATCATCAGATCGAATACACAAATCCCACTCTCCCTCCCAAACAACGAAGTAAAAAAAGAAATTTAAAATTAAAAAATTATACAATTGAAAAAATTATAAAATCAACCAATCAGGGCTTAAGTCGTACGATGTCTGCGCTATCGTATTTTCATCTTCTTTTATTAAGAGCGCTTCTTTAAATATTCTTTTTTTGTAATTTTTCTCTGGATTTAGGATTGTTACTACTGTGTCTGGCCATAGCATAATTGCAATCATTAAGTCTCACCGCTCTACCATGTTCCTCTAATCTAAATGTAAATATTGGATATTGGATTTTTATATTCGGGGGATGGAAGGTTTTTATAATTATTGATAACGGCTCAACCATATTGAGTATTAAATTCCTATATTTAAACAGTTTTGTACGATAGCAGATGTAGTCAGTTTTATAATCCTTTCTTATAATTTTTTTGTTTATATTAAAACCTGTTGAAGTTAAAAAATAATTATTAAGAATCTTTATATACTATTATTATATTTGTAATTAGCAAACTCAACTTTCTCTATTTGAATCTTAAATTCGGTATATCAAATAATATCCGAAATAACGTTTAAGCAAAGGAACCACATCACGACAAATGCCAACAAAAATTCACCATTTGATAAATTCTAGCTAAATATTTTAATTAATTAAAGTTGCAATAATTACCATTAAGTAGAACCGCACTTCATTTCATGGACAACAGCATCAGCTCATTTCATGGCCGTTTCTCTTTATTTGCACCAAATTCTGTAAATATAACATAAAACAGCTCATTACAGGTACATTCATAATCTATATATGATAGATAACTACTATTAAGTTATATGTGCGCATATGCAATGTTCATAACAACAATATTCCATCTATGGTAGTTTTAAATATTGGCTGCATTTAAAGTGTTCTATTAGCATGATTAGATTCTGAATAGAATTTTAATTAATTACAAATTACCACTTCATAATATCTTCTAGTTTCAAAAGAAACCAGATTCTAAACAATCGCCGCGTATGTAGGTCAACTTCGCAGGTGGAAGATTCAAAGGAACGCGCTTGCGCATAGAAAAGAGAATGAGTGTAGCGCCATCTCTGGATAAATAATGCAAATAAAATGAGCACTGATATCGAATTAATTTTTTTTTATAAATAAATCGAAAAATAATTAATGGAAGGCTTACAGTACACAATTTCAATTCAGGAAACTATCGATTTAACAAGATTAAGTTGTACTATAATACCAAATATTAATTTCAGGTAAGATTTCTCTTTAGTGTAATCCTTGCCAATGGCGTTACTAACGAGTTCCTGCAACTTGTGACGTCGGTCCCTCACTTTATACACAAAAAAAAAAAAAAAAAAAAAAAAAAGCCCGTTTGACATTTAACTTTACTCTCTTGGCCCGAAGATGACAGGACTGATTCACTCTTGAACTCGAGACAGATCATTAAAAAGAGTCGACAGTAACTACAAGGTGCGCCAGAGAAACTTACTTATTTGAAAGGTCAATAAAAACAAAAGTACTTCAGTTATTGCTTTAATTCTTTTTTTATTTGAGAATACAATATCCCAATTTTTTTTTATACAGTCTTGAAAATTACATCGTTTAAATGGCGACCCCCATTGCGCATACACTGATTAAGTCGATTTTTGAAGTTCGTGTCCACTCTTTGCAGCATATCGATCGGTATGTTGGCAATGGCATCGCGAATGTTGTTCTTGAGGTGAGCTATTGTCCGTGGTCGATCGACATAAACCAGGGATTTCAAATAGCCCCATAAAAAAAATCGCATGGAGCCAAACCTGGAGAGCGAGCCGGCCATGGGAGATCGCCTCTGAGAGAGATGAGGCGGTCGGGGAAATGTTGCCGCAAAAAATTCAAAAACTCAAAATTCAAAAAAAATTCGAGAGAGAAACAAACTTGGGAACTTCCCCCTCCAGTAGCGCCCCCTATCACCCCTCTACCCACCCAACTCACCGCTCGGGAGTTTTTTTCAAATAAGTAAGTTTCTCTGGCGCACCCTGTATAAATCTGGCCTAGACTTTTGGCATTACATAATTGGAATCGAAGTCCAGTCCTGCTATTAACGAACCGATTAGATCAATCGCATTACATAACTCACTGAAAAAACAAGTGCTGGTGAAATGTCGTTCGAGCCTGTTTACTTACTAACTCTAATCGCACCTTTCATCCTCTGCTACACCTACCTACGCTGCAAGACGTACTTATAGCAACATAAAACTTATAGACCGGTGCAGACCTAAATATCCTTGCCCATTTGCTGTAAGAATTCATGAAAGTTCTTGCCCATTTGCTAAGAGGGGGGTAATCAGCTGGTTTGCCTAATATGTTATAAGTTATTTCAAATAATCCCCTCCCCTCCCCAGGGAAGTGACGGTCCTGGGGTCTTTCCTATACTGAAGTTTGTAAATGTGGCGACCCGCCCCCTCTGTTTGTATTGTTCTGACGTTAAAGAACAATAATGATCTATTATGCAGATTATTAACAGTTTGGGACGATTTTATAACTTTGTTATAAAACAGATATATTTGAAACCGTTAAAATAGTTAACATATTTTAACCGGAACGAACATGTTGTTTATCATCGGAGTCGGTTGACAGCGGCGTTAATTTACAGTTAGCTCTGTCGAGTTGAGTGGAGATCATCTTTTCACCCTATCCCCCCCCCCTCCTCCTCAATAACGAGCACTGTGCCGTGTCTTTCAATTCCTGAGCACCTATTGAATTTTATCCAATCAGTGATGATTATTTTACCGTCAGTGAGCGGCGTCCCTTTACAATCTTTAGAGGGACATTAGCAGTTCTTAGCGAGATCTACAGAGAGCCTGGCGTTAGCAAGTTCGACGGAGGAACTTGGTGAGTTCGTCTAGGATGGGAGAAGATGACGAAAACTACGAAAAAGTTGCTATATATCTTCCTAGAGTGAAACACTTTCACTAAAAAACATCCTTTACTTAGTACCAGTTTATTATTCCCTACTGACAGATCAATAAAAAATGACTATTCGTATGAGTATTGTTATAATTTAAGCCGACAATTAGTTAAAACAATCGCGGAGCCCGACGAGGAAGAAATCACGCAACCCCCGCCACTCACCGCAGCGAGCAACGAGCGACGACGACGACAACATGAAGACCGGGTAATGGTGCGCATCCTTTTCTCATTTTTCATATCTAAAGGTCACAGAAACTTATTAAATTTTTAGAACGTTGTATTATAGAAACTTTGCCTTAATTAACTTTTACTTGATGCGAGAAATGGAGAAATAATTTATCAAGTTAAAATGAATAATATTTTACATACAGTGCTTGAAATAACAACTAATATGAAAAAATAACTAAAAGAGTTTTAAGGAGCCTTTTGTTAAAGGAGTAATGTCAATCGCAGAAACTTAAGAATTTAATCTTCATTATTATAACGTAATTTAATAAATATAAAGTTCAGGCATCTTTGAACATTAAAAATGTAAGCATTTATTATAAAGAATTCTGATTAAAACCTTACCTTTGAAGAATTTTTCATACTTTATTAACTGTATATAATGTTGTTCTCATTGAATAAATGTGTGTTTTAATAATTAAACCTAGTTTCAATTGTTTCTCCAGATATCAATATTTGAAACTTAAGAAACCCCGGGTCGAACAAAATAAACCTCGGCTACCCGTTCAAAACTCACGAACGGAAGGAAAGGCCGGGCCTTAGCTAAAATTGGTGTTTTGGGAGTGGAGATCCTTGGCGCAAACGACTGCATAAGTTAGGGCCTGGGTACCTTTACATAAATGTAAATTTGTAAAATTATTGCAGTATTAAAAATCTAACTGGTATAAGTTTAGGACCAATGGGGGGGGGGGGGGGGCTAGACCCCCTGTAGCCACCCCCAAAAATCCGCCACTGTCAGTATGATGTCAGGTTGCAGTTCTTCGGCCTGTGGAAATGCAAACTGTTCCAACATGTCCAGATAAACAGTGGAGGTTGTTGATGCCTTTGTAAAGAAAAACTGTTCCACCACATTGCCTCGAAGCAGACCACGCCACACGTTTACATTTGGATCGTCGCGAACAATTTAAAAAAAATAAATGTTTGGTCTGTGTGAACATTCTGCCGCAAACCGCACCTTTCTACTTATCCCAATTTCTGAAATATACGTGATCAAAGTATAAAGTTCATTTTGGAACACCCTATATCTTGATTGGCGACGTTCAAATTTAAACATCGGTATAATTAGTAGAAATAATCAATACTGAGTAATATAGGCTAGTTGCATAGGTGGAAAAAACGATCGTTGCGCTTACTCGTGACGATTGTTAACAACATTTAGATGAAGCACAATTGGCCTTTCATTATAACCAACGAGGCAAGAATACATTTTATAATGCAAATTATGCTTTCTATAGTTAGTCATTGTAGTTTTCAAAGCGTGAATTTTGATCGATTTCTACGGAAATCTTTATTTAAAGGGAATTTGTTTATAATAGCCGTTAGAAAATCAGTAAAAAAATACTTTAAAAGACACGAGTCGCCCTGCCTCTTTTACCACGCAAAACTTCATTCTCTAACGCTAAATTTCGAAGAGCAATTTGAAAGTATATTAACAAATCTCTTATTAAGCTAAAAACTATTTCAAAAAGGTTATGTTCATTAGTGAATTCTATTCCAAAATTACAGCCTACCAATATTTAGGCTTCTAATGCAAATCATTAAAGATGTTGCCCACAACACCATCATTGATTTGGCTATACGGAAAAAGGAAGTGTTCAGAAAGATATTCTGATGATCACCTCTGCTTGCCATAACCTCTTTTATGCCACAGTATGTTCTATTACTTTCTTCCCATTTTATATGCTGCTAATTAAAAAAAATAATAAAGAAAAATATTTTTGTAATATAGCAATTTATTTCTTTTCAAATAAATAATAATAACAAGTGCTTTATCTTAAGGCTTTTCCGTAGTATACTGCCGGCTGGGTGGCCGAGAGGGCTAGGGCGTAGGCTTTCTAGTTCTCGAGTCCGTCTTGTCGTGGACATGGATGTTTGTGTTTGACCCGGGCTGCGTACAGATATAACTTATGTAAAAGGCGCAAAATGACCTATTGATGGCAAAATTTTTAATAAACCAAACGGTAGTATCCTCTTTAATTAAAGGAAGCTGCCTGTTAGCAATGATACAACTTAAATATACTATTGAATCTATTCAGGTTGTAGTTCTATGGGAATGTGGTTGAGGATTTGACATAATTTAATCTTCTGAATGATTCGTTCAACATGTATTTTTACTGATGCTATAATGTAACTTTGTTCAATCTCGTCATCTGTAAATTGTTGATTAGAAGTGAATGGAGGAATTATTAACGTTGCGTAACGTTTTGAGAACTCGGATTTAATTAATGGGAAACCTTTGTCTGCGAAAACGAGATCACCTGTGGTTTAAAAATCCACAATCATTAGTTATAAAGGCATCTGTTGCTCTTCCTCCATAAGCTTTAGATACTATGCCAGCGTCACGCAACTAGCCTATAATTTGCGGGATGAACTGATGTTCTAGCTAATTATTCCATAAATAATCCTATTTTTCTAATCGTAAACGACATCGGAATATTCATTCAGAAATGCATATTTAATTCAGTTAAAGCATTCTTCCGAAATTTGATATTTGGAGGCGCAACTTAATATGAATTACCAGGGATGGATCAAAGTATTATTACATTTGCATTTGACAAACTCAGCAGTAGTACGATTACCTTTCTCTAATTAAATATCAAATATTATCCAAAATAATGTTTAAGAATAAGAACCACGTCACGACAAATGCCAACTGATAAATTCTAGTTAAATATTTTAATTAATTAAAATTGTAACAATTACCATGTCATCCATTAAATAGAATCGCACTTCATTGCGTGGACAACAAGAATCAGCTCATTGCAACAGGAACGAATAGGAAGCCCACGGTCGTCTCTCTTTATTTGTCACCAAATCCTATAAAAAATAACAAACAACTCATTACAGGTACATGCATAATCTATTTAATAATATATGTTAGGTTACTACTATTAAGTTATTTATGCGCACATGCAGTGTTCATAGCAAAGCGAGGTCTACGGCAATTTTAAAAAGTGGCTACATTTCTAGTTTATTAGCATGATTAGATACTGAATAGAATAATTTTAATTAATTACTAATTACCGCTTAATAATATTTTCTCGTTTTCAATAGAAATCATATCCTAAACAACCACCACGTATGTATGTCAACTTCGCAGGTGGAAAATTAAAAGGAACGCACTTGCGCATAAAAAGGAGAATGAGTGTATCGCCATCTCTGGATAAATAATGCAAATAAAATGAACACTAATATCGAATCAATTTTTTTTTAATAAATAAATCGAAAAATAATTAATGGAAGGCTTACGGTACACAATTTCAATTCAAGAAACTATCGATTTAACAAGATTAAGATTAATTTTGGATAGATTTCACTTTTGTGTAAGCCTTGCCAATGGCGTTTCTGCATCTTGTGACGTCACTCCCTCACTTTATAAAATTTTAAACGAACCAAATAAATATTTTGTAAAAAAAAGCCCTTTTGATATTTTATTTGACTCGCTTGGCCCGAAGATAACGCAGGACTGATTCACTCTTGGACTCATTAAAAAAAGTCTACAGTAACTATAAACATGGCCTAGACTTTTGACATTACATAATTGGAATCGAAGTCCAGTCCTGCTATTAACGAAACGATCATGGAGCAATTAACCATTAATTGCTCCATGGAACCGATTAGATCACTCGCATTACATAACTCACTGAAACAACAACTGCTGGAGAAATGTCGTTCGACCCTGTTTACTTATTAACTTTACTCGCACCTTTCATCCTCTTCTACGCCTACCTACGCTACAAGACGTACAAAGGACCTCCTCACGTGATCGGACTACCGATTGTTGGTTACATGCCCTTCTTGGGCAGAGAACCTTACCTGAAATTCCATGAACTTGTGCACAAATATGGGCCTATTTACAGGTAAGCAAACCTACGTCACATCTGTCTGATATTTCTATTTAGTCACTGGATTCGCACTGACAGCAGT
This sequence comes from Rhysida immarginata, assembly GCA_023313115.1. NCBI lineage: Eukaryota > Metazoa > Arthropoda > Chilopoda > Scolopendromorpha > Scolopendridae > Rhysida > Rhysida immarginata. The sequence goes on from JAHWFO010012686.1 coordinate 212,945, forward strand.
GAAGATAATGGAGATTTTTAAGTTGCCACTGAAATTTTCAATTTAACCGATTATGTAATCGATTAGATAACTTATTCAAGGAGAGTGTGTTTTTCACAAGATGTTTGCTTTTATTATGAACGAAACCACCGTCAGCGCTATAAACAGGTTGACGCATCAAAAAAATTTTATTAAAACAATAGTGCCAAGCTAATTTTCAAACTAATAACCAATAAATATCAATACATAAACGGGCAACAACAATTGTCATTACTTACATTTTCAGCACTGGATAGAATGAGGAAAATTTTCAAATGAGTCGCGTACACTTTAAAGAAGATAATAAAACTAAAGTGTACTTTAGTCACTCCATAAGCATCAAATCTGGAAGAAAATAGTCTTATGGCGGGGAAATACTAAATTCAAACTGGTGTCAACATCCCAAACGTAAGGTAAACTGTCACGAGTTTATTATTGAAAAAAAAAAAAAACCCAAAGGAAAATAAAATTCCGGACCTGGATTCAAAACATAGACCACGAGTACACCTATGAGAGTATACTCTTGGATAAAATAATAAACTCACATATTCTGAGATTCTAGGAAGTAAACAAATTATCCATGCCCCGCCTCAAACATGATGATAACATGGTTTCATAAAAGTCGTATATTAACGTTTTAGCCTAGCCTAGCCTAAACAGCCTAGTCGTATATTTTAACAATCTGTAACCAATGTCGCTGATTGCACTGCCTTACACGTCAGGTGCCAATGTAACCTTTTGACCCCACTAAGAGGTTGTGTCTTATCTATTCAAATAAGTTAGGCGAATTTGAGTATTAAATAAATATACAAATGAGATACAAAGAATAAGAACCTTAAATCTATGAAAGAAGTGATAGCTCTTAGCACCAAAGAAGAAAGTTAATCCTAAAATCCTCAATTACTTAAATCTACGATAACATGCAAATATTCAATGAATGAGAAAATATATATCAACACTAGTTCTGGTTCTCTCAACTACTGAGAATGACAAATCTGTAAAGGCTCACTTTAAACCACTTCACTTAAGGTTCTTATTTATTTAATATTCGCAAAATCTTAAAAACCCATTATATCACATTACTCACAGTTACACTATCAAGTTATCCATAAAATCTCAATCACCTATATTCCACCTTGTTGGGCACTTATTACCCTTAAATATATCAACAGGCCGTTATATTTCACTAAATACACATCACCTTGAAGCACAAAAACACACCTTAGAATGATCCGGTTCAATTAGTGAGTGAGTTCACTGGATGGCTCAGACTGTCCCTCCCCAATAAGATCGACAGAAGATTCAAAATGCACAGTTGTCTTCTTTTCACAATGATAGGTACTTAACCACGATGATCCCTCGCAATAGCCTCTTCCTTTGACTCACAAAGCCCTGAAGAATGTTGAGGTTCAAATCTCCAATAATGACTCCAACATATGCTTCCCCGTGTAGTGAGTTGAGTGAGGTGCTCAGAGTGCCGTGCTCTACAAGGCCTAGGTTGGACAGGTCAAAAGTGACACCTGACATCCCCCACCCCACGTCAATAAACCATCTGCTCCAAATATGACACTAATGTCCTTTTATTAGCATCTTATGATGAGTCTGCACGCATCTTAAATGGAAGGAGAAACTAATAGACTTGTTTGACTGGCCCTGATAGCTTCACAGCAGCCGTTAATGTCTCAACTAGCCCCCGCCCCCCTCCAAATGTCAAGAGCGGAGCGCTCAGCCGGGGCCATCGTGATCTTTTTTTTTCTTTACCGGGCCCGATACAAGAGTTAATGATGTCACACAAGAGATCTGATTAGCGCACAAAACAGATATGACAAGCGCGCTATTATGTCCAATTTTAGCTTTATAATTCAACATTTTTTGACGTAAATACAATATATGAATTAATTCTTTGACGTCGGAATATATCAGAAAATTATGTAAAAAAATATTTTTTTTTAAATCACAGTGTTTATTTAGATATGATAAGAATTATATCAGATTTTTATTTGATTTTATAGTCTTAATTTGATTTTACTTATTTTTATTATTATTTTGTTATTTGTTAATTATTATTTTATTTTTCATTTTTATTTATTAACGATTTTCTATTGTATTCCAGGGTTTTTGTGTCTCGTCCTTTCTTCTTATAAATATCCGTTCAAGAATTATATCAGTAATTCTAAAAATTAGAAAAAAAATTGTATCTCACATAGTACTTTATTTAGGAATACTTTGTAGATAAATAGTGTCTTAAATTTTAATATCAATATTTTTACATAATTTATTTTTACATAATTTTACATTATTTATGCATTCTGTCAATATTCTTCTTTTTTTCCTCCATTTTTAAATCTGGAAAAATATTGACATAAGGATTTAAGATATTATTTATCTACAAAGTGTTCCTAAATAAAGTATTATGGGAGATATATTTTTTTTTCTATACTGTGTAGTCGGCTAATTTTTAGAATCACCGATATTATTTTATTTCGTATGTAAATAAACACTGTGATTTTAAAAAAATATATTTTTTTTTTCATAATTCTTTGATATATTCCAACGTCAAAGAATTAATTCATATATTATAAGATATTTTTCAGGCATTCCGTCAAAAATTGTTTAATTATAAAGCTAAAATTGGACTTAATAACACGCTTGTTATATCTACTCTGTGCGCTCATCAGATCTCGTGTGTGACGTCACGGGTTAGATCCTTTACTGGAATCGGGCCCGGTAAAGAAAAAAAAAAGATCACGATGGCCCCGGCTCAGCCTCCTTCGTGCAATCGCCTTGGTCGACTTATAAACAGAGAGCATTTCCGTACTATTTTTTGTTCGTCTTTCGCTTATAAACAGAGAGCATTTCCGGTCTCCTTTCTCGTTTTATTAGAATCCGATGAGATCAAACGAAGAAACCATTATCATTTCCAACTCTTCATAAAATTCATAACATAAAGCACCCGTCAATAAATTCAATACTTCAATTCATCTAAGAATCCAAAGACTAACTTCAACTGTATTTAAGTATCACCCAAAAGACAGTCTCATCCTGTCACAGCACCTCCCCTCCTGCTGTTTCACAATTGTATATCCTCAATTTATATCCACTTTTAGAATTACCAATTCTATCAACACTGTAGATTCTCATTAGAAAAATTCCTATACTTTTATATTCTCCTTGTTAAACTGAATAACATCCCAAGCGATCAACTGCAAACTAAAATTTCCAACTAATCATTCTACTTTATGTTAATTATTGATTATTAAACGTTTAAAAAATTATTGGCCATGAAAACGTTTTTTTAATAATGCAATTTTTTTTATTTAAATAAATTTAATAAATATTTAAATTTTTATTTTATCTAAATAAATACTTAAAATTTTATTTAAATAAATTTCAATCAATACAAAGATATTTATTTAAATGCAGGTAATACATATAAGGCACTTATTTTTATTTTTATTTATTCAACCTTCTTTATTATTTATTACCCTTTTAAAAAAAGAACGTTAACATTGTTAGGAATAGATTATGAATATATTTCTGGATTATTACGAGTTTTATAATGTAAACTGATATTTATAAGAAAAAAGGACGAGACACAAAAACCTGGAATACAATAAATAATAGTTATTAAAATAAATAATAATTGACAAAGTAATTAATAAATAATAAATAAAATCAAAATAAAACTAGAAATAGAAATAAATTAAAATGGAGACGTTTTGGATAGAGACATACTATCCTTTATCAAAGCAAAAAGGATAATTCTCTAAAGGCAATTAGAATATTAGAGGATCTTATCGCGGGTCTCGGCGCTGAAACGAAAAATGAACCGAAAACGATAATCGCTTAGGTTGGCCAGTTACAGTGGGATGAGAGAAATGGTGATACGTTGATGAAACGGAAAAAAAAGGTTTTCTCCAGCGATGAGTTGCTTAAAAGTTGTTTTTCTTGAGTGAGAGCATATATATTTTTACCCTCTTCATTTATTGATGAAAATTTTTATTTTAAGTATATTAATTTCTAAATCTTGTTGGGTAGGGGTACCCTGCGTTTTGACATCACCCCAAATCAGTATTTTTTTCGTTTGCTGAAAACAGTGAAGGTTGGATTGTTGGCCGACTACTATGATCAGGTGACTTTTCTGCGTCAGGGCAACACCACCGAGAGAGAAGACCTGCGCACAGAACCGTCATACATTGCCAAATCAGCTAACGTCGTCAATTGTTAATCGAATTTTTACCAATAATGAGCCCTAATTTATGACCGAGTTAAAAGCTGTAGCAACACAGGCGAGCTTTAGAACTTGATGACTCCAATGATAAAGTACTGGTCAAATGGATTCAAAGGATGAAAGATCCAGTCTCGTCATTCAAGTGGGCTATTTTGGAGAATCTGTGCGAGGTTTCCATCTCCAACATGGAAAAATATTCAGAATAGGCGCGCTGGATATACAATTTCTGGATAAGGGCCACTAACAGAGTTTCTACTAACAAATATTTGGTTCACAGATGTTTAAAGTATGTTCAGCCCAGCCCTGTAATCTTGATCTTCCTGTGATTGCAGCTTGTACCTGGGTGCCAATTACACCGTGGTGCTGTGCAGCTACGACATTGTACAAGAGGCCTTCGTCGAGAAAGGGAATCTGTTCAATTCCAGACCGTCCTACTTACCTGTCAGGGTGTACGAATACGAAACAGGTGATAAAAAGACTTTTCACAATGCTGTCTCAGTATCCGGTTAACTCATAACAATGCTAACGTATATGTGTTGCCTTTTCTAGCTTTTGCTCTTCAAGACGGCGAAGCGTGGAAAGTGACCAGAAATTTCACCATGAGCACCTTAAAAAACCTGGGATTTGGCACGCATTTCACCAAAAACTTTGCTCAGGTAATGTTCTGAATAGCTGTCCTTCATACATTCTCTTATAGAACATATATGCACGTGTTTGGTTTCTCGTTCCAGATGGAGATACAAGAGTTCATCCGTGAACTGAAAGACCACAATGGAAAACCTGTGGAGGTGAAGCCGGCCTTGTCCAAGAGCAACAACATGCTCCTCTTCAGTCTACTTACTGGCAAGAGATATGATCGTAACGACGAAGCTGGATGGCCAGCCCAAGTGACAGCGACGGCTATAGCGCTTATATGCACCTACATATACGACATCACCTCACTCTTCCCCTGGTTAAGGAAAGTACCCTTTGTCAAGATGTACTTCAAGAATGCCACCATGTAAGTTCACTAAACGTTTCGTGGGCCAGTCCTACCATATACATTCAGAAACAGAATTTCAATTCCAACAGGAAATTCAAAGACAAGCTTTGGTCGCTTGTGGAAGTAGAGATGGGTTCCCTCAGGACAACATACTCACCATCTTCAGAGCCTGACAACTTCATACACTCCTGGTACTCAGAGCAGGAAAAACGAAACAGGAACGATGACCCTCACAAGCACTTGTTTTCAGGTATGCAATTCCTCAAATTAACCAGTCCACTGTAGAGACTCATCCTCCTGTTTACAGATTTCAGCCTCAAAAACAACCTGGACTTCCTGATCCAAGCCTCAACAGACACGACCTCAACGACCATGCACTGGGCCTTCCTGTACCTTGTACTTCGTCCTGACGTCCAGGAGAGGATCCACCAGGAAATCGATCAGCACATTGGTCATAACAGAGAACCTGCATGGGACGATGCCAAGGACATGAACTACACAAAGGCTTTCCTTATGGAAGTGCACAGACGAGGAACGGTTATACCATGGGGAGCATTCCACAGGTGAGATAGTCTCTATACTCACTGTAAATGATACAAGAACTAAACTAATGAACTGGTTCCAATCTAGCAACAGAGTGAAGAGCGAGATCCGTGATTTTGAGATCCCCCAGGACACTATCATCGTCTGCAACTTCTGGAGCCTTAACCACGATCCAGTTTACTTCCCAGACCCCTACACATTCGATCCCGAGAGGTTCCTAGATGGAGACGGTAAATACAAGCCTCCAGTTCATATCAATCCTTTCTCGTTTGGTACGTTGATACTTATCTGCAGTCTTGATACTTAGTAAACTCAGTTCCTACAGTCTTGATATTGCCCACAGGTCGACGCCAATGTCCTGGAAAGCAAGTGGCCGAAATGCTACTGTTCCTCTACTTGACGTCTATCCTGCAGGTGTTTGAGCTGCGAGCAGTTCCCAATTCGAGTCTCAGCGACCGAAATTGCAATACTGATCAGAATCTTTTCCGTCGACCTATGCTGGACGCTGTTGTCTTCAATGTTCGGCAAAAACATGAATAAAAGCAGCGTTTTCTCCTCTAGTCTTGATTAAGTATTTTGTTTCTATTTACCCAGGCATAGCCAAATGTAAATACAAACACATGCTCGACTTGTTGGGTAAAAAAATAAGTACTTTGTGTAATTTCGCTTAAAACAGCCACCGGTTAATGTGGCCACTTAAGCATGATCCCGTGGTGGCCGTATTAAGCGGCGACCACTGTAGTATTGAAATGGCAATCCATTATTTCGTTTTTCTGTTAATGACTTCTCTCGATAATTGTTTCAGTCCTATCTCAATTTTTCTCCGTTAAAAAAAAACACGTCTGATTCAGTTAATCGGGGTAAATTACTTAGGAAGTTGTAGCATGGTTTTCCTCTTATTTATTGTGTCGACAACAAAATTTAAGGAAAGCTAATGATTAGAATTATAGTATCAGGTCATTGCATATCAAATGTCGGATTGCAGAGGTCATTTTTAATGGCCCTCTAGGAAGGACACCTTCACACGTGCTATTATAAATAATCCCCATTGCAATCCAAACATTGTTGCCAACAATTTGGCAGCCTCTTGAGCCCTCTCCGATAGAATTCATGGTCACGGGACTCAATAAACTCCCGGAATGCGTTTTCCACGTCTGCTTGGGTTAGGAATGTTCCCCTCCGGAGAAAATCCCGGGGGGGCTAGAGCTGGGTGGCGGTGGGGGCGGGGCCCCCCGGGGCCGGGGGGGGGGGGGTGTAGAAGCACCTCGTAGCCCAGAGCCTGTAACGCCTGCACGGTCGTTCGTGCTGCGTGCGGACGCGCGTTGTCATGCAGCAGAAGGACGTCTTTGCGATGTACAAATGCAGGTTGTTGCCGACACAGTTTTGTGCGCATTCGATGCAGTTCACGACAGTAGGTCGCAACGGTGATCGTCTCCCACTGTGCTGACCGTTTCTTATTGTCGTATAGGAGTCAATTCTCGTCGCAGGTGACAATGCGATCGAGAATCCCCGCTTCTTCATGGCGCAAAAGCAATTCCGTATTCACACCTCCAACCGACGCTCCTTTTGGTTTTCCGTAAATTCACGTGGGACCCATCTGTCCTGCTTTATCACCTTGCCGATGGTCCTAAGGTGTCTACTGACAGTCGATGTTGATACAGCATGATCCCCTGCAAGTTCCCGAACAGTTTTTGATGGGTCCTCTTCAACAGATCGCTTCAGATCAGCGTCATTCAACACGTTGGGCGGTCTGCCACATGGCTCATTTGCCAGGTCCGTCACTCCCGCCCGGAACTTTCGGAACCAACTTTGGACAGTACGCTCGTTTATGGTGAACACCGAATACCTTACTGATGTTTCGAGAGGCGTTGGATGATGCAGTGTGATTCGACTTGAACTCGTAATGTATTATCACACGTAATTCGTATGAAGTGATGACTATCTTCGCTTGGGTTCAAACGCTATTAAATATCATCGCAGACATGCAAATTTCAGGCAGCTGGTCACTGATAGGTTTATCTATGGGAATGTACCACTTTGTTATGGGTACTTGCTACTAAACGTGGAAACAGTACTGAAGCGCGGAACCCACCTCGAAATCCGACATTTGATATGCAACGACCTGATACTTCAGAAAAGAGTAAAACGGATGTCCCTCAAGAACGGCTTTAGACCCTATTTTATTTCTTTTATACATGTAAATGACAATTGAGCTAAACAAGAGATGACTTTACGAATTATAAAGGGGCAGAATTGGATATGTTAAAAATAATAAGTGGTTAAAGGCAAATGGAATGCAATTAAATGTACAGAAATCTGTTTATATTAGACACGGATTATATCCAAATAATGATTTAAGCTAAGTTGAGTAATAATATTAAAAGTCATAATTATGATTGCATTAATCTTAAAAATTGTACACTGGGTGGTCAGTTTATTAGAAACACCCCCTAATATTGTGTTGCGCCACCCCTAGCAGCTGTAACAGCACGAATTCCCCGTGGCACGGATTCAATTAGCCGCTGGAAGCATTGTTCCGTGGTATTTGTCCATGCGGATGCAACAGGTGCTCCCAGTTGATGCTTATTGGATGGTGGTGGATCCATACCTCGAATAACCCGTTCCAGCTCATCCCAAAGATGTTCGATTGGGTTCAAATCCGGGAACTATGTTGGTCAATGATGTAAGTTGAATTCATTATCGTGCACCTGGAACCGTTCCATGGCGATGCGAGCCTTGTGACACGGAGCACTATCCTGCTGGAAGTATGCTCCCGATGGAAGAAACACGGTAACCACGAAGGGATGAACGTGATCGCCAACAATGTTTAGGTAGATCTGATCATTAAGGCGTTGTTCTATAGTATCAGCGGACCAAGAGTAGGCCAGGAAAACATTCCCCAGACCATAACAGAGCCTCCACCAGCCTGAACAGTGGAAACCAGACAGGACGGGTCAATCGCTTCGTGCTGTTGTCCCCAAATTCTGCGTCGGCCCTCTGCATGGTGCAATAGGAAACGGGATTCGTCCGAGCAGCAAATCGAGTCGTCGACGGTCTAGAGTTGGTGATCAAGGGCAAATTGGAGACGTCTTTTGCGGTTTTGGGTGGAGATCAAAGGTACCCGCACTGGCCGTCGGCTGTTGTAGTGCGTTCTGAGATGTTATTCTCCGGTCCAGTGTTGGCATTTGACGAGTCGTGACATTTCAATTGCAGCGATGGAACTGGGAAACACTGCTTCATCCTCCATAAAGTCCGGACCTCGCTCCCAGTGACTACCATATCTTCGGACCGTTGAAGAAGTCACTGGCAGGTCAACATTTCCGTGAACACGAACAGGACGTGGAAAAACTTGTCCACCGCTGGGATCGTTGCCTCAATCGGCTTGGAGATTATGTGGAAAAATAAATGTTGAATTGTTCTATCGAATGGAGATGGGTTTATTTTTTCCCGATCAAGATTTAAGAGGAAAAAAATACTCGACATTACTTTTTGATCACCCCTCGTATTAATTTAGACTGTGAAGCAAAAGCATGACTCAGCTGAGATCACCAAGATGGACGCCCCGATATTGAAAACTGAGTTCGGATTTTTTGTTTTCTTGAGAAAGTTTTCGTTAGATTGCCCCTCGTATTCCTTGTTGCAATTGAAAAATGCTACGACTCTAGAACTAAGACTGCAATGATTTCCTTGGAAAGCATTCTGTTATGAAAGCAAAACAAAAGAGATTCACCATCGAAATTTAATCTCCTTCAGTGAATCATTCTTAAGTGTTCGACCTTGATTGGTTCATTCTTCCTTTTCCCAGCGGAGGTGGCCTAATCAGGCCACTTATAGGTATGTCAGTTCCATATAACTAAAATTCTATTACAGATAAATTGCTAATTTTTTTTTAATTTTTTTCCAGATGTATATTACTACTAGTATATCCCTTCAAATTTTAGAATTAAATGGGAAAATATAATAAAAAAATGATTTTCCACAGGTGTTGTCAAAGGAGG
>JAHWFO010012686.1:222816-248249 GCA_023313115.1 Rhysida immarginata
ATGCTTATAAGAAATTTTCTATTATCGATAAAAACTTCAAACTGCTTTTGTTGAATTCTTGAAAGCTTTATAATTAACTGCAAATAAATTATATACCCCAAATTTATTAATAATCAATAATATTCGAAATTTTAGAAAGCTTGTGTATCTGGTATGGAGAAACTTAGCAACATCTAAAATTACGAATTTATTAAAAAAATTCCAGGGCACAATTGAACCATTTAATGGTTGAATTATATTAAAATGATTCCTTTTATTTATGTTAAAAAATTTTTTTTTCGTAAATTACATTTTATTCATAAGTTACTTCACAAAAATTAAAACCATTGATATCGGGGTCGTTTCTTGATGACGTCATATAGATTGTTCCCATCTCAGAATATGAGGAAGTTAGATAAGGCCACATCATTGCTTTATCAAAGAAAGAGATTAAAATCCTATTATGTGATTTTCTAGCTAGGTGATTTTCTAGCTAGGTGTGACCTATTTAACAACAAATTACGTATATCTTCGAAAAAAAGTAAAAATATTCCACATTATCATATAAAAAATCGTTAAAAAAAAACAGAGATATTAAAAAAATTTTTTTTTTGCTTTATTTAGAAAAGATTTCTACCTAAATTTTGGCTATTTTCAAATACGAAATTATTATATTTTTAATTTTTTAAAAAAGATTAAAACCAAGTTTTTCAAATGGAAAATATTATTATACATTTTAATGTATTGTTTAAAAAAATACATTCCTTTTAATCGATCAAAAAAATTACTAATCAAAAGCAATTATATTCAAGATCACAAATTTAAAATTTTAAACCAGTATATCAGTTATTGAATTTTTAAAAAAATATTTTCTATCCCCCTGTAAGAAGAATTATTTTCTCAAGAAAATAGCTGGCTGGGAAAAGGTTAAAGATAAAACAACCATCATCCACTTTTCATTAGTTATTGCTTTGCTTTAAACACAATAGCGTATCTTTCCATTAGCGTGTCTATAGATTGGGACACTAAACTTAAACTATGCATAAAACCATTATAATTAGATGCTCGAAGCCATCAACCGAAAACACGGAAAAACTCCATGTGATAACCGACTTCTTGATAACTCAACGTGTCGTGATGCTTCTATTCGCACGAACAAGCATTCCCTGGGATCGACGAGTCGTTTTCGACCATAGGCTTCTCTTTGCCTGGTTGTCTTTGGTTTTCTCAGTCCTGGTAAATCCTTGAAATGGTTATTGGGGGAAAGTCTAGAAGACGCGTGGTTCGGAAATAACAAGGTCCGCCAGTGAAAAGGGAAGATTTGAGGTGGGGTTGGCAGCTCATGGGGAAGTAGTAGGGAACTAAGTCCCCGGCCCATCATTACCTACAAGGCCTGCCATTAGTTTTGTTGGCAGGACGGGTTCAGTATATTGATGCTAGGGGGCCGGAGATCAATTGATGTTCTGAGGACGTCAGCCCATACGCCATCAGCGAGGTCTTGGGCCATCCCCTACTACATACGTCTGTCGTCTGCTTGCAATGGATCGTTGGATTGGTGAACAACGAGGCTACACAGTTAAAGCATAATACAGAAATGGATAAGCAACCTTGATCAGACTGGTTCGACGACTAAAAAAAAAAAAGGTGGTGGGGCGAAAACAGTTCGAACCCCTGAAAATATCTAAGTTGTTCGACAAGCAATGTTAAGAAGTCCATGTCGATTAGCCATCAGTCATGTCACACGCCTTGGAATATGTGACACATCAATGAGAAGAATTCTTCATCAAGATCTTGGATTTCACCATATCAAAATACAGGTTGTGCAATCTCTTAATCCTTGTGATTTTCAACAACATATTCGATTTTGTGAGGTTATGCTTGCCAGACTGGAAGAAAATGACTATCAATTCAACAACTTGTTGATGAGCGATGAGGCGCAGTTCCACCTCTCCGGTTTTGTTAATAACCCTCGTTTATTTCATGAAACACCTCTTCATGTTCAAAAAGTGACAGTATGGTGTGCGATGTCGGCAAATGGAATCATCGGTCTATATTTTTACGAGGATGAGGCTTAAAATGCGGTGACTATTAATTCTGAGCGATACGTTGCAATGATTGAGAACTTCATCACACAACAACACGACCGCTTTCCAGTGAATGAAAACACTTTTCCAGCAATGTAACAACAAGCCACATGCAAGAATCTCAATCAATGCTGTGAATGCTGTGTTCCCGGGGCGTGTCGTTTCTCTTGCTTTGTTGGCTCCCTCGGTCTCCCGACCTATCAGTCTGCGACTTCTTTTTATGGGGATACCTAAAAACAAGAGTGTTTCAAAATGATCAACCCAGGACAATCGCAGCCCTCAAACAATGGATTCGTGACAATACTGCAGCAATACCTGTCAATATGCTGCAAAACTATCAACTCGACTCCAAGATTGCATAAATTTCAACGGAGGACATTTGGCGGATGTCATATTCAAAAAATGATTATTTTTCTTATTGCAAAACAAATGGCTACTCTTTTACTTTCCATTACCACCTTACAAGTTAGTAGAAAAATTATTGTTTGACAATAAAAATATTTACGCAATCTTCCTGTTTCCCTAGTGGACCTTGTACTCAGTCCACCTCGCCGGAATCTTATTTTTATTTTATGTGTCTCTTATTAATTTATTGAAAATTTTATTACTTTAACAGTCTATTTACATAATAATAATTACTTTACCTTAATTATAATTTTGTTTTGCTGTTTACTTTAATTTCAATGTATCTCTTGTTGTCTGTGAGCAACTATTGCTCTTGCGTAATACATCGGTAAATTTTTTTTATGTAATTAAATTTGTATAATATTAATATTAATAATAATAATAATCCGTTTCATGGCCAAGTGGTAAGCCTGTGCGAATGTGGAATTTCGCCATTACAATTTATTTGTTATTATTAAACTAAAAAGTGTAACCTCTTGACCTCTTCAACTTTATTTTGTTGAAGTGTAAATCAACCAAACACTCGCTTTAGTTAACATTAAATTATCTCACCCACCCTTACAATAAAGGATAAAACAATATTTGTAACACGGCCCTGCTAGCGAAACCCAATCCCGCTTACTCACGGGCTGTTATCGATCGATTCAACATTACGTAAGAAAGTATCAGCCTTAATCCTTCTCTCTCATTAGCTGCAGTCGACTTCAAGCAATAACATCACAATGCTCGACCCAGTCTACCTACTCACCATTATCACGCCATTCGTACTGTATTATCTATACATGCGCTGGACGTACAAGGGACCCCCTCACGTGACTGGGCTACCTCTCGTCGGGTACGCACCTTTCCTGGGAACAGAACCTTACCGCAAGTTACATGAACTCGTTGACCAACACGGACCCATTTTCAGGTAAGCATTTCATTGGGAGTGAATCTTTCTATATATATAAAGAAGGATGTTTGTTTGTGGGTTTGTTTGTGGGTTTGTGTGTGTGTTTGTTTGTTTTTTTTTATACAAATCTACAGTTTTATTTCGATCTTGATAAAATTTCGCATACATGACCTTCAAAGCATGAGAAAGGTCATTGTCTACCTCAGATTTCGAAAAAATAATAATTATTGATAACAAAAATCGATATTCATGGTTATGGCAGGGCATATTAATGAGAAACATCTCATGACCAACAATGCAAGACAAAGTTTGTGCAATATAGAATTCAATGCATAGAATTCCTGTTATTCAGGCTTTTCTTACAAAAGAGAATTCTTAGTACTTAACAATTTCTTGAAAATCTTTAAAAATGATGAGTAACTGGAGATAATGCGTTAGCAGACTATTGAGAAAGAGTGAAAGACGATAGAGGAAGCACTCCTTTAGCTCCGTGCTGTATTGAGCAAATGGTAAGCAAGTAAATAGAAGAATCGGCGACCGCTAGACTACACAAAGTGATGAATGGCCAATCGAAAGAAGAAAGGAAATTGCAGCAACATCAAGTGTACATCTAAAGTAAGATTACGCGAGTAAAAAATTATTTAGACTAGAAAGCATCCTTGGAGAGGTCCATCCATTGTGAGCCTTTAAAAAAATTTTTCGGTAAATCATCAAGTCCCGGTATATCACCTAGAATGGATTTTTTCAGTGAAGAGGTAAATTCCTGTCTTTCGGATTTTACTTTGAATGGATAGTCCCTTCGCTCTATATTGTAGTGATTGAGTTATTATTTAACCAATTTGGAGGTTTAATTTAGCTTTTTGAGCTTGTTCTGTTTACCTACAAGCGTAATTATCCCGGACAACGCCGGGTCTTCTGCTAGTGCGAAATATGTAGAAAGAGAATTTTCAATTTCTGCCAACAGAGGCCGACTCTATACATTCGAGTAATAATCGAAACCAAAATCTAAATAAATCGAAACCTATTGCAAAATGCTGCAGAATTTAGTGCAAAACATGTGCTGCAAAGTGAGCTATTGCAGGCTTCCAGTTCTTTTTCAAATACATACAAGTGAAAGACTGGCAGCTGCTTATTTAAAATGGAATCTAATCCAGTACTGTACTGTAAAAGACATTTAGCTCAACAGTCTGCCTAAAAGTACACCTCCAGCCAAAGTGTGCCAGGTAATACGCATACTAGTACGGCCAATGAAATGCAATGTTCGCCGTACACGGCACCCATACGGCGACTAATTTCGTGTTGGGAAACGCCTTCAGCTGTCAAAAACCTGAGCACACCACGCTGTTCATCGTTTGTTCATCGCTGTCCATTATATCACGCTATCGTGTTCAACCCAGTGTATGAGAGCATTAAATAAATTTCATCCTCACACTTGCGTGTCACTTTCGTAAACGAGAGATGTCTGTGTGCTATGCATATGCGTCGCAGATAATGGACCGAACCATTTTTACGCGGGATGAGTTGGCTCACTTTCATCTGACTCGCCTCGTAGTTATTCCACAATCATATTGGCCTGCAAGAGGCGTGGATTTTCTGTGTCAAAGACGGGGATATGCAAGGTACTAAAGGATTAGCTACAAGTGGAGACATTCCAGCGGGGAAAAACAGCTCAATCCCCGATCCTCTACTAGTCGTACACTAGAAGTAGTCCGTAAAGTCCGAGCTCTCGTCACCGGACCTAATCCTAAACCTAGAAGACCATTGCAAACAAGGTGGGAACATCTGTTTACACTATAAACACTATTATCAACCGGTACCTACACCTGCAAAAGCGTAAGAAGAGCCGCATTCAGAAACTTACCACGCCATATCAGTGAACGGCGCACCAACTACCAGAAGCTCTACGAGCGCCATCTAGCTGGAGAAAAATGGGTATTGGACGAAGCATTCATTTATCTCAGTGACTGCAACAAATCCTGAGCAATATTTTACCATCCACGAGGCTCTAAGGACTTCGAAAAATGGCACACGGAATGTAAAGAAACTTTTCCACGGGGCTTCATGATTGTTACCAGTTCTGGGTATAACGGTAAACTGACACTGCACAAGGTAGATAGAAAGACCAAGATTAAATCGGCCTACTACCAGGCTAACGTTCTAGCACCTATTTTCACCCGGGATATCCCAGCTCTGTACAGGCCATACATCAGCGTCAACACGGCAACTTCTTCAACGCATGGAGCGAGAAACGGGAACCCATTCCATAACCTTTCAGGAGATACCAGTTAAGTCCCTAGACGCCTCACCTATGGACTTTTGCGCATTTGGGTTATTGATAAGAGCCATGGGAAACCGACGTCCGCGTACATTAGACGGACTTTGGAAAAGTTGAAGATTGATATGGGTGTACTATGTTCAAGCCTTCTTCAATGGAAACTCTGCAGGGCTATCAGATTGAGCATAGTCGCTGGTGGTGGAAAGGATTCTCAGCTGGTCACGGACGTGTTTAGTTCGTTTTCATGGATACCTAACGACAATGCGTGTGTTGGCTAAAGACTGTGGCTTCAAGCACATGACCACAAACTATACCGCTCACCCACGTTTCTACTTCATTATCCAGTAAAGAGACGACATTAGTATCTAGCGCTGTTAGGCCCATTCATGCAAAACCTAATTGTTGTTAAGCCTCTTTTCTTCATTTGCTAATTGCAGTCCTAATTGTTTTTAGGTTTGTTGCTGTAAAATCGTACGGCCTACTGCTGTTAGGCCTGTTTTTTTCAAATAGGTGAATGTTGTCAGTAGCTAAGTTTTGTTAGTCCTATTGCTGAAGTAGGTATTTCGTATCAGTAACTTATAGAGCGAATATAGCAGCTTCTGCACCACTCGTACTGTTTACATTGCTGAATCATGGCAGCATTGCTACTAAAATGCATAAGTTTACAAAGACAAGTATACATTTATTCACTTAATACTGGAACCTTCCATGACGGTAACAACGCTTCATCCAGTCTTCGTTCAAGCCGAATCTGTCAAATGACATTTTTCCACCCATTCCCCCCAAGCCTCCAGTAATCTCTTCTTATAACAGAGTCGTCCTCTAGAAGCAACAGCGCAATGTCCTGGCTATTCCAACATAAAATGCTCAGATGGTCATAAAATGACCACTAAATGCATGTACAGTAAAAAAATATGGGTCACGCGCGCATAAATATACTATTTGTACTTACCCCCACGTGATCGTACTTACCCTAACCTAAGTTAACCTAACTTACCCCCACCCTAGTACTTGCTTGTTGATTTCTTGATTCCAGCTTCTACATGGGCGCTCTTTACACTGTGGTCCTAGGCAACTACGAGCTCGTCTACGAGGCCTTTGTGGAGAAAGGGCACGTATTCAATTCCAGGCCACCATACCTCCTCATCAAGGTATACGACAATGAAACAGGTTGGTATATTCTCAGTGAGTTGACATTTCGAAATAATAATAATAACAAAGCTGGAGTACATGTGCTGCTTTCTCAAGGTTTTGCTCTCACGGACGGCGAAGACTGGAAAGTGACCAGAAATTTCACCATGAATACCTTAAAGACCCTAGGCTTCGGCAAGAACTTCACTAAAGACTTTGTCCAGGTAACGCCCTGCTCTTTACTCTCAATCTTAAGGACAGACACACCTGTATAAGTTTCTTACCTTTGCAGATGGAGATTCAAGATTTAATTAGTGAATTGAAAAGCCATAATGGAAAGCCAGTGGAGGTGGGAAAGCCACTGTCCAAGAGTATGAGCACGCTCATAGCCGCTCTGTTTACTGGTAAGAGGTATCACCGTAATGACAACAACTCATGGATGGTCCAGGTGACTACGACAGCGGCTGCTCTCGTCCTGTCTTACGCGTATGACTACACCGCAACGTTCCCGTGGTTACGCAACGCCTCATTCGTCAACCAATTGGACTTTAGGAAAACTACCAGGTAAGTCCTTCCAAAAGATACCTAGGAGTACATTGAATTCAACAATAATCATACAGTCCGAGTAAATTCTGAATCATTTCAATAGGACACTGAAAGACAAGCTATGGTCGCTAATAGAAGAAGAGATGGGATCGCTCAGGGCGACATACTCAGGCGCATCAGAGCCAGAAAACTTCATACACTCCTGGTATTCGGAGCAAGAGAAACGAAGCAAGAATGCAGACCATCAAAAAAACCTTTTTTCAGGTAATTGCATACTAATCATAAAAATTAAAACCATACTTTGAGTGTCCTGGAGATACAGCATGTGCTAACTTTATCCTAAAGTAAAAGGACCTGATGTTTCGCAAGGACCTTTCCAAAAACTGATCTCATGTTGACAGAGGATAAAGACATTTTGATATTAATTAACAGGACACTGGTGGAAAGTTTCAGTTATCAAAACGCTTAGTCTCTAAGAACACTTCTCTATGGATATACCTTTCTTAATCCTCTTTTCAGACTTCAGCCTGAAAAACAACCTGGACCTCCTGATACAAGCCTCAACCGATACGACATCAGTGACTCTGCACTGGGCCTTCCTCTACCTCGTCCTCCATCAAGAGGTCCAGGAGAAGATCCACCAAGAAATCGACAAGTACATCGGCCATAGCAGGGAACCGATGCTCGAAGATGCCAAGGACATGCACTACATCAGGGCTTTTCTCATGGAAGTGCATAGGAGAGGAACGGTTGCACCTTGGGGAGTATTCCACAGGTAAAATACTTAATTATAAAATGGCTGAGCAAAACTCATGGGATAGCAGGTCGCTGATTCGCGATCGGACACCTCGTGTGTTCCACATCCCCTGGGAAGTTCGATTTTGGCGATCGTGTATGAGTTCATCTTCACACGTTCAACCATGTCTAGAGTGTACCAAGAATGGTTGGAGGAAGACGTAACAGTCTACAATAGACACCAAACCGGGCATCCGAATAGTCAACAGAGACAGGAGGGTTTGCTGACTAATTCAACTTCCGCGGAGCTAGAAACGTCTCACTGTGGGCAATTCGTAGAAACGTCTCACTATGGGAGCAGTCGCCCTACACGGGTACCACCCTGCGTCAGCATACACTCCGGCGTGCATTTGCCACCAATCACATCCGATGGATAGGGCATCAGTGGCGTAGCGTCATATGGTCCGAGGAGTCACGGTATCAACTATTCCATGCTGATAGAAGGCACCGTGTGTGGCGCAGAGCTCATGAGGCGATGGACTCAAGAGGGCGTGGGCCAGAGCGGTGAGTATCAGTCATGGTCTATGGCGCGTTTTTGGTATGGGATGGGCCTCCTTGTTCTTCTAAAAAACACGTTGAATGGCCTGCCGTATCGTTCAACTGCTCGGAGACCATCTCCACCCGTTTTTGGTCTTCCAACACCCGGCGACCTTGCCGTCTTTCAAGACGACAATGCGCCAATGTCGCTCGAGAATGGTTCGACGAGTATGCAGGGGAGTCTAACGACTGGACTGTCCACCCCTAAGCCCTGATATGAACCCTATCCAGCATATAGGGGATGTCGTTGAACTCGGTCTCCTTGCGCTAGATCCTCTACCCACGAACAGTGGATACCGAATGTGTACCAGGGACTTGCAGAGTCACTTCCACGCCGTATCGCTCCGCTCCACAGGGCCAGAGGGGGCCCAACCAGATATCAGGTGACTATCCCATAAGTTTTGCTTTGTTCATGCATACCATTTCAGTATCTAATCGCATTCATGATACCAGTATGCATTGCAGTAACAAGGTCAAAAGCTACATACGAGGTTTTGAAATTCCCAAAGACTCAGTCATCATCTGCAACTTCTGGAGCCTCCACCACGACCCAAAGTACTTCCCAGACCCCTACAGATTCGCCCCAGAGAGATTTTTAGACGAAAATGGGAAGTTCCAGCCTAAAGATTTCGTGAACCCCTTCTCGTTTGGTAAGTTCAGAATAGGTTATCACAAAACCCTGAAAAACGTTCTCAGTTCTTTCAGTTTCGGTTTGGTTTTCCCATAGGTCGGCGCCAGTGTCCTGGAAGGCAAGTAGCCGAGATGCAGCTTTTCCTTTACTTGGCGTCCATTCTGCAGGTGTTTGAGCTACGAGCTGCTCCAGATTCGAATCCTAGCGACCGAGAGAGTGTCTTCGGCCAGATTCGTCGACCTGTTTGGGACGCACTTGTCTTCACAGTTCGACACATACACTAGATGGTCTATTGTTGCACTGCTTATGTACCATGTTGGAAACACTATGGTAATTTGGGAACTCTATTGGTGAAAGGATTTATTTTTCTATCCTGATGAAGGTCTTAACCACCAGAATGGACTTTGAACCAAAGTACACATTTCCATTGATTACTGTCAACAACAAGTAACAATGAGTATGTCACTGTGGCACTCATAGCGTTAAACCAAAGAACTTATTCTTTTGATCATAACTTACGACGGTCATTTCATAAAAATGCACATAATTTTTTTGTCACTAACCTTTTAATTTTTAGCAATATCTTTTTACAATCCTTCAATATACTCTCCCTGCTTCTCAATGACTGCGTCCCAACGTCTCGGAAGCTTTACAATTCCGTCTAAGGCACAAGATCTATTCATGTGTCGAAGAGCTCGGGTAACGAAAAACGACGAGAATGGGAGCAGCTTTTCGGTTACATCCTTCCCGATGTGTGGGCGAGCGTTGTCACGGAGAATGAGTGGCCCAACCTCGAGCAACTGAGGTCGGATTTTGTGCATTTTTTGCGCATGTTTTGCAGCATGAACTCGCGGTAGTACACTGCTGTTACACTTGTTCCACATGTGACTCTATCTGCCACGATGAGCTTGGTGATCGTAAGGCACAAGCTTTACACTTCGTTCATCTGTTGAGGTTTTCGGCCTTCCTGGTCTTGGATCATCATTGTTTATGCTCCACGACCACGACAAATCGAGTAACCCAACGCGAAACTGTACTACGGTCCACTGTGAAGTCACCACAAACTTCACTTAAAGCACTATGGATTTCTGTGGGGCTTTTACTGCGTAACGTACGATCTTTGATCTTCAACTGTCACAATAGTACCGGAGGCACTTGCCTCGCCGTCTTTATGTCGTCAGAACAAAAGTTCGCTATGTATTCAACAAAACACATACATCATCTCCAAGTATTCAACAGCAACTGACGTAATTTTCGTGTTTATTGCATCATCCTATCCGCAGTGCTGCCATCTCGTGCATTATTTATGAAATGACCCCCGTATGCTGGTTTTCTTTAATTATTATTTCATATAAACACTTGTACAATTTCATTCCACTCTTATTGCACAGAAAACACCTCCTCTAGTTCATTCGACCTTACTTTGCGCAGGCCCAGATATTATTATTTATTAAATTACATCCAAGGTTGGACACCATTAACAACATCTACTAAAGGCGTGTTTCAAAACTCGAGCTATCTCGTCTAGATATCGCGTCCGTGACGCGAATTTGACGTCACATACCGTTCTGAAAATCGTCTCACTAATCTCGAAAGTCTCATTACACGTCATAACACGTCATTATTCTCACCTTCCGCGCAGATCTTACCTTCCTCTAGTTTTTAAATATCTTCGATCATCAAGATGGCTTCCACCAGATCAAAAATCACGTTAACTGACGAAAACTGAAATTTCTAAAATATTTAAAATTGGGAATCAATCAAGGCCGTTCCCAGGGGAGGGCTACAGCACCAAAAAAAAACTTTGTCAACTATAATTCTGCTAGAAGAATAGGGCCAGCCCCCTCTCCTCCTCCTCCCCGAAATATATTTCAGGATATGGCCATAGCCTAATAATAAAATTCAGGGTTATTATTAGGCTATGGTACGGCCCTTGGGATCAGTGCACTGTATGTTTTAGTCTTTGATAATTACAGTCCACACTTTTTATTGTACTTAATTAGCTTACATTTGTTTTTTTTTATTAAAAGTCCGCTTTTGTAACTTGATTGAGTCTATATTATTGAACTAATAATTCATTGTTATAAGATAATTGAACCAGTGAATGGCCATTTAAGCAAATTTCAACTTGGACAATTTTTTAAAATGATTATCTTTTTTTTTCCATGTTCATTTGCTTATTGGTAAACCTTGCAATATTTTTCAAAGTTATACGTATGCAGTGTCCTCGCAGTCACTTCGCCAAATCGCCAGTTCAGTTAATTTGATGAATAAACTATCACATTTGGTTAAATTATTTAGACAATTTTTATATATAAAATAGTCCAACCAAATGCATTGGATAAAGAGGCAAACCTAGTTAGAGCAAACAAAATAGAGCTTGCATTTCAACTAACCAAACACAGCTACAACAACAAATCTATCTCAATTAACGCTAAGCTGAGACACTACAATACTGTCATCAGACCAGAAAGCTTATATGCATCAGAGACATTTGCACTGAATACAGCTAAACAATTAGACGAAATAGAAAAGAAGGAAAGGAAAATTCTTAGGAAGATTATGGGGCCAAAATATGAGAATGGGATATGGAAACTAAGAAGTAATACAGAAATCTATGCTAAAACCGAGAGAATTGTGTCCATCATGAAAAAAACGAGGTTGTCATTTTACGGCCATCTAAAGAGGATGAACGAGAGGAGACTAACGAAACGTATATTCAGCTTCTTCGACGAAAACAGTAATATAGAGATAAACTGGTTTAGGGAAGTCAAAAGTGACATCAGAGAAATAGGAATAGCGGGAGAGGAGTTTAACAACAGGAAATACTTTAGAGAGCGAGTCAAAAGGTAAAGAAAAAGACCGGGGCGAGGTGGACAGAGGAGAGAAGAGAACAACACCGTGAGAAGGTGAGACGCTATTGGAAAGAACGAAGGGAGAAAGGGAGAGGGGGAAGAAGGCATAGTGTTAGTTCACGTGGTCCTTAGCTGGTCAAAATCGACAAGAAGAAGAAGAAGAAATAAAAAAATCATTATTATTTATTTTTTTATTAAAATCTTTGGAGAGATGTAAGAAATTATTCTAAAACAAATAAGAGAATACAATTTGTTGGCGTGCAGCTGCTCAAGCTTTTGCTGAAAAGGTGTCGGTACTTTTCCTCATGAGCAAATAACTGGAGAATATTTAGTTAATTCCTTTAGAGAAGTTATACATGTATTAACTTTCTTTGGAGTAGTTATAGATAATGTTTATCTAAATATATTAGAAAATTCTAAAGATCTAAACTGATTGTGTGAGACGCCAATCCTTGCTGCTAAAACTGATACTATAATCAATATAAACAACCGCATTCAAGACATGATTCCACGCTCTATGACTGAATACCACTCTATTGAAACAGTTAAATGTTGAGGGTAGATGCTGATGAAGCTGTAAACAGAGTTCCTTAACTCTCTCAATCCATCTATGAAGTATTTTTTATACATGTATAGATAGAAATAAATCAATACTCATAGGAGTCTTTCTTTGATATTTTAAAAAGTTAAGGATTCGACATCGAATTTTTCTGGGAGAACCCAATCGGAAAAAAAAATTCCAGTGCGAGCATTTAAAAGAATCCTTTCGTTTTTCCAAAGTGAATATAAACTTTATTAAGGCTTTTTCGTTTACATTGAAATTCAGATATTGCAAAATTTCATCAAACAAACAGCCCGAGTAACGCCGGGCAAATCAGCTTGTGTATTGTAAAGCTTTCCCGAGATCAGACTGGGCAGATTTCCAAGGTTTTTCTGCTTATTTTTAAATAAAGACTAAAAAGAATAAAATAAAATATATAAAATAAAAATTTTATTACTATTCTCCTCTATTGAGTTTTTGGTTTGTTTGTTGGTCCCCTCTACAGAGGGTTACCCCAGTCAAGCTTGGTCGACTTTGGAGTCATTTTTAAAGATGTAAATCCCTTCCTCCTCCCGGTTATAGACTATTTCCCTGCATCGCAGTTTCCATTGCAAAAGACTACGGCGCAGCACCAGACTTTAGAATGTTAGCCCACACCTCCTGAAACACTTTCCAAAGGCATTCAACAGTGGCGGGGCGCCTGGAAGCAAGACCTATTTTTAGAGACCAAAGCCGCAGAAATCCTTTAGTGAGTCATCCAGGTGTATCCAAGCTTCCTCTAAAGTAACCACCCACTGCCATTTATCTCCCGCCAATTAGCGCTCGTATAGTTTTCTGGCGTTGGTGAACCTCTCCCTGACGTGCCCTTCTTTCAATGTGTGTCCTCTTGCTTTATGACGACGTTCTAATGCTAGGTTGTTGTGGATGATGCGCTAGACGGTGCCTTTGGAAGTCCTTTCGTGGTTGGCGATGCTCCTTTGGGGTTGCGGGTTTTCTTTGGTGACAGCTGCCTTGACACGTTTTATGCTAGCTGTGGCGCGACTGGGCTGCGCTCGCTTCCGGGTCAGTTTTTTAGAAGCTTGGGCTTGAAGTAGGAATCCATTTTTGTGTAGTTGGATAATACGACCCACACACGACTTGCTGATGGACAGACCCCTTTTATTTACATGCTTCCACTATCATTGAGTGACTATACTTGGCATCGGAAAGTCCAATGATGTTCCTTTGCCATAAATCCGCAATTTTAGAAGCCATTATTGAATATATAGAAATTTTGATTATGTATTCATAGACTCAAACTGCAAACGTACACGGAACACGCAGGTGAATTTAACTGCCGCCTCACCCACAGAAATGGGAATGGCCCAAAGTCGACCGAGCTTTACTAGGGCAACCCTCTGTAGCTGGGGAGGACATCTTAAGTGTGTTTACTTCTTGCGTACCCCTCCTTGGCTAAATTGGTCATGGCCTTTGCCAAACAAACAAATTTAACAAAAAAAAATACCCATTAATTATTTGATGTCGAGCCGACCCCTGCATCCGTTATACAGCCACGTGTAGTCATCTGCAAGACCCTGTACATTGGCAAGTTATCCTGTCACCAAGACCCCGTACATTGGCAAGCTATCCTGTCATTTCGAGTTGACCAAATTTGAACTCGCGCAATAAAGTAACGCGCATCTCTTGTTTGGACACAGTATTAGCAAAACTGATGTAATCTTTCCCAACGTAACGCATTTGAACGAATTTTTAGCATCAACTTACAGAGAAGAGCTCACAGCTCTACAATATATGGCACATGGCTGTGTTAATAATTAGCACACAGACTCGCCTATATCTGCAAAAGAGTGCAATAGCCCATTAATTTGCGCCATTATTAGAGCGAAGCTCTGTTATCAGGCGAAAATCAAAATTCTTTGTGCGCATAAAACTTTTGAACCAGAGAACATAGACAAATGAAATTTTGCACACAGGTGGACACGACCATCCTAATGGTCACTAAATCGGTTCAGCCATCGAGGAATAATCACCATTTTGCTGTTCCCATTGAAATGCATTGAAGAAAATGTAAACAAACAATTGCACGCGCTAATAGATTTTTCAACATAGAAAATATGGCGAAGCCCTTCGCAAATTTTTTTCTGCACCATCGATTTTTGAGACCATTTTATCGAGTTCTTAGAACTTTTATCATCTGTTTTTTTTCATTCATCGCTTCTTGAACCTATATTCTTCGATTTGAGTTGTAAATTGCTTAACAAATGCATAAGAATAACTCAGTAACCTTGATTCTTTTTTACGTAGACTTGCATAGTAAATTTTTTGAAAGAGATTGTCATTTTTTCGTGTAACAAGGATTAGAGTCTAGAAACCATCTTACGGCCGGTTGCAACAAGGTCAGTTAAAACGACCCTAACTTTCGGTTAGTTAACGATCGGTTAAGTCCTTTAACCGGGAAATGTTGCACCAAGCCTAGTTAAGTCTCAGTTAGCTAACTGGATGGAATACGAGTAACGAGGACTGTGATTGGTTCGTTTTGCTCCAATTAATCTTCCGGTCAACATGGCTGATTGTTGTCAATGAGCTGTTTGATAACTAGATTATCCAAATAGCGTATCAATTTAGCTGTTTGATAATTAGCTTATCCATCGAGTTATCCAATTAACATATCCATTTAACTTTTCCAATTAGCTGTTTGATAATATTAACTTATCCGTTTAGCTGTTCGATAATTAGCATATTCTGATTGCTGTTTGAAAACTAGCTTATCCATCTAGCTTACCCATTTAGCTTATCAAACTAGCTTATCCAAACAGCTTATCCAAATAGAGCTGTTTAATAATTAGCTTATCCCATTAGCCATCCAAACAGCTTATCCAAAGAGCTTATCCAAATAGCTATTTGATAATTAGTTTATCCAAACAGCTTATCCAAATTGCTATTCAAATCGCTTATCCATTTGGTTTATCCAATTAGCTTATCCAAATAGCTAATTCAAATTGCTATTCAAATCGCTTATCCATTTAGCTTATCCAATTAGCTTATCCAAATAGTTGTTTGATAATTAGCTTATCCAAATAGCTTATACAGTTAGCTTTCCAATTAGCATATCCAATTAGCTTATCCAAATAGTTTATCCATTTAGCTTATGCAATTAGCTTATCCAAATAGCTTATCCAATTAGCTTATCCATTTAGCATATCCACTTTGCTTATCCAAATCATTTATACAATTATCTTATCCAAATAGCTTATCCAAACAGCTGCTTGATAATTAATTTTCCAAACGGCATATCTAAACAGCTTATCCAATTATCTTATCCTTTTAGCTTATCCAAACAACTGCTTGATAATTAGTTATCCAAATGGCCTATTCAAAAAGTTTATCCAAATTTATTTGCTATTAAATATTTCAAGTACATTAACTTATCCAAATGACTTATCCAAATAGTTTATCCATTTAGTTTATCCAAATAATTTGCATAATTAGCTTATCCATTTATCTGTTTGATAATTAGTTTATCCAATTAGTTTAAAATATATTTCTGTTTCGGAATGCCATTTTGCTTCACTAACCATGGACTTAAACCTTGGTCATCGAGCGTTTAAGTTAACGTCTGGTTAAGCCCTAATTTCTCTTGATGCAACGCAAAAAATTTTAAACGGGACTTTAACGAAGAGTTAGTTTTAACTCACCTTGTTGCAACCGGCCGTTAGTGAGTTACCATTATGTATACTGGTTGAGTTTGACAACTCCACAGGTCCGTGTCTGTATGACAGTGTCGTTCCGATTCCACCTGTCTCTGTTGGATTCAAGAAAAATGGCGTGAGTTGTTCACGTAAACAGTTTCCGTTGAAAGTGGCGTACGCAATTACTGTGCATAAAGCTCAGGGAATCACTGTCGACAAAGCCGTGATTGATATTGGTGGCACTGAATTTGGGCTTGGTTTAACTTATGTTGCGCTTTCAAGAATGAAAACCATTGATGGTCTTCTAATTGACCCAGCTTTTCCAATTTCGCGACTGTTGGCAATCAATAAGCATTCTTCGTGGATCGTTCGGCGCGATGAAATTCAAAAACTAAACTCATTACTCTGATCAAACTATAAATAAACGTTGAAATTTGACAATAAAAGCTTCGCTCTTTTATTAGATAAGATTATCGCGCTCCGCGAATCGCAGTCCGCCCTAGTAATACTGTAAAATGGAAGAACCAAACATGGAAGGGGAACCTAATAGAATAAAAGAAAATGATGGAAGGAAAATAAAATAAATTCAAGATCTTCATGTCTTCTAATAACTTGACAGCATCTCATGCATCAACGATTAAATGAATGAAGACAATTGAATTTCTAATTCCCACAACAATATTTATTTTCAAACGATATACATTTTGGCTGCCAAGCAGTAATTCAGATAAATGTCACATGTTAAGCAGAAACTAGGAATTATATACAGAAAGGAAACCGACAGCAGCCCAGGCCAACAATCTGATTTGCTCTTGGGTACCTTACGAAAAGTAAACAGCTAAACAAGGATAAAATTACAGAACAATTAATATAAATTACATAATATAAAATGGGAGCCAATTGGTTACTGGGCGCTATAAGCAGATAATGGACAGCAAACAAAAAAATTTCCTTGTGTTTTACAGATTATTCATAGGCGGGGTTTTCACATCCTTGCAAAGGAATGCCTTCGTCCTGGACCCCGCTTCGTCCTCGTGGAAGCGCGTCATACAGTTTACTCCAAAAGCGGCGATCGCCCCATCGCAGGTAATTCTTATTTCTCAGATAAACAGCGATTTCATTATTTAAGTTCATCATATCCAGATCCTCGATAACGATGGCCAGGAGTCGGTGGCACTTGTCTTCCATGGCTTTCATGTGCGCCATCTTAAATTCACACTGGCACCTCGGGCTCTGGAGGAAAGCATTCGAGAGCACCGCAAGTGTGCAATAACTGTCGTTGATGGCTTCAATAACGTTGTCGATGATAACATCTTGGTCGCGCATGCACGTCGTATAATGACCTAGATGTGGGTGCAATTTTTGGGTAACGAAATCCTGATCGGTGTCACTGTAGGTCACGAAAATATCCCAGCGTTTACTCTCGTCTACTGTCGAGTTCTTTAGGAAACGCTTTCGAACCTCGAAACGGTACCTGCAAAACAAACAGGCCGTGAGGACTATGAACAGAACGGCGCCCGAAGAAATTCCAACTGTCATGATCAATGAATTGAATTGGCAGACATTCTCCAAGGACTTGGGGGATTCGCACACATCCATCAAATAGTCAGCGATTCCATACTGTTCGTTAGTCATGTTCGTGGTGCAGTTGAGTCTTATTACATCCAGAGGGATGATTGCTTTTCCCTTGACAATGAGATTTTCAATATACTCACAGTCACAAACAAAACTGGTCTTGTCGAGCGCAAGTTCTTTGAGATTTCTTG
Organism: Rhysida immarginata; assembly: GCA_023313115.1. Lineage (NCBI taxonomy): Eukaryota > Metazoa > Arthropoda > Chilopoda > Scolopendromorpha > Scolopendridae > Rhysida > Rhysida immarginata. The sequence continues at coordinate 240,943 of JAHWFO010012686.1, forward strand.
TTAAACCGTATTCCCACACTCGTGGGTTCACCAAACGATTGCGTTCAAGATACAAGTGCTCAAGGTGAATAAGCGGCTCGAATGCGTCTCTGCCAATGAACTGGAGTTCGTTGTCATTCAGAAATAGTTCTGTCACGTGGCTCAAATTGGATAGACTTTGTTTACCTAACAGTTCAATTTGATTGGCTTCCAGATGCAGTTCTCTAGACATAATGACATTTCGGGTTTGATTGTTGTTGAAGAATTGACTATCTGTACTCATTGTCACCGAACTTGTTAAATTCTTGGAACCCATGAGAATTCTAGGGAATGTTCGAAAGTTATTGTTACTCAGGTCCAGAGTTCTCAATTGGAACTGGTTACTCAGATCCAACGTGTCTCCAAAGGAATTCTCATGGAGAGAGTTGTTTTCCATATGGATCACCTGGAGTTCTTTTAGATTTGCAAACGTGGAATTTTCCACGTACTCTAAATAGTTCTTCTGCAAAAAAACTTCTTTTAAACGTGCCAGGTGTTTGAAAAGGTTACTCGTGATGGAAGCAATTCTGTTATTTTCGAGATTCAAGATCTTTAGTTCAGTCAAGCAATGGAATTGTTTTGGTTGAACATGGCTTATGTAATTCTCCTGTAAGTAAAGCTCGTTTAATTCGTTGCTGTAACATTCCGAGTCTTCCTTGTAACGGGCCTGCGTTTCAATCCTGTAAATGCTGCTTCCATTGAGAAAGAGTACTTTGATCTGAGAACCAAGAAGAATTCGGTTCAGGTCAACTCTCGCGAAATTGTTGCCGTCCAGGTAGAAGTGAGTCATCCTGGTGGAAAGAATATTCGATGGCAGTTCCTTCAACTGGAGCCCTCCACAGTCGACAGTCGTCATCATTTGGTAATTTGTAGGTTCACAGTCATATCTTATCTCAGAATATATATTCCTTCGACCACACACGTCGCTAGGACAGCGAGTAACGTACTGACAAAACGAAGTGGACTGCCGTTCAACATTAATCATGCTGATATTATGGATGGCAGTGCCGTAGCTCTTACAATCCCAATGATCAAGTGTTCGGTCGCAATGACAGTACAGATCATGGAACAGATCATTGTCATCAAGCTTGATTAAGATGGGCGATGATAACCTGTTATCGAAGGAAGACAGTGAAAATCGTTCGACGCATTGCAGAATTCGCTTATTCAAGAAAAGACGAGTCATGTTCGGTGTCCTGGAGAAGACGTGCTGATCGAGGGTGAGTAAGTCGGCGTATAATGCTTCAAGAGATGGAAACAAAGCAATGGCCTCTTTGTAGTCAATGTTTGTCCCTCTTATATCCAGATATTCCAATTTGAAAAAAGGCGAACGGTTTTGCGTATCTGTGATTGTTCTCAAGGGGTTATCCGTTATGTCCAATTCTTCTAATGAAACTGGAAGCCAGGATAAATCAAGAGAATCTAATCCAATGGAAGGCAACCTTAATCTTTCTATATTATTTAAATGACTTAGATCCAGAACTTTAACCAGCAGAACACATCTTTTGATATCCAGTGTTTTTAAGAAACCAATACCCTGAAACAAAAGTTCAGGCTGAAAATCGAGATTAAAATGTTCAAACGATATGTCTTTCAAACTGTGACAACATGTGTTGTTTAGACCACATTCGTTAATTTTTTCTAAAGTGACATTCTCTCCAGAAACCCAGAGATGCAGCAATGTTTCCTGTGGCAACAAGCACATCAGAGGTGTATGATAAACACTGCTCAACGAGTTGTTAGTAAAGACCAGGCTGTAGTAGGATGCGTTCTTCTCTGCACTGTTTTGTGCTCTGTAAAGGCTTTCCAGTCGACTGTAGTTGAGTTTATTGTAGCGGACAAAACCGTTGTCCTCCAGTAATGAAGACAAGTAGCATAACGATATATGGGGCTCTGGTCCTGTTCTTTGAACGAATATGTAAAGATTTTCGAGATTATTGAAACTGATGCAAAAATTCAGATAGAATCCTGACCACCGTGTATCATGGCAATGCCTGGTATATACATTCCCAGAGTGAATTCGACAGAGGAGTGCAGACACTTCGAATTTATTTATAATTATAATGACCAAAGGAAGACCGATTCCAAATAATAGCTTCATTCTTGCTCCGTCAGTTTGTAATCCTGCAAAATTTGAATAAAATGGAAACATCATAACATTAATAGCATTCAATGAGATTCCAAATACACTGCTCTGCCAAAAATATCCGAACATACCTTTTCACATACTCTACAGGAAATGATAAACTTAAAATCATATTAGGAACACCTTTTGCTGCAATATGACGAGGAAGGCCATCATATGACTGGTGGCACGTTTTGTCACTGGCCAATATATGAGCCTGTTAAAGCCAAAGTGGTGTAAGTCCATTAACAACAGTTTTGAGACAAAAAGAATTTTAGTAGAATAGTACTTGAAAATTTAATGTACTGCATAAACTTGCACTACCATCTGTGAAGGTGTTTGGGAAAATAGGAGTTACACCACTACTCCTATAGGTAGTTTGACATATTCGGATTTCATTTCTAGCATCAACTCAGATTTTTTTAAAAAAAGGAGTTAAACCACTTTGGCTTTAACAGGCTCATGCGATGATGAAAAATTTATAGCACATCTCATGTCAAATCAATCCGATGTAAATACGGTTATTGAACTGGGAGAAGTTTGAAGTGAGCATGAGAGAACGACACCTTTCATGAGCAATAATGCATTTTGCACTGTTTTTTCCTCTTGTCGGAAGAGGCAGTCTGGTGCATAGGTAAAAACGTATAAAAAAGCTAATTATATACATCTCTTGGTACCTTTGCGCATTAAATCGCTTATCAACACTGGTGGTTATGATGACTTCAAACTCCATTGGCTGTGGGCACTTCAAACTCCATTCCTGACCTACACACAACCTCCATATAATGTTTTCTCGGCCTTGAAATTAAAGACTTCTTCTTCCCTTCCTCCTTAGGAAGGCCACGTTGTTCTGTGTAAACAGATAGGCCATGGTAAGTGAGCATGCTCAGTGGATCGAGTGCAAGACACAACCTATTATGCACTCCTAACTCAAAGTTTAGTGCCTATGAGTTGTTCTTGTATTTCTTCCACATCAAAAGTGAAAGTGTGAATCATCAGAGTTGAAAGCACAATAAAACAGTATGGGTGTCAGGATACTTTTGGCAGAGCGATGTGGATAAAAACACCATCACCATAAGCTTTGAGCTACAAAAATGGGGACACAGCGACATTGTTTATAGTACGAGGGTAAATCAATAAGTGACACGGCAACTTATTTCATTTTTGAACGAATTTAGACTGCGCATTCAAACAAAAGCAATTACGTGACCTCCTGGGCTGCGGCTTTCTCATCATTTCTTTCCAGGAGTTGAATGGAAGCTGTAAGAGAAGGTGCAAGGTGTGTAATTAGGTAACTGGTGCGGTACTACTGATACTCAGGACAAATGGTTGATGGTCACTCAGCTGGTGCTTCTTTGACTCAAGCAGATAAATTTATTTGCGGTGTTGCAAATGCAAAAATTTACAAAGTGAACCAAAAGTCTGTACTCTCCCTTCTATTAGGTAACCACAAAAGATCTTGCCCTTTTTATGTTGCCATAAAAGGAAATGATAGAAGATATGCAAATGAGTGTACAGTGTAATCCAAAATCTATCAGAGGGAGCTGGAAGGTTAACCTGTATAAATACAGGGCTGTTGGGTATTCACGTCAAACACATCTTGGGCAGCAATGAGGACAAATGGAGGTATCAAAGGAGATGGTTAGGTGTTGTTTGCTTTATGACTTCAAGGTGCGCTTTTCAGCAGCAGCATCAAGTCGCCGAATATGTCCTGCGTTTGGGGATGATGCCGTGAATAAACGCACCTGAAGGCATTGGTTCCAGAAATTCAGGTCGGGAGAATTTGCCATAATCTGATGAATCCCGTAGTTTTGTGTGTCTGGTGGATTACACGCCAAATGGTTCACTACGAGATGCTATCAATTGGCCAAACCATCACTGGGGACATGTACTCCCAGCAGTAAGAACGTGTGCAACAGGCATTGCAGCAGAAGGACCCAGCTTTAGTCAATCCCAAAGGGGTGCTCTTCCTTCATGACAATGCCTGGCGACATGTGGCGCGGGTTGCCAGGAAAACCATGGAGCGGCTTGGGTGGGAAACTTGGTGTCATCCACCTTAATCACCAGAATTTGCTCCAACGGAATATCACCTTTTCCATTCTCTGGACAACCATCTTCGTGGAAAATCCTACACCTGCGAAAGGCACTCACGGACTTCTTTGAGTCCAAGACCGGCAAATTTTAGAGGCAGGGGATTGATCAACTGGAGACACATTGGCAGAAGTGCTAGATGCCCATGGGGATTACTTTGGCGACTAGCGATACGCTACTTTTGTATACAGCATTTTCTTTTCCGGAATTAAAAACGGCAAGAACTTTTGTGGTTACCTAGTATCTTGAATAGAAATGTAGTTATGCAAATTCCAATAAAGAGTGAATAGGAAGTTAAAGGTGCTCTTTCTCATAGTGGGACTTACAATGTTGTCAACATGCAAATTAGGATATATGCAAATCGCATCTACTAAACCGTAAGAGATAAAAGAACAAGCGATTACAAAGCTGTTCAGAATCAAATAAGCAACAAAAAAATTAGAAAATCCGACGAGCGCATCAGCCAAAAACCTCATTTTGTGTATTTGGTGCCACGATGAGAATGAGCACCCTCAAATTCCTATTCACTCTCTTTATTTGAATTTGCATACTACATTTGTACAGACTTTTCATTCCTCTTGTATATTGTTCCTGGGAAAAAAATTGCATGATAAGCTTAAGCTTAAACGACACTGTTAGGTGACTGAAAGAAACCAAAGGACGTTAAGAAATACTGTGACCATCTAAAATAAGTAAACAACTAAGCTAACCTAACCAAAGTTCCGAGTGCATAAAGACTGAACAAGCAAAATACTCACGGACAACACTAAAAAATCGTGGTCTAATATTGTGCGATGAGTCTACAAGGAAATGTGTTGACACTTATTTTTTCACGTGTTATTAGCAAAATTGAAAATATTAGTACAGAAACTACCCAGCAAGCAAAAACTATATAAGGGTGAGTTCTAAGTGTTGGACGGTGTTAATAAAACTTGTGTCATCAGAAATTTCTATTCAAATCCAGTACGTATCAAAAGTATACAAACGCCTAGTATTTTCTCATAATAACATTTAACTTTATTGCTACAAATTAAACTACAGGGTAGGCCAAAAGTATAAACCCACCTAAATAAAACTTACGCTATCTCAATCTTTTAATTTATCATGATATTTATAATTTTATGTTGTATATCCTTGATTAATCGAAGCAAATCACCAAAAAATACTGACTGACGCTCGTTTCTATCTGAGATTATCAAGGAAGTCAAAATATTTTAAATTCATTCATAGTACTGAGTTTTGGGCTAGATTTATTAATTCGAGACCCTATCTAAATAATTGAAATATAGGGTGTCCGAAAGCAATTGTACCATTTCGTAACTTGCTACAGCAAAAACTATTTACCAAAAAATGATCAAATTTTGGGAATGCTTTAATTAGATGATGGGAATTTTTCTCAGTGTGACATTTCCCTTATTTGATATAATGAATTTAATTGGGAGAATGAATATTCGTAATTTATTAAAAGAGTTATGATCTTTTCAATAAAAAATATAATAAAATCTTGTAAACATTCCAAGGAGGAGCTTTAGCAGTGAAGCAGAAATACATTTACATTTTTATTAAAAAGAAATTAACCCCCCCCCCCCCCGCCCTCGCCGAGCAGGGTAAGGCAAATAGCAGATCCTGCAGTCATCTATTTTTCCCCTTTATTTGCAGTTTTTACCTCTCCCCAAGTTTTTTAATTAAAAAATTTAATTTCTCGAATGTAATATGTAAAAAATGTAAAAAAGCTCGTATCTTCTTTCCATGCTCATCATTTCCGAACGTGTGATATATCAAATGCCATATGCTGCCATAGTTCTAAAGACCAAGTGACTGCCACCACCGACCCCAATGGAACAATTGGGCCTAAACTTCATATTAATGTAGATCTTGCCTAGAGGAATCTGGATACTGAATTTCACGCCCTTACGTACCTAAATAGCACATACATATGTTGCCCTCTCTGAATTTCAACCTTCTATCTCAAAAAATGTAAAAATTATGAAGGGGTACACAGTTAAGACATTATAAAACCAATAAGTACCTCCATTATTTCGCTACTGAATACTATAGATTATGAGCACTTGAGCAATCGTGCGTCGAAAAAGCGATTTCACGTGCGCACGCCGATGTCAGTAATGCTTAAAAGATGAACAGAAAGTAACAATATATTCCTCCTTGACAAATACATTGTTATATGACATGCCATTATCTTAATATTCTTTACACTCACTGTTTTAGCACGTAAATTCGACTCGAAGGGGTTCACGAAAAATTCTGAAAAGTTGATACGGCCGAACAAAGACTTTGATGGTCATGTTTCTGAAAACAGAATTTGAAAAAGTTAATCCATTTTCAAGTTGTGGTGCAAACGGCGGACGGACGGCCAGATAAACGTACAGACCAAGGGTGCTTTCTTATAAGCAGCTTTTATGCTAAAGCTCCTAATAAAGGATTTTTTTTTGTCAAATATATAAATCCGAGGCATTTAATATGCTGAACATATTGCAACTTAGTATGAAATAAGTTTTCTAAAAATGGATAAATGAGGTTAGAGATAATATGGGGACACAAGGAGAGGGGGCACATTTGCTTGAACTAGTGAATTTTAAGATTTACGAGGGCATATTGAAAATTAATGCCTCCATGGCTATAATTTTTAACCGATTTTCAAATTTATTTTTGTATCTGATACTTCCATTTGTCCTCTATGTAATGCACTATTCAGTTTTCGACATAGTCCCCATCCCTTTCCACGCATTGCGCCAACGCGTGACTAGTCGGGTGAACCCGTCGGATGTGGTTCATGTTCATCAGCGTTGCTCTCTTTGCGGCGTTGTAAACCCCATTTTTTCCTTGCCATTATCTATGAAGAGTCAAGCGTACGCGAACGATATTGTGTCAACAAACGCCTATGAAATTGTAGATGATGGTACTACGAGGCTCGTCCAGAAAGTAAGTTCCGTTCGGTAATAAAAACAAAACTACTACATATATATTCAAAATGTTTTCTTTACCAGATTCTATGTACCTTTAACTATTTTTCCACATAGTTTCCAAGTTTATTTAAGCACTTGTCATAGCGCTC
>JAHWFO010012686.1:248649-259704 GCA_023313115.1 Rhysida immarginata
GAGCGCTATGACAAGTGCTTAAATAAACTTGGAAACTATGTGGAAAATAGTTAAAGGTACATAGAATCTGGTAAAGAAAAAAATTTGAATATATATGTAGTAGTTTTGTTTTTATTACCGAACGGAACTTACTTTCTGGACGAGCCTCGTATTTCAAAACTACGAATTGTCCAACTGTCACAACAAACAATTCGTTATGGCGAAAGTTAAATGTATCTGTTGTTTATTGTTGCAAAATAAGGCTTTATTTAGCCGTGGCCTACGTAATATAATAGAGGCCGAGGCCAACGAGAGACAGGCCGGATTTTAACAATCAGTATTTTTTCGTTTGTTGGAAACAATGAAGGATGGATTGTTGCCCGAACCCCGATGATCATGTGACTTTTGAATGCCCTGGCCTGTCTCTCGTTGGCTTCGATAGAGGCCTAGTCATCAGCCAGCGCTGCGATGCATTGAGGTCACTATACTCTATCCAACGAAAGCTGGAGTGGGCGTGTCCAGTTAAACTTCCTATTTCAATTGTTAGACATTGTTGCCAAAGGAAAATCAACAATGTCTAACAATTGAAATAGGAAGTTTAACTGGACACGCCAACTCCAACTTTCGTTGAAAGAGTATAGCTGCATTTTCAAATTTTTATCACCCGAGGTCGCGATTTGGGTGTAAAAATTGGAGTTCCTGTAAGTAAAACGAGTAATGACACGCCGCCATTTTGGGTGTATTTGGCAGCCATGTATAATGTTATCCTATGGGAAAAACTGCAAGTTTGTTTGAACTTTTGTAATTACGAAGGAAAATAATTCTGTTTCTAAAGATGTACGGAAATTCATTACCAAATGAAAACTGTTAAAAAATATTTTATTTAAGTGTGAGATGGATTTCCTTCGAAAAATTCCATGAGAAAAACTGCTTTGTTTTGAACATCACTTTGCTCAGTTACATAATCAATAATTCCATACAAATGCTTAGGCTGTATTTATTTAATTTCTGAAAGCAATAGCTATTACAAATTGTTAAATTTGCACTTCTGTTAAATATTTTCTTCTTATTCGATTTTGGCTATCTAGAGAGCACCTAATTTAACACTGTGTTAATTGAAATTTGAAGGGTAAAAGAGCAGCACAGTAAAAGAGTCTAAGTGTTGAGCCGCTACTTCTCCGCATTGAGAGATCTCGGTTGCGCTGTGGATTAGGGACATCCAAACCGGTAGATAAGAGAGCAAGAAGTCGGCCTAGAACTAGACTACATTCAGAATCTGGCTTGGAGACGCTTGGGTATTACCATGGAGGACATGCGCCTGATGGAAGATCGCGATCACTGGAGATCGTCCATAGGGCTGCTGCCCCCGCCACCCTAATGGATAAGCAGGTTTGAAAAGTAAGTAAGTAAGTAAGTAAGTAAGTAAGTAAGGTAGGTACTCAGCCAGTTCGCGCTCATAGGGAGTGACGCATATGGTATTTAGGTGACTGCTGGTGACTGTTAATGAGGTTAGTGTGTTTCTCCTTCTTTGGGCTTTTAAATAAAAAAAAGGGGGCACATTGCGTCGATGGCAGTTTATTTTACTATATTAAGTTGTCGACACTGGTCTGCGAAACTGATAAGTTTGCATGAAATTGTGCAGAGTGGTCCAGGGAGCACATGGTATCAAGCAAGCGGGAACTTACTGATACATAACAAGCAGTTGCGAAATGATGTGTGAGGGATATGACTGTTAAACGGATCTGGCTTAATTAGGGATTTATAGACGTTTATAGATAGAACTGGACGGCAAATTTCCAAACTTTAAACATTTACTGATTTGTAAACAGTCCTTTGAATACAGGCTAGTTTACATGAATATTAGATGTATAGAGTTATTTACAAAGTCAATCAAACCAATTTCCTCCTCTATCCAGTGGTGCTAGTCTTGTTCCTCTGACGCCGGGGGAGGTCACAATGTAGCAAAGGCATTCCTAAAATTTCATCATTTTTTGAAGAAAAATTTTCGCTGTAGCGAGCTACGAAATGTTAATTTTAATTTGAAAGACCCTCTATATAAACAGTAGGAAAAAATTTCTTTTAATTGCAAAATCTCTATTATTGAAAGTAAACTATTTAAATTGCATTAATTTGTGTGAAATACTTGTAATTTTTATAATTAATTACAAATAAATAAACCATTAAGGAATGACATAACAATGTAAACTAGTCGCGGAACCAATTGGCGAAAACAGTAATTGATCACGCACGTCCCCACAGAGTTCAGACGTATCTTTGAACCAATTTGGATTATCATTAATTTTAAGTCATGTTCATTCATCACACGCCATTCAGAGTTGTTTGATATCTCACTTGCCCTATTTTAACACTGAATGTTTACAATGGACCAAAATGATACCATTAAACCACGTACAGTGTGTTGCAGATAACTCCAGGGCACTATAACGGGAAGCCTACCCACTCGATTGCAGGGACCGACTCGACATCAAATGATAACTGGATAATTTTATTTTGTTAAACTTGTTTGTTTGGCAAAGAGCTTGACTAATTGAGCCAAGGAGTGGTGCGCGCTGTGGCTGCTGCAGGGCACCTTCATCTCCCTCCATTCTGCAAATCGACTGAGCCGGGCCCTGCAATCAAGCGGGTAGGCTTCCCGTTATACTGCCCTGTAGTTATCTGCAACACTCTGCACCTTTGAACTAATTTGGATTATCATTAATCTTACGTTATATTCATTCATGACACATCATTCCAAGTTGTTTGATATATTACATGCCCTACCTTATTACTGAAAATTCTTGAGGGTGTCATGAGGGTACCATTAGAGCACGTGCAATTGTATACGAGATTGCATTTTCGTAGATTACAACCATTTTCAAAATGGTTCATTCGCGGAATCATATTTATCAATTGGTGAAAATAGTTATTTATATCCGCATCTATCTCGTTATTACGATTTCTTTGATGTATTACTCAGTATACCTTCCCATTGAAAATTGCTAGGTGGGTTCGTGAAGGTACCATTTGTGCACGTGCTATTGGACCGATTTAGATAATATTTGCGATTGGTTCGTGCAATGACGAAAACAGATTTTGAAAATCTTTCATAGCCTCGGAAGAGTTGGAGTTACGGACAGACAGACAGTCACGTTTCCCCACACAGAGAGCATAAGGCACCTTTCGGTCCTTAATAATATGCCCTATATTTATTACTAAATCAATGCTATTGGGAATAATTTTTAGAGAGCAGTGCACACAAAACGAAACTGAGTAACCATAACAAAAATAGAAATTCAAGGGTATATTTGTATTAAATTATTGCCACATATAAAAATTTTAAATGTGTTTTTTTCATATGAATATACTTCCTGCATATATTCATAAAAACTTTTGGAAACTCCTCTATCCAGAATAACAGGAAATCAGACTATCAATGCAATAATAAAAGATATGCAAGGTTCCGCTCTAATCCATTATTATGCGAGTATGTCGTTCATCACATGTTTTATTTTTATCGCTGTGTTTTATTTTAATTAACTGTGGAGAAAAGTAACACATTTCCACACCTGTTAATCTTCCACTGCGGTTATTTATGTATGTCAAATCTCAAAATATTAAATCCTGAAATTGCTGGCGAATTATACTGTAAAAGAATCAATAAAATTTCATTGACAAAGAGAGAGTACAGAGAAGTCACGTTTTCAGAACTCAGGTATATGAAATTTTCTTCTTTGTAACCTTACTTAGGTGCTATTATTGATCTAAGGAGTTTAAATGATTAATTTTAAATTTAAATGTGGTCAGTCTCTTTTTAATGGAAAAAATCGTAAAATTAATAAAAACAAAAAAATAAATAATAAATAAAGTGACCAATCTTGAAAAACGACGAAGAACTTGTGAGATGGAAGAAAACTCAAAGGATGTAGTCTATTGAAGATGTTGTTAATAGCAGAAATAAACCCAGTCTATTGAGGATGTAGATGAAGTCTTGTGAAGATAATGTTGATAGGGGAAAAACGATAATCTTGAAGGAAGTGTTGGTTTTGAAATGAAATTTTGAAGAGTGTGATCCAAATATTTGGGATAAAATTTATATAATAAAACGTTTTCGAGAATATTTCTCATCATCAGTTGGATTAAACATTTTTAAATGGTGAAAACAGTTGAAATAAAAATTTAACAATTGATAAAAAGATGATGAAGCTAAGTTGGTTGTAACCAATGACGTATATTAAAGACTAGAAGAGGTACCCGGCGTTGCCCGGGATTATTACACTTGGGATGTAAACAGAACAATCTCAAAAATTAAAATAAATTTTGCAATATCTTAAAAATAAACACATGAAAATGCTTAGAATTAATACAGTAAAAATTCTTAATGAAAATTCGAAAAAAATCTTTTTAAAGGCTCACAATGGATGGACTGCTCCAATAATTTCTTACTCAGATAATCTTACTTCAGATCTACACTTGATGTTGTTGCAATTTCCACTCTTCTCTCGCTGTGTTGAAGCAAAATTTGGCCTTTCATCACTTTGGGTAGTCTAGCGGTCGCCAATTCTTCTATTTACTTGCTTCCCATTTGCTCAATACAGCACGGAGCTAAAGGTTTGCTTTCTCTATCGTCTTTCCACTCTTTCTCAATAGTCTGCTAACTCTTCATTATCTCCAGCTACTGAACATTTTTAAAGATTTTCAAGAAATTGTTAAGTACTAAGAACTCTCTTTTCTAAGAAAAACCTGAATAACAGGAATTCTATGCATTGTTACAAATTGAAACTTATCCATATTGCATCATCATTTTATGTTCATTGTTATAATTCTTGGAAAGGATTGCTTTATCATTGCATCATCATTTTTAGCTCATTGTTATTGGTGAATTGCGTGTTGAAACCATTGTTGATACCTATTGTTGCACAAACTTTTATTTGCATTGTTGGTCATGAGATATAGTTTGTTGGTCCGTGCAGAGTGTTTGTGAATTGCGTGTTGATACCATTGTTGCAAAAACTTTGTCTTGCATTGTTGGTCATGCGATATTTCTCATTAATATGCCCTGCCATAACCATGAATATCGATTTTTTATCAATAATTATTATTTTATCGAAATCTGAAGTAGACAGTGACCTTCCTCATGCTTTGAAGGTCATGTATGCGAAATTTCATCAAGATCGGAATAAAACTGTAGATTTGTATAAAAAACGTACACACAGACCCACCCACAGACAGACCCACAGACCCACAAACATCCTTCTTTATATATATAGAAGATAGACTCCGAATCCTATTGTTAACAGCGGCAAAAAGTGAAGCAAACTGAACCATGATAGTTCTGGGCAGGAGTGAGCCGTGGAGTAATTACTTGTCTAGCTGCTTTCTTTATGAAGATTTTGGGGCCGAGGAATAATTAATTAAAAACCATTATTCAAAGTTGTTCTGCGTACAACTGTGCAAACAGACAAGAAAAAGGATCAGGAATCATTTTCCACAAAAATACGTAACTAAAATGAAAATACGTTACTGAAAGACAATCGAAACGAAATTGAAATAGAAACCATGATCGAAAAATTGTTTATAAAATATAATAAAATACTTCAAATACAAAGTAAACGAAAAGATAAACTTATCACTCCGTAATCGGCGTGTGAAAGAATTATTAATCAGCTACTCTCGTGTTTAGCCATGTGTTTTGCATCAGATTCACTCACTTTCAGCCATGACAGTTCTGGGCATGGAGCTTCCCAATTTGCTTCAAGTTACAACAATAGGATTCGGAGTCTATCTTTAATATACGTCATTGGTTGTAACTGCTGGTTATGATTGTCGTTTAAAAGTAGTGTCCATTTATTGTTTATCTCTATTGATGGCCAACAATCATAACCAACAATTACAACCAAGATTGGTGACTTTATTTATTTATTTTTTTATTTTGTTTTTATTAATTTTACGATTTTCCCCATTAAAAGGAGACTGGCCACATTTAAATTTAAAATTAATTACTTAGGTACTCACTCGTAAATACTGCTCCTGAAAGAGCCGGCTCCATGTCCTTATTCAAATTATTCAGTGCGTGGTATTACTCTTTCCGAAACTTTCTCCAAAAGAATTGAAATGGATGTAATTTCCAAATTGTAGACGGAAAATGCGTGCTTGCTTATGCGCAAATGGACTGCACACATGTTGATGATATCCTACGAAACGAAAACCGAAAGTAATCTTATTATTGAAATGAAGGCTTTTGGAAACTGTGAGTCATTGAAGAGGTAAAAAAAAATATCCAGGTTTTAAAGTAAACAGCTTTCTAATTACTTATAGAAATAAAATAAAACAGCAACAGAATACGAATAAAAATCATTCAAATCTTCACAGGTTGTGTCAATTAATTAATTTCTTTGACATTTTCCAACAATGGGATTATTTTTGTAGTTATAACATATTTGATTATTTTCATTACATTATTTATACAAAAAAACTGAAGCACCCAGAAGGAGTGGTTCAAAATAATCCTAATTCGGTACACATGCATACCATTAATGTGTGAGCAATCGATTAAATTAACATAGACTCGTATTGTCTAGAACGCTCATCACAGTGCATTTGTCATGTCACTGCTATGTTATTGATAAGTTCTTACCAGTCAACTGCTGTGAGTCCGAAAGTAACGCAAGAGGTTCAGAGAGAATTACGTACTATACTGTTCAAAGCAACCGCGATGCCTCGCAGACGCATTAGACATGTTATCCACCAACTGACAGCATTGTGGGACAGCATGGGGCTGGTTGTTCATATCGTGCAATTGCCATGCACGTGGGTCATTCAGATGTCACAGTGGCCCGATGTGGGAATCAATGCCACAAATATGATTTGATCGTAACTAAGAATAACATGAACTAGAAGGTATACAGATCGATTAAAGCAGCTACCAAGCTTGGATACTGCTGATTTTTTAAATAAATGAATTTCAAATTTGAAAAAAAAAAATTACAGCTATAAAATTGTTTAGTTATTAAAACTAAAAATAAAAAAAAGGTTGCCTGATGTCTCTGATATTTTTTTTATAAAACTAATTGAAGGCTTGCCCGGAAGAACGTGACTTGTTGCATATGAATTTATGGAACAAGTCACGTTCTTCCGGACAACCCTTCAATTGTTAACTTGCAAAATAAAAAAGAGCGATATTAAATCAGCTGACATTGCTCATTATCAGAAACATTTCCAATTTACTCCAAACAAGTTTATGTAAAAAGGGTTTTATTAAACCAAGCTTTTATAATGCTTTATTTAGTGGCAACAATAAAGCTTGATTTTGCAACAATAAACAATAGATATATTTACCTCTCGCCATAACGAAATGTCCAATTGTTACAACAATCAATTCGTAGTAATGAGTTAGTACCATTAGAACACGAATCAATGAACCGATTTGAAAATTTTTTTCTTTATCATAAATTGTCATCGATTCCGCATAAGTGTGTCAAATTGCAGCTCCCTAGCTTGTCGGAAAGTTGGTTTAATATTGATTACAAGATTTGACCTAAACAAACTAACACAGCAAAGTTATAAAAAGCTTTTAAAAATGACATAGATGATACTGTTCTGTAAAGAATATTAGAGTAAAAACTCCATTAATTTTCTAATTTTTAGTATTATGGAGCAAAGGATAAATAAAATAATTATAAAAAACATTAGAATACTACTTGGGTGTACCTACAGGATGGTTATAATTAAAGTTACACCATTTAGACCCTTCTAGCGGCCGTTCTGGTAATTAGATTTTGACGAAACTTGAGATATATGTTATACAGACAGACCATGGGGAAGAGAATTTTGCAATGAAAAAAAATTAGTTCACATTTTGACCGCTACGTCAAAATATGGCGCTGTTCATGTAAGAAACAATCTGAGAATGTTTACTCAATCAGAGAAGTTATGCAATTGAGGTGTAAAATTAGAAAAGCTTTAAAATGACAGTGAAATTAAATGTAAAGTCATTCTTCACGATGGCTTTAGCTAAAAAGGACCGAGCTTTATTGAAGGTGAAGTTGTTTTACCAGAACTGCAATGATGCTTCTGCTGCACTAACAAGGGAATCCCATTTCACATGTCACAGATTTCCACCAAATTAAAATATGTTACCCATCTGAAGCTACTATAAATGCTTGCAAAATAAGCGAGTGCGAAATTTTGTTTCTTTCAAAATATACCGCGAAAAAGAAAAAAATTGCCATACATAGCCATACGAAGACTCCATTGTTAAAGCGGATAGGCTATGTGGAGTTCCCTTGTAAGAGAATATCGACTTGCGAAATGGGTCTATGTCCATTAATGGTTTAAAAAAGATGATTAAGAAATTTGAAGAAACTGGTGAATTGGCTGTGCTGCCAGGGAGAGGACGGAAACGAATTGCAAACGACTGTGGAAAACGTTGCTGCTGCTCCAATATTCTTCAGCAAGTGCTCGAGCCGTATCACGTGATTTGTCTATTCCGTGGTCTGCGGTACAAAAAGTTTTGCGTTCCACTTTAAAGTGGTATCCATGCAAGATCCAGGTGGTTCAAAAGTTGCTTCGTGAAGATCCGGAAAAACGCAGTGATTTTGCTTGCCAGTTTCTGTCGATAAATCATGGCCATGGAACATTTTGTGGTCAGATGAAGCGCATTTCACACTTAACTCAAATGCAGTGAATGCTCAAAATTGTCGTATCTGGGGTACTGAAAAGCCGATGGTTGTGCGTGAAAAGCTTTTGCACTGTATTGGTGCGGATTCACTTGACATTTCATTCTTGCACTCCTCAAGGCACTAAAAGATGTTCAATCACTGGTGCTCGTTACTGCCAACTTCTGCAGCAGAAAGACATGCCTGCTTTACAAGAAAAACAATGTTTAGACACAAATGCTGTCTTTATGCAAGATGGTGCAACACCCCACATTGCACGACAAGTGAAGAAACTGCATGGCCTCCTCGTTCACCAGACTTAAACCCTTGTGACTTCTGGTTGTGGGGATATTTGAAGGGGATAATGTCTATGGAGGAGGAATACGTACGGACTGTCCCTGAATTGAAAGCAAGCATAACACGCCATATCCCCACTGCGATTCCTGAGGAAACCCTTGGCTCTACTGTGGAACATGCAATAATGCGCTTTGAACATGTCATTGACACAAATGGAATGCACATTGAACAAATGCTCTCATTTTATAAATTTCTCTGCTTCTAACTTTTTTGTTATTATTCATGCGCCAAATTTTGAGGTAGCGGTCAAAATGTGAACTAATTTTTTTATTGCAAAATTCTCTTCTACGTGGTCTGTATAACAGAGCTCAAGTTTCGTCAAAATCTGATTACCAGAACGGCCGCTAGAAGGATCTAAATGGTGTCATATTAATTATATCCACCCTGTAAAAGTGGAGCTGATTTTATTTTATTCAAAACGTTTGTGAATAAAGAGATATAACATCCCTTAAGTGAGACAAGGTTTTCTTCATCCTAGCCCCTTAATAAATCTGCCCCCTCGATATTCAGACCCTACAGTTTGTATTTGAAAAAGTAGAAGGAAACATTCTGCGACCTGGATTTTTCCTTCCATTTTTTCAAGTAATATCATTATATGTTTTGTAAATTTTAATATTTTTTATTTATGTAACTTATCACAACTTTAATAATGAATTTTAAAAGTATATTGTTTATATTTTTTAGTATTTAACGTAAGTACATACACAATTCATTTTTAATTTCGCCTGACATCCCCATAACTATCAAGCACCGTTCAGTTCTTTTTTTTTTACTTACCAACTGGGCAGAAATTTTTGGAAACTCCACTGAAATCAATCTACTCTTTGAAAAATTTTGTGGCCATTTTCGTCTCGGTTATGACCGCTATTTTCCCTATGTTACCTCCACCCTCCAAACCATTCCGTAAACCCTAGGTAAATACTTACATTCTTCGCCAAGTAGCACACAAAAATGCCCTTTACCGCAAACTTCGGCGCAATCCTAACCCTCAAACCAGCAAAAAATTTCGAACTTTTTCTAACCTAATGCGTAACATCATCAAAAATGCCAAACGCAATTATTATGCACAACCGTTTAACAAAATTAACTCAAACAAAGAAAAATGGAAAGCGATAAACAACTTCCTCTCTAGCCCCCATTCTTCGCGGTCCCCTTTACCAGATCCTCAAAGCCTAACTTCCTTCTATTTTATCTGAGTTCCTTAATATTCTTTGACCTACTCCTCTTCAACCCCTAGTCCCCCCCCTCTTTCACACTCTTTTAATCTTCCGCGGACTTCCCATTCTTTCTTTGTTACTCCCACTTCTCCCGAAGTGATATCAAAAGTAATAATGGAATTAAAATCCTCATCTTCCTTCCCCAACCCTTTAGGTTTTCGTCTAGATGTCATTATCGCAGTAAAAGCTAGTCTAATACTTCCACTAACGCATTTATTTTACGTATCGCTCACCACAGGTTCTTTTTCCAAATTACTCAAAACTGCCAAAATTATTCCCATATATAAAAATGGTGACCATAGTGATTTTCACAATTATCGCCCAATCTCTATCTTACCAATATTCTCAAAAATCTTTGAAAAACTGTACTTCTACCGCTTATTCAATTATATTCATAAACAATATGGTTTCTCTCCCAACCTTAGTATTGATACAGCCATGAATTATGAATTAACTGAATACATATCTTTTCATATGTCCAAAAACAACTATGTTATTTCTTTATTTTTAGATTACGCCAAAGCCTTCGACTCCGTGTCTCACCATCTTCTAATTCACAAATTAACCTCATTCTTCAATATCCGCGGCCCCCCCACTTCACTGGCTCAGCGACTTTTTTACTGATCGTTCCTATTACCTAACTTCCCATGATATTTCGTCTTCACTACTGATTCGCAATATAGGTGTCCCACAAGGCTCTATCCTTTCACCATTACTATTTAACCTCTTTATCAACGACTTGGCTTCAACACTTGCCTCTTCAAACTTAATCTTATATGCCGATGATGCAACCTTACTGTTTGCCGTTCTAATATTGCAACTCTTTCCACTAATATTAATCAAACTTT